>JAEQBH010001607.1:495000-1086478 GCA_016808115.1 Tetrastigma voinierianum
ACTTGTTTCCCCATATTTAACTAATACTAGTTCCTTATTTGTTATGTTAAAGGAATTATTGATGATGTTCATGAACTTTGAAGAAAAAACAAAAAAAAATTTGTTTGATGTTTGAGAAGAATTGAAAATTATTGGAACCAAGCTTGATGATATGGAAACCAAGTTTGATTGCTTAAGGGAGCCGTTATTGAAGGTTAGTTGTGACGCCCCAAACCCGGGGGTCCGTTGACTACCCGTCAACCTGCGGAATCCAAGTGGATGTCGGGTTACCCGAAGCCACTTTAGAAAATCGGGCAGAGTCTCCTTTGTACGGGGAGCTCTACCCAAATACAATACCTGCAAAAACCTGTCCCAAACAGTCCATTATATGCAATATATATTCAATACGGCCACTTGGGCCCATAACAGTACTCAATATGCATATCCAAACTATATCCAATAGTTTCAAGAGTTAATAAACTACTCCTATACAATACATATATTAAACTTAAGGAGTTCTAATACATGTACAACCAATTAGTGCCACATCCCTAGCTTTCACAATAAAACCTCAAGGACGAACCGTCTCCTCGCACGCTCCCTGTACCTGTAAAAAGTGGGATCCCACGACGGGGTGAGCTAAAGCTCAGTAGGAGAATCGCTCCATGGGCTACTCACCACCTAAGTGCAAAGGCAATGTTCCACTTAAACACACATTCAAGCAAATGCATGATCCTACTTTAACTGCCTCACGACCAACTCCTGTATCCTCGTTCCTCACCGACTCTCTCTCACACTCGCCTAAGCCTCGTATGAGAATATTCTTTTTATTAGTGGGCAACCCTCCGATGAATATATATCAATTGGGTCGCTCCGACGATTGATATATATTATTTGTTTGTGGACTACCCTCCGATGAATAAATATCAACTGGGCCGCTCCGACGGTTGATATATTATTTAGTTTGGACTACCCTCCGATCATTTCATATTATTAGACAACCCTCCGAACCTTTTCTCTAGGACTCATCTCATGCACTAACTCCTCAAAACTCTAGGATCGTTCCAGCTGTAGTATATGGAATGCATGTATGCCACTTCCACACACCTAATCACATGCAAATATATAACATACTATATTCACATAAAAATTAAATCACACAAATATGTTATGTAATTTATCATTTCAAACACCCAAAATAGCTCATTCGGGGCTAATGTTCAAACACAAGCACCCGATTCGAATTACTTAATCAAATACGCATTTTCCTAAAATACATACTTTGGGAACATTCTAGGAACAAGAAAACCCTGTGGTTTATCGTTCTCGACACTCAAATAACTTAGGTTCATATTTTGAACCCGCATTTCACGGCCACTACCGGCCTCAAATCCAACCAATACATGATTCAAACCACAAAACACCATTTTCATACCCACATAGCCGTGGAGCAGCTACGGGCTGCTCCATTTGGTTTAAAAAAATTTGTAGTAATTCGGTCCCATGTTTTGGGACCGATCCAACGGCCCCTAATGGCCTCAATCGACTCAAACATTCGAAAAACACTAAAAATGGGAATAAAACCCAAGTAGGGAGAAAATCCTACCTCGAGGAGTTTGAAGAAACTCACTAAACCGGAGTCCACGAGTAGCCCGTTCAGATCGCTTTCCCTTCTCGCATCGGAAGTCATGACTACTAGATCTCTAGTAAAATTCCTAGAGTATAGCTTTCTGCTTCTCTCTAAAAAAAGAATTCGGCTGCTACTGGATCAAAAAATGAAGCTCCTCACGTTTTTTCTTTGCTAAATGAAGAGGATGAATGACTATTGGCTATTTCGTCCTTTAGTCACTTGAAATAAATTTCTAAAATGACCTTTATGTCCCTCATTCACTAGAATTGATATTCGGCACTATTTCGGCCGTCCATTTTCATCATTTCTCTACTCATACCACTTATGGTATATGAGTACGTGCTATGTGTGCCTTTCGTTGCATCGAAAAACGTTTTACGGCTCTCGAAACACAATGCCTCGAAAAACGTGCCGACTCCGACTGTCTCAGCAAATTGCGAAATTTTAAGTGCTAACTAGATTTCGCGAGACGATTCCAACGGTGCAATCCATTTCGTCATCCGAGATCTAGAGAATTAATTACGGATTTTTAACCATAATTATAATTTTGTAATCAAAATTACGATTTTGCCCTTATTCCGTAATGTTCCTAAGGTCTTATTCTCCCCTCCTTAAAAGGAATTTCGTCCCGAAATTCTAAACGATCTTTATCAAACACATGCATATGCAACATGCACTCTACCATGCATGTAAACAGTCATTTAGATCTTAAACGACTAAACCACGTACCATCATCCCTAAACAAGAAGGGATAGGTAGCCCGCATCGTGTCCTCGCGCTCCCACGTTGACTCCTCCACTCCACAGTGCCGCCATAGCACTCTCACTAGCCTCACGGCCCGCTGGGCCGCAAACCCGCTTCACGGCTATCAACAATGCACACCGTCCCTCCCTCAAGGCCCCATCCGTGTCAATCTCACCGGCCCCAATCCACCCCATGAGCCGGATCCTCGAGTATATTTCCCCGAGTATGGAGATGAAACACCTCGTGACACCTAACGCGTTCGGGCGGTAGCCAACCCAGACGCAACACGCTCTATCCTTCGAGTATCTCGAAAGGTCTAATAAACCTCGGCGTTAGCTTCCCATGCTTGCCGAACCTGACCACTCCTCTCTTAGGAATCACCTTCAAGGAAACGTGATCACCAACCTCGAACTCTAAGGTCGAGACGTCGTATTAACCGCATAGCTCTTCACTCGGCCTCGAAATCGTGAGAAGACGCTATATCGTATCGCTTCACCTTCTCGCAGGTGTCTCTAATCAAATCAGACTGGGTTGATGGAACTTTCTTCCGCCTTGGTCCAACATAATCTAATCTTACATGGCCTCCCATACTCATGACTAATATGGTGCTATTCGTGACACTCAGCCTCGGGAGCAACCGTCATAGGCGACCTTACTAAGGGCAACTAACTTTCTACCCTTAGCGATCTCAGACATGTCTGAACATGCCCTATAACACCCGTATGTAATCCATACACACGTAACCCTACACCACCCTTGCTAGGTGTGTAAACGCTGACCTCTCCAAGGTCACAATCACTGACAATCCGATGGACCGTCAACCTAGTCCATGTCATGAATGACATCCATATACCGAGCCCTTGCCAGCTCAACAACACCCAATGCAATTTCCAAAGGGTATCCAATTCCCGAGTCACCCTCGACTCCTATCACTCAACTCTAAGTCTATGTGATAATTTAACCGTGTGTTTTCATACGCAAACATAACGCTCGCCTACACTTCGAGCCGTTATACTTCCCTTTGATTCAGTCCATGAGTCTTCTTTGGACGTAGTCCTAAAGACCAACTCAACCCACACTCACCAAGAGTGGTGAATGACCATACTGTGTACCCACACCCGACTCGACGCGATGCTACCGTGCACACGAATGCAATGACGCTATATTGTGACAACCAATCCCGGTTCCACCATGAGCAGAATCTCAGAGATCACTCACTCATAATCCCGACCTATCAGGTCAACTCTCACCCTACATCCTAGGGAAGAACATCTATACCTAGGGTCTAGCCTTAACTCTAAGCCCAATCCACGTCGTGGCTCCGTATGACAACCCATTTAGGGTCTCACTATTAATCGACAACCCGATGGTTGTCAACTCATCCATGTCAAGCCTGATAATCAACAAACCAATAGGTCTACCACCCTAAGGTCCACCACGCTCCGCTTGCGCAACTCTCGATCCGTCCCGACTGATCCACACTCCGTCCCTCCGTCTATCTATGTTGGGCCGGAAGCGCTTTAAGGCACCCTCGAAATCGAACTAGTTCCTCTAACCTTACTAGGTGTGGAGGAATCGTATACTCTCCCTCGTCCTACGCCCCAACCGCGACTGCATTGTCCCAAAATCTTGGGATCCCTGTCCCTGGGGAAATCCCGTCACTCATGCTCAATCCTGACCCTAGTCCTGAAACTAGTGTGAAGCAGAAGCCTTCTGCCTCTTCCCCGAACTAGGAGAAAGCTGATCCTCTCTCTTGTTACCAACACCCGTATCCCGAGTGCTCCAAGTATCCTCGATTTCTCTCTCTATGGTCAGGGTTGTCCCAACCATGGAGTCCATGTCCCGTGGGCAAAATCCTACAATCTACGTATCTCGAAGATTGACATTCGGTCAATCCAAAGGGCATCACCGTAAACTCAAAGTGCCCATAACGCGTCCTAAACTGTCTTAGGGATATCCATTTCCCTAACCCTCAGTCGATGGTAACCGCATGGAGGCTCATCTTGGAGCAGACTCAAGACTCCAATTCAACTGATCAAATAAATTGTCAATCCCTGCAATGGGTACCGACATTCTTGATTGTAACCCCTGCTCCACCGCTCTATAGTCACGTACGAAGGGTCTTGCCCTCTTCTCATTAACTAGAACCGAAGCACCCCATGGCGGCGTTCTGGCCTAATAAACCCTTGTCCAATAGTCTTTAATGGACTCGAAAGGTTACTAACCAACCGGTGCCATCCTATGCGAAGTCATAGAGATGGGTGAAATACCAGGGTGTAACTCAATACCGAAGTCTATATCCCTATGTGGAGGTAGTCCAGGTAGCTCATCTGGAAAAGTATCCACATATTAGCAAACTACCTCGGGCGTAGATCTTAAGTCCTGTCCACCTCATTTGTGGCTCGGCTTAGCCAACCCGCCAATCATCCCCAGCACTTGGACTAGTGAGTACTGGTCTCAGCAAAATATCTTGCTTGCCCCCCGGGTCACGCCAACACGAGTACCGTCCTGCGTGTAAGCGGTAACTCTCCTGCGCTCAAAATCGATAACAACCTTGTAAACTGTCAGCCAATCCATCCCAAGGATGACATCGAACTCTGACATGTCCATGATCCTCAGGTCCACTGTGAATAGAGTCCCCAAGATCTATAACTCGTAACCTCGACTTATCATTCTTATTCTCGCCCTAATCCCTAGGGGAGAACTCATGTACAACGGCTCCTCTAAGGTCTCTAGAGGTCCTTGCCCATTTCCATCACATTTGGGCCTCATTCTCTAGCTAGAACGCAGCTAGTCTAATCCGGGTCGTGTCAGAGGTAATCTCCATAGCCTCTAACACTTTCTCGTTCTGCATGAACCAATGGTCTACCACCATCGGATCTTTTCCCCCTGTGAATGTCGGAGGATGATACGCCCTAAACCTCTGAAGGTTACTAGGATCTTCCTGTCTACTATACTCACCAGGCTATAGCATTCGTTGTAATACCTACAACCTCACAAAAGTGACCATCAAACACCGGTCAGGCTCGACCAAGGCCCCGTGGACGCCCTCCGCTCCCGCCTCACTAGCCATCTACATATGCCAAATGGCCAGCACGATTCTTGTAATTTTCTATTTCAGCCTAACTAGTACCTGTATGCCGATTACTAATAGACTTGACAACCATGAACCGACCCGTTCATTTTCTAAGTGGCGCTAACTTCCAACCACTCAATTCATTTCTTTCAATAAGGTTCTAAGCTTTCTTGTTCACTTCAGTATCCAAATCCCTAAGGTCATAACCCATAACCTTAGCATTCACCCTTTTCCTATACGCATTACACCATGCATATAATTTCGTACGCAACTACCACGCAATCACCATTTCAAATGGTAGTTGAATCCAATACAAGATTCTAAGGCATAACTACGCCCTCGAGACACTAATCATACACATAACTTATGTATACGCAATCATTTCAATTTAAAATATTGTTTTCAACAAAATTTATTTTAAAAAATTTATTTTTGAAAATTTATTTTTCAAAATTTTATCAAAATTTATTTGATTTATTTGATTTTATTTGAATTTAATAAATATTATTTTTTTTTTCACAAAAATTTTATTTTACAATGAACACTGTTCATTTTGTGACTCAGAAATAATTATCGAACTTGTGTGTCCAAAACTCAGCCAGAATTGAGCTGTGTGCACAAGGCACCAAATCGGCCTACTGCCTAGTCATCCGCCGGCCAGTTAATGCTTTCTAAAGCTGGGTTGTGTTAATGCCAAGGCCTTGCGCTCGCCACAAGGCAGCTTCTCAAGGGCCAAGGCTGTCAAGGAAGGGCAGGCCAAGGCTGGGTCTCATAAGGCTCGCGCCGTCCACGCACGCCCCAAATACGCTCTAACGCCGCTACGGCTTCGCTGCAGACTCCTCGCAAGGCATCTACGCTCAAGACGCCCAAAGAGCCTTAGCTCAAATACTAAATCCCAAACATGCTGCCTAGTCTTCCGTCGCAATACAATTTTGTATTATGGTACGCTTTGTCTCCCATGTACCGCAAGACATTCACCGTATTGCGCCGCTCCAAGCCAAAATACCCATCTCAGAATACAATTTCCACCCTATTGGTGAATACAAACCTTTCCGTTATCATAAGTTTTCATTCTCTCGTAATACAAAACTCAGATTATAATACAAATTTTTTTTCTTTTTCTTCACAATACAAACCTGGCAAGAGTCTCTTCAAAATTTCGCACCAAAATTTTTTTTTTCTTGCTTTTCATTATAAATGATATTTTTTTCATTTATTTCCAAAAAATTGGAAAATCTCTAAAAATCACTAAATCAATTTGACACTCAAATAAATTTATAAAATTTATTTCCATTTTCTTCAATTTTTCAATTTGTAAAATCTTAGAAAAATTATTTTCTCCTTTCTCAACCAATAAATTTATAAAATTTATTTTCTTTTTCCAGTTTCCCACTGAAAAATTTTCTCCACTCAAATAAATTTATAAAAATTTATTTTATTTAATTTTCGTCAGTTTTACACTGTAAAACCTTAAAAATTATATTTCTTCACCACTAAACCAAATAAACAGAATTTGGTTTTTGTTTATTTTGGTTCAAGTTTACACAATCGTAAACACCCAAAAACGCTCCACATCACTCTATGCTATCAACCAAGCATATCACTCATAAAATTCCAATCACATAACACCTACAATTCATGTTATGCACAACCAAGCATGCAAGCACACTTCACAAAAATCCAATCACACAAAACACACCAACACATGCATGCAGTGTCCTAGTGTTGTCCCGTGATTTCCTAGGTAATCTCATACCTATACATATCATCAAACCACACCTAGTGGTGATGCTCTTACATTTCCTTGGCCTAAGCCCAAATTTTCTATCCATAGGTTCCCATAAACCTATACTCCACACCATACCACCTAGTGGGTGATGGATACCCAACCCGAGCTCCCTAGGTAGCCTCGTGATACCTAAGCTCGATACCGTCGTGACGCCCCAAACCCGGGGTCCGTTGACTACCCACAACTCATGAACTAAGTGATGTCGGGTTACCCGGGCCACTTTAGAAAATCGCGTAGCCCCCGGAAATGGGAGCTCTACCCAAATACAATACCTGTAAGAACCTGTCCCAAACAGTCCATTATATGCAATATATATTCAATACGGCCACTTGGGCCCATAACAGTACTCAATATGCATATCCAAACTATATCCAATAGTTTGAAGAGTTAATAAACTACTCCTATACAATACATATATTAAACTTAAGGAGTTCTAATACATGTACAACCACCAAAGCCACATCCCGACTTTCTTCACAATAAAACCTCAAGGATCTGAACCCGCCCCATTCCCGACTCAAAAAGGGGATCCCACGACGTGGGTGAATAAAGCCTGTGAGGGAGAATCGCACTAGCGGCTACTCACCACCTAAGTGCAGTGCAATGTCTGTTCTAAACACACATTCAAGCAAATGTATGATCCTACTTGAATGTCTACATGACCAACTCAGATCCCGAGTCCTCACCGACTCTCTCTCACACTCGCCTAAGCCTCGTATGAGAATATTCGTTTTATTAGTGGGCAACCCTCCGATGAATATATATCAATCGCCGTCCGACGATTGATATATATACACGGTTTGTGGACTACCCGACATGAATAAATATCAATCAATGCCCGACGGTTGATATATTATTTAGTTTGGACTACCCTCCGATCATTTCATATTATTAGACAACCCTCCGAACCTTTTTCTCTAGACTCATCTCATGCACTAACTCCTAAAATCCTAGGACGTTCCAGTGCATATGGAATGCATGTATGCCACTTCCAATACAGTCTAATCACATGCAAATATATAACACAATTATATTCACATAAAAATTAAATCACACAAATATGTTATGTAATTTATCATTTCAAACACCAAAATTAGCTCATTTGGGCTAATGTTCAAAAACAAGCAATTCGATTCAATTACGACCAAATACGCATTTTCCCAAAATACATTTTCAGCACTGACTTAGAACAAAGAAACCCTAGGGTTTACTGTTCCCGACACTCAAATAATCCTAGGTTCATATTTTGAACCCGCATTTCACAAATCTACCACCGCCTCAAATCCAACCAATACATGACACAAACACCCATTTCATACCCACATAGCCGTGGAGCAGCTACGGGCTGCTCCATTTGGTTTAAAAAAATTTGTAGTAATTCGGTCCCATGTTTTGGGACCGATCCAACGGCCCCTAATGGCCTCAATCGACTCAAACATTCGAAAAACACTAAAAATGAGAATAAAACCCAAGTAGGGAGAAAATCCTACCTCGAGGAGCTCTGAAGAAACTCACTAAACCGAGTCCACGCCAGCCCTGCTCGCAGAGATCGCTTTCCCTTCGCACCGAAGCCGGCCGACGACAGATCTCTAGTGAATCTAGAGTATAAGCTTGCTTCTCTCTCTAAAAAGAATCTCGCTGCTACTGGATCAAAAAAATGAAGCTCACGTTTTTTCTTTGCCAATGAAGAGGATGAATGACTATTGGCTATTTCACATTTAGTCACTTGAAATAAATTTCTTTGTAATGACCTTATGTCCTCATTCACTGGGACTGATATTCTGGGTGACTATTTCGCCGGCCCATTTCATCATCATCATTTCTCTACTCATACCAATTTATGGTATATGAGCACGTGCTATGTGTGCCTTTCGCTGCATCGAAAAACGCTTACTACTTCTCTAAACACTACGCCTAAAAATTCTAATTCGACCGTCTCAAGAAATTGCGAAATTAATGTGCTAACTAGATTTTCAGCGAGACGATTCCAACGGTAACTCGCTTCATTATCCAAGATCTAGAGAATTAATTACGGATTTTAATCAGATCATAATTTTGTAATCAAAATTACGATTTTGCCCTTATTCCAGAAATTGAAATTTCTCGGGTCTTACATTAGTAATATTGAAAATTAACATAATATATTCACTATGTATGTTACATTTTATATATTGATATTTTTGAACACTTTCAAGTTAAAAGTTCAAGTTTTGATTCGTATGTTCCTTTAATGAGTGATGATGTGCCAATAGACTTCATGAGAACATCGGAACAATTTGAGGCATCAAAAATGAGATTGATAAAGAGGCTCCAACTAATGAAGTGATTAATGAAGGCATTGACACCGTTGATACAGTTGAAGAGATGAAAATGGATAATGTGGACATTAATACAACAACTATCTTTATCCATATCAAGTCCATATTCTTAAACAAAAGGGAGGTAAATAAGTCTTATGTACTACAACACCCATTTATTGATCCCACTAAGAGAAAGAAAATGTTTGTGTCAAAGCTTAGCAAGTCATCTATAGCATTTGATCTATTACGGTTAACATCATCGAAGGCATTGATAGCATTTATAGAATATTTCAATACTAAGGATGAGGCAATGTAAGTTTACTATAACAATGACTATAATAAATTGTTTTTGTATTTGCATTCACTTTACAAATGTTTAATTGTTTTTCTAAATTTTAACGGTATAGGGTCAATCTTGAATACATGGAAGTTGATCATAAATGGTTTGAACAACTGTTAGTTCCTGAACAATGGCTTTATGATTCGATACATGAGTATCATCTATAACATTCTTTAATATACCAAATTAAGTTTCTTACTAATTGTTATTTGTTTTAATTTTCAACACATAAATGCAATTTTATACTTTTTTCGAAAGTAGAGGATGGTGAATCCAAATTTGTTTGCACAAAAATTCACCACAACCGATACTTTGTTTTGGGTATGTAAATTAGTACACTTTTGTTATATAGTATTTCCTCTAATTTTACATATTATATGATTATAATAGTTTTTTTTTTCTTATATAGCAAAAAGTTGAAAGTTATTGGAACTTGCACCATGAGCATTGAAACACTTACATTTTACCTAAAGACGACATTCTTGTTAAATATGTCATGGGTCATTTTCCATTACTTTCTCAAAGTTGGTGTGAGGTGGATGTGATATATGTTTATATCATTGTCTATAGCATACATTGGATCTTAGGAGTTATTCATCTTTCTACTAGGCGGATATATATTTATGACTCCCTAAGGTCATTGAATAAGCCAAATCAATTGAAGAAACTTGTAACTTCTTTAACGATGTTGTTGCCTCGCCTTTTAAATATTGTGAAATACTATGGGGAGAATGGTGACCCAAAGGGGATATGAGAGATTTGAATCTTTGTTCAATGTTCCACAACAATCAAGAGAGTAAGTGTGTATTTTTGTAATTTTGATTCATATTTATATAACTATATTTATCTAATTTTATTTAATAACAAATGTTATTTATATAGCAGGTGATTGCGGGCATGTTTTATCAAATATGAGTACCTATGCACAACCATTTAATGGACACGTTAAAAGGCGAACGAATGAGATGGTTTAGAGAAAAAATGGTAGTGGAGTTTTACTTCCATCAAGATCTTCCAATATAGTCTCATACTTGTAATTAGATATTGATGAACATGGTTGTGTCGTTACAATATAATTTTTTGTAAAGTGTTTAAGTATGAAATGACTCTTATGCATCTATTGAGAAAGTTTATAAATTATTATATCTATTGCTAACTGTGATTATATGATTATCTTAGTCGTAGAGAAATCGTAAAAATAGTGTAGTTCAGGTAAAATTAACAATGACATGGATAAGTACAAGAAACTTAACTATAGTTACATTCTTGTAAACTTGTTAAACTGTAAACTTAACCACTGTTAAGTTCAATGTAAATAAAACTTAACTACAGCTACGTTCAGGTAAACTTGTTTAACTGTAAACTTAACCACTACTAAATTCAATGTAAACGAAACTTAACTACAGTTACATTCCGGTAAACTTGTTAAATTGTAAACTTTACTACTATTAAGTTCAGTGTAAATGAAACTTTAACAAATTGTACACGCTCTCAAAAGTTAACTTGTTTAATTGAAAACTGTTAAGTTTAATGTAAACGAAACTTAACTACAGTTACGTTCAGGTTAACTTATTTAACTGAAAACTTAACCACTGCTAAGTTCAATATAAACAAAACTTAACTACTGTTACGTTCGGGGTAAACTTGTTTAACTGAAAACTTAATGATTGTTAAGTTCAATGTAAACAAAACTTAACTACAGTTATGTTCAGGTTAACTAGTTTATTGTAAACTTAACCACTATTAAGTTCAATATAAAAGAAACTTAACTGTAGTTACGTTCGAGTAATCTTGTTAAAATGAAAACTTAATGATTGTTAAGTTCAATGTAAGCAGAACGTAACTACAGTTACGTTCAGGTCAACTAGTTTAATTATAAACTTAACCACTATTAAGTTCAATGTAAACGAAATTTAACTACAGTTACGTTCGGGTAAACTTGTATAACTGAAAACTTAACGACTGTTAAGTTCAATGTAAACAAAACTTAACTATATTTATGTTCAAGTCAACTTGTTTAACTGAAAACATAACCAATGTTAAGTTCAATATAAAAGAACTTAACTATAGTTATGTTTAGGTGAAATCAATTTTCTGAAAACCAAACCATTGTTATGTTGAATGTAAATGAAAATTAATTTTATTTAGATCAAAGCAATCCAAATTACTATTAAATTGAATGTAAATGAAACGTAACAGTAGTTAAATTCAGTTGACATTTTACTGAAAACTTTACAATTCTTTTTTATATGCATATTTTCAAAAAACTAACAAGGTTACTATAACATAGAAAAAAAAATGTGAATTTAGCAAAATGTTAATAAGTTTATTATCCCACAAAAAAAAGAAGCTTCAACTTTCATTACAAATGAGTTGATATTGAGGGATGAACTTACACTTCATTTATAAGTTTTAAGATCATCACTCAATCACAAACTAGTAACAAAATATGATAACATGTTTGTTTCCCTTTTCACCATGTATAAAAAATTACAACAGTAAACAAAAATATGAGTCATGAAAGTAGACTCAATGACAATTTCATTAATGCTCCAATGGGATTGGTCGTTTATAAGACTTTCAGTTATGACTATAATCACCACATTAACCACAACGTCTTGTGCGTTTACCCTCTCCACCTAAAGGGATTCTCTCTTTTCTTAGTCTTCCAATTGGTAGCCTTGTTTTTCGTTGTAATAAAACTCTATTTCTAATATCATTATGCACCACCTAATCTTTTCTATGTCCAAGAGGATATATTGACTCAATAAATGAAGCTAAAAATGAGTTCACAGTGTAATATTTGGAGCATAAAGAATAACATGACATTTGTGCATATCTATAAGCCACAATGGCACGTGAACATGGTATGTGATCAAGATCAAAATGTCGACATGTGCAAGAATAAGTTTACAAGTTCACATGATCACTTAATCCAGTATATTTAACATTATACTTCATCAAGTTAATTGCTTCAACTTCATATGTTGATGATGTATTATATCGCATGTGAAACTCCCCTTTTGCCCATGTTGTTAGCTCATTTGTAATTGACAATGCTTGTTGTTTACGGTTTCCAAACCACTTTTGAAGTAAATTTCTTAACTCTTCAACTAGCCACAAAATAGGAAGATCCCTTGCATCCTTTAATATGACATTAAGACTTTTAGCAACCCCCATGGTCATAATATTGTACCTATTTCTAGAAAAGTGTGAACGCGCCCATCGATCAACACCTGCTTTGATCCACTAGATATGTTGTTGCTCTTAGAGAAATCATTTGTAGCTGCCTAAATATAACATTAAATTATGCTAAATGGTATGTATAAGCAACATCATTAAATAATTTATGGACTTCCACACTCTTAAACCTCGTTTTAAGGTTTTGCTTTAAGTGATATGCACACACACCATGGCTTGCATAAGGAAACACTTTTTGTACAACTTTTTCAACGCTATTATGACGGTTTGAAACCAACACAAGATCATCAACATGACCAATTGCTTAATGCAATTTTCTAAGGAACCATTCCTAAGAAGCATCATTCCCAAAATCACCAATTTCAAAGCATAACGAGTATATCTGATTATCGTCATCCTTGCATGCAACAACAAATAAGGTTCCTAAATACTTTGCTTTAAAAAATGTACCATCAATTGTTATGACATGTCATATTGATGTATGAAATCCAGAAAGACTTGTACCAAGAGCCATAAATTTTTTTTAAAATTGGTTGTCATGGTCAATAACTATATCAGTAATGGTACCAGGATTTTTTTGCTCCAACACATAACAATAAGATGGTAAAGCACTGTAAGACACCTCTGGTGCACCTTTAAGAGAACTTAAAACAATTTCTCTAGCTCTTCATGTCTTATCATAGCTTATCCCCTTGCCGCACTTGCTTCGAATATCAACTATAATGTCTTTAGGACGATATTAAGGGCTAACCCCTTCATATATTTCTATTATCTTTCACCAATCAACCTGCTACTTAAATGACAATGATCACGTGATATCATGTCCAATCTAGAAGTGTTTGTTGAATTATAAATCTTTATCTCAAACAAATTAGAATTTCCCAACTTGGTTGCATGAAGTTGCCACTTACATTCTTTATTGACACAACAAACAAGTAATATCTTGATAGAAGATTTTACTGTTTTGAACTAGAACTTTCTTTTCAAAGCAATCATACACAACTTTTTATGCAATTCTTTCTTATTGGAGTATATTTGGTACTGTTTTATATGGTCATCACCAACTAAAGATGGTTCCTTTGTGCTTCATTCTACAAGCGTTTCATATTCTCCAATTGGCTCTTCCATCAAATCAATTTGCATCACTTGGCTATCCTCAGACAAGTTGACATTCATTTCATCTTCAACATTCTTGTATGTATCCAAGTCATGAGAATAAAAACAATTAAGTGGATCACAACTCATACTTATTCTATTCATCATTGAAATCACTCACTGTTTAAGTGTGAAAATCAATATTGATGATTGGTTCATACTCATGGTTGTCATTTTTCTTCTCTGTTGTGATACATAATGGAACTGGCAATTTACCATCAATACAATTCAACCGAATGAAATTTTTTTACATCTCCATAATCTCTTAGTTGTATAGGAGTGGTTGGTATATTGGCATTGAACACATACTTCATTGAAACATTACTTTCCCTTAGATCTACTCTCAAAATTTGACAAACGGTCTTCAACAATTCTTTATATGTTATAGTCTTACTAAGTTCAATACCTTTACCTTTGCAACCTTCGAAGTGGTGCATGTTTCCATTTTGCACCCAATCTCCTTCGTACAAAATCATTATTCACACTTCATCAATCACTATAACAAGGTAAATTAAAATTAAATAATAATCAATTATTGATATTAAAATGAAATTTAAAGTAATAATTGTGTAGGTATGAATTTTATCTTTAGTTCCATTCAGATTGAGTTGTTTTACTACAAACTTAATGACTATTAAGTTCTTTGTCAAATAAACTTAACTGTAGTTACGTTCAGGTAAAGTCCTTTTACCACAAACTTAACTACTATTAAGTTCTTAGTAAAAGATACTTAAGTGTATTTATAGATATGTAAAGTTGTTTTAACAAAAAACATAACAATTGTCAAGTCTTTGTAAAGGAAATTTAACTATAGTTACATTTAAGTAAAGTTATTTCACTACAAACTTAACAATTGTTAGGTTCTTTGTAAAAGAAACATAACCATAGTTACGTACATGTAAAGTTATCTTATAAAAAACTTAACAACTGTTAAGTTCTTTATAAAACAAACTTAACTTTAGTTATGTCTAGGTTTTACATATTACAAGATGAATTTTACTCTTTTGATACAAAACCTCTTTACAAACATTTTTTTTCATGTTTATTATAAAAATTTTGTTTCCACCATAACAAAACAATTTCATAAAAAAAAATCACCATTATCTTTTTCTCAAATATATTTACGTACCTTCATTTGATCTTGCCATGTGTTACGAATAACTTTTCGAGTGTTACGGTCATGGTGAATGACAGAATAAGGAGCGTTCATATGCTGAATTGTTATTGAGATGAATGTTGATGTGTTTTCTTGGTTATTCATGATGACTTGGTGAAATAGATATAATTATGACGCCCCAAAATCCAAGGGTCCATTGACCAATCGTCAACTCGCGAAAATACCCGTGGATATCGTATATATCGATACCCACATTGTCTAATCCCATTAATTGGGATCCATTCATCGAGTCTTAGGTAATTACATACCTATGCCCTGACACCAAGCTGTGAAGTGAGGGTCAAAATTTCCTATGGATATCGTGTATCTCGGTACCACACTGTCCAATCCCAGTTACCGGGATCCGTTTAGCCACGTTTAATAAACTTTTTATGTTATTTTAAAAACATATTACTTTGAGTTTAATTACAACTCTATTACATACACAAACATATGCCAAAACTAGCTCTTTCCAAAGTTTTACAAAAAGAACTATACCAACCACAGATCGACTTTCTTCAACCTCTCAGCCCCGAATGAGAGCCGTCCACCGGTGTATACCCTGCACCTGAAATGTTTGCCCATAAAGGGTGAGCCACGCCTAGTTAAGAGACTCCTACAAAGGCTATTACCCCCCTTAAATGCACATGCGATGTTAACTTGGACACATTCACATATATATATCAACATTCCAATAGAATGGTGTCATTATAATGGAATACTACATGTCATGCCATGAAATGAGATGAGACTCACTTAATGCATGAAAAATCCGAGTCATCACAGACTCCCATCACACAATGTGTAGCCAATGTGTGATAACATCCATCATCGATGAATTTCATCAAATGATCACTTTGAAACAAAATCAAGTTTTTAGAAATAAAACTTATCGATGTTTCGTCTGGGATCATTTTATTAACAAAGCATGTGTCTTTTTGGGTAGACGAATTTTCGGGGTCTCACTGTAGGCTTTGCACGCCTTCCTACACTTTCACGGTCTTTCATCGTTGGACACATATGTAAAACCAAAAATACTTGGGCTTTCACTCAAGGGGGTATCTATCCCTACTTGCTACTACCCGACATAAGTTTTCATGCTCTGCGAATAGTGGAACTTCGGTGAACTTTGTTCAACGGTACTCAGCCCACTCATCAACCACCAAGGATGGTGTTTGATGGCCCCATGCATTTACACCCATGAATGCAATGTTTCAGTGCATATGCAATGCATTATGCCACTGCATATCAATTCCATGTCTCATATGTAATGAATGACATATGGACAATAACTCATGTATCATGGATAATTATGTCAAAAGCATATAATTTTCAAACATTTCATCCAATTACCAACATATTAAAATACATATATCAGTAAGAACAATCGCTAAAAGTTATCACAAAATCAAGCAATAACACTTAAAACAATCCACAATTTCAAACTCACAAGTCGATCATAATCGACTCACCAAACAAGGCACAATCATCCAAAACAAACTATGAACCAAGACGGGTCAGCCAACAACTAGTCATTAACAAACCATCAAAACAATCCATGAAATTAGTACAAAATTTGCATCGAAATTAGTTATAAAATTCAGACACAACAAATAAAAAGCCTAATTGTGGAAGTCCCGGGAAATGGACCATAACTTCTGCTGTAGAGGTTCGATTTGGGTGATTCAAAAGCCTACATTAAGTTCACTGATGCAGATACAATTTACATGAAGGACTCCGAAATCAAGTCCCTGGGTTCTACCTAAAAATCAGTCCCCAAAATCCAGTCAATGTGTAGAATCAAAATGGGCAAAGATTCTATATTTCAAGTTCTAAACAATTTCCTTAGGGCAAAGACACAACCCCATAGCCCTTATGGTGGAAAATAAACCAAAGTAGGAAGAATCTCTACCTCTTGGAGCGTAGCCCTCTTCGAATATACAGACTTTACTTCTTGGTGCAACAAGTTCCGACAGTCAGAACGCCTATTTCCTTTTCTCCCTCTTTTTCTCTCCCTTTCTTCTCATTCTCTCTATATTTTCTTTCTTCTCTTTCTTTCCTTCCTTTCCCTTTCCTTTTTGTTTCTCTGCCTCTCTACGAACTGATCTCCATCCCATTTATAGCCATTCCATGTTCCATGCATGTGGACACATGGCTTGCCATGTGTCACACATGCATTTGCCTTTGCATGCCTTGTGACACATGGCTTGCCATGTGTCACACATGCATTTTCCTTTGCATAACAAGATCGGGATTTTTTCATTATAGACTAAACTGCGGCAAACAGTTATGACTTTGCTACTAAGGACTAAACAGTCCTCGATTAACTACTTCCAAAACTTGTTCAACTTAATTTAATATAGATAATAGTGAACAAATAAGATTATATATAAACAAATTTATGGAACCGCTACCACACACATCTAACTTCACAACGCATACTCAAAAACTTGTTAAGACCGAAATGTGATGAAAATATATGTTTGTTTTTTTTTTTTTTGTAATCTGGATTCATTAAAGATTTTGATTGGTCTTAATCACTGCAAGTGCACAGATCGTACAAGTAATAAAAGTGGATTTTCATTAAGTCCAGATATCGTTCCCACAGGGATTGAGTATGAATCATAAAATCAACTACCCCAACTACTCAAGATCCTTACTATTTGAACTCCAATATTAAGATGATTGGAAAGAGAATAAAATAATATTAAATAAATTCACTAGAGTACATAAAATATTAATAAAAATAGAGTTGAGAGTTCACTAAGTGAGACAACACTAGAACATAGATCAATGAATAATTGTCAATTCCTACATCATTTTGAATCTTAGCTAAGCCAATGGTGGAAAATAAATCAAAGTAGGAAGAATCCATACCTCTTGGAGCATAGCCCTCGTCGAATATACAAAGTTTACTTCTTAGTCCGAATAGTTCCCGACAATGGAATACTGGGATTTCTTTATCCTCTTCTTCTCTCCTTTCTTTCTCATTCTCTCCTTTCTTCTCTTTCTTTCCTTCCTCTCCCTTTCCTCCTTTTGCCCTCTCCCCTACGAATCCAATCTCCATCCCATTTATAGTCATTCCATGTTCCATGCATGTGGACATATTTGCCATGTGTCACAACATGATTTGCCTATATACTTTGCACAGTCATCCGACACCTGCTAGACCGAAAACATGAAATTTTATCATTTTAGAATTCAACTAAATTCGCCTATGTACTCAGATTTCATGGCATTAATTCAATGGTGAGGTTCAAGCCACATCCAAGTTCTAAAAAAATTCTAGGTTTTTAACCTGTATTGTAACGGCAAGTTCACTGTGTTTGCCCTTTATTTTTGGAAAAGTTCAAATTTACCCGGGTTTTACAATAATATGAGGTATGAGAGCTAAAATTTTGGAAGAGATCATGATCATAAATGAAGGGCTGAACTTTTGGAGGAGACCAGAAATGAAGTTAATGAAAGCTAAAAGGTGATGGGAGTTGAACTTTTAGAAGGAATGAAGAGTTGAACCAGACCCAAATTTTTGGAAGGATTAATTGTGAGAGAGAATGAGCAAGTACAACCTCATATGTTTTTGGAGGGAATCCCAAATAAATGATGGTAAAAATGTCCACACAGTTCATATCTCCAAAGTTTTAAGAGAAGAGGTTAGTTTTACAAATTCCTAAGTATTTTGTCCATTTTAACCAAATATCCCTAAAATATAAACCCATACAAATAAACAAATATACATTAAATATTTTGTATCATATATAGTATAAATATTAGAATATAATGCATGTCGATTTTATTTGCCATGCATCATTTATTTACTAGTAGTGAAATTAAAACCAACACTTTAAGCTATAAAATATTGTTTCTCTTTAAGAGATATCCCTTTAAATAAATTATTTAATCATGGGTATAAAATTAAATTAATTACAATATCCAAAAGTATTAATTACATTCACTTTTAAGGATTGGCGAGTCAGTGATGAAGAAAAATGCTAGGTGCAGCTCGGTTTTAAAGCCCAAGCAGAACGTGTAAAATACGAAGCAGGGCTTTTTATAATATTATTTGAAAATAAATGCAAAAATATGATATTCTTATCATCAATAATCTTTTTAAAATGATTTATACGAGCATAAAATCTTGGTACTTCAGGTAAATAGAGTGAATTCTCTTTTCCCTAACTTAAATTTTTATTTCTTTCCAAAAAAATAAACTAAAGAGTCTGGTTTATGTTTTGAAAACTATTTTCTATTTTCAAAAACAAATAAAACAAAAAAAAATATGTTTAGTTTTCAATTTTTTTTTCTGAAAAATATAAAAAACACAAAAAATACTAAATTTAAAAAACAAATAAGAATTTTTAGAGAATACATTTTTTATGTTATTTGTGTTTTCAAAAATAGAAATGAAACAGACCCTAAATTTTATTTTAAAGATTTTACTTTATAAAGTAAAGCACTAGGGAATTAAAACGCACAAAAAAAAGGTGTCTTTTATTTCATATTAAACGAGTCTATTTAAGAGAGTTTTCACAATATACGAAATTAAACTCATGTTTCTTCAAGTACTTTTTTTTTCATAATTTTGTACGTGTTCATTTAAAATTTGAATTTATGTTAAAAAAAATGACATTTAAAAAGATAAATTTTTTTTTTATAATTCCACAAAATTGAAAGGACAACTTCTACAATTCTACAAAATCAGATTCATGCTAAAGGGTCTTTTAATTTCAATATAAGTGAATATAGTAATTCGTATAGGTGACCAATATAAAATTATGAAGCCTAACTCAAATGGTAAAAAGGTGGGAGGTGATGCAGGCCGTTAGACTAACCAAATCAACCAAAATCCTTATTTTGATTGTTTTGAAATATTATCTTTATTTTATGGGATATTATTTTTTATTTCCCATTATTGTTTAGGAATTATTATCTTCTTTTTATTATTGTTTTGAGATATTATTTTCTTTCCTATTATTGTTTTGGGGTATTATTTTATTTCTTTTTATACCCAAATTATGTTTAGGGTATAAATAAATGTTTTAGAGTTTGTTTCAGGGACTTTTATCGCTTTTATCAATTTATCAATAAATTCAAAGTTTTTGCTTTACTTTATTCTCTGAATTGAGAAGTGGTCTCTAGATTGAGGGCGTTTTATTCTTGTTGATGTCGTGTGTTGATGTCCAGCGGCCCCACCCGATGCATCGAGTGGTATCGAGCGAGTTTCTTCCTATTGATGGCTATCTTGGGTGCTAGTGATGGCAACCCGATCCCAGGCGACAATCGGGGATTGCGGGAGGCTGATCGGAGATCAATTAATAGCGGCAACAATCAATCAAAATTTAACTCAACGGTTGGAAGCGATCTGAGAACAATTACAGACGTTTTTTAGTATTAACGGACAAGGGCATAGGAATGACGATGAAGAACATGGTAGGGGAAGGCCCTGCTAGACCCACTTTTAATACCATTCCAAATATACAAAATCAAAGGATGCCAGTTGCAGGATTTGATGACACTTCAGATGAGAAGGCCGACTTTGGTGAATATAAACTAATGTGGTAGACAAAGAGGTGGGAAGACAAGAGAAACCAAAATACGTGAGGGAGACGATGAATACAAACGAAAGGTATATATCCCTAACTTTAGTGGATCTTAATATTATGGGTTTCAGATCGGTTGACCGAAGTAGACAGGTTCTTTGACTATACCGAGTTGCTCGATGATAGGAAGGTTAAATTTGTTGCTTATAGGCTAAAAGGGGTAGCATTAGTATGATGGGATAGATTGAGGGAGATAAGGATAAGAGAGGGATGTGGTCCGTTTAAAGATATATTAGGATGAAACACTATTACGAGGTATTTATTCCTGACGATGAACAATTTCTATATTTTTATGTTTATTAGAGATGTACACATGGTAGCAAGAGTGTGAAAGAATATACTACTGAATTTTTGAGAATGATAGAGAGAAACCAATTATTAGAAAGTGAGAATCAACAGGCGTCGAGATATTTGAGTGGGTTGAAGAAAACTATTAGAGATAAAATTAGGGTGCAAATGGTTTTCAATGTGCAAGAGTTAGAAACTAGCCATGGCAAAGCCGAAGCACTCATTCTAGAGCAAACCTCATGGTACCAATTATGCTTGATATGGAGGTGACAACAAGGCTCCAAGTGACAAGGGAAAAACACCTCTAGCCGTGTTCGAAATTGGTGTGAGACTATCAATGTTGGTGTGGTGAAAGGAAAAGTAAAGAAAGTGGGAAGGAGGTGGTACACTTTGTACTCTACCAAAACAAGAACCATTATGCAAAGCCTTTTGGTGTTAAGTGCTATAGATGTGGAGAGGTTGGCCACCGTTCTAATGAATGTCCTAAACGGAAGGCAATGAATGTAGTGGAGAAGGGCGATGATGTTGTAGAGAATGAGGTGTGTGGACCCAGTTTGAGAGCGATGATTATGAGGAATACGAAAGGTGAAGAGTACACTTGTGTGGGTGAGGAAGCACATGTTATCTCGGCGAGGTGATGAGACTTCTAATGCCATAAGATATTTCAGACTAGGTGTACTCATACAAAGGAGTTTGTGTGGATCTTATTATTGGTAGCAGGAGTCAGAGAACATATTGGCAAAGATATCAGGAAAGGCTACAAGATAAGACGGAAATCACCCTAACCTATGCTATTTGCGGATTAAAGAAGTTAGTGGTATTGGCGCATGAATTCAGACGCCAAATTTCCGAGGGTCATTTTTTTGAATAGAAAACCGGCGAATGCGCTGGCGGCGTTGTTCCAAACAGACCTCAAACAAAGGTACAGCATAGTGCACCACCTTAAGTTCGGTTGGCGCATACATACAGACATCGTCAGCCGCTGAGCGGCCAGATGCGCCGCCGCTGCGCGCCGCATAAGCGCTTGCCGCCACAGAGCGCGCTGCCGTCGCCGCATACTTTATCGCAGCGACACACATCTCCGCTGCGCACGCCGATGTCCAGCGATTGCTCACACGCTGCACGCCTGAGAGTAATATCACCAACCAGCCAGGCCCTGTCGCGACAATAAAGACTGTGTCGTAACGCCAAGTGAGCCATGTCACGCCCGATTCCCTGGCCCACCCGACATGATCCTAACCTAATTCGGGGTATGAGACCACACACCGGGACCCTCTCAGACTGTTTTTTTTTAAAAGCCGAACTTGTACTTCAGGGGTACACCCACACTTATGTAACAAACTAAATATCAGTATACATATACAAAAGAAACTACTCAACGGAGTGGTGTCCATCTAAATCTATACACATAAATGAGTCCCATTTACATATTCAAAACCCGTATTTTTAAGATTTACAAACCAGAGAGTGGAACTCACTGGATGAACCCCAATAAGGTGCCGGCCCAAATTGTATGCTGTTTGATGCCTTCAGACTCTACTTGATTAAACCTGTATGTTTTTTACTTAGTGGGAAACATACCTGTAGCAATGTAGTAGACACATGCAAGTATTTATACCAATTACAATTAATATAAAACAAGAATAAGATAACGAATCTTCAGAATTCATATAATGTATTAATACATATACTTATACTCTGCCTCCGTAGACACATATTTATGCTTCAGACGACATATACTTATTCAGACTCCTAAAGGACATATATTTGAACTTATGTCACTGACATTTATCCAGATTCTCAGAGGGAGTTACAGAGCTTAGACCTCATCAATAACTGTGAGGGTACCGTTGTGAACTTGTACTTACTTGAGCATATCCATGTTTTGCTTGATCTAATACTTGCACATGTAGCTATTCTTGTCTTACGTATCTTATACTTGTGTTACGTAACTTATTCTTTGCATTTCATCTTATGCCTGTTTATTCTGCACAAAAAGTACCTTCTAGGTACTACACGTATCTATTACACGGAGGTACCGTAGGTACATCGACTTACACTTCCGAAGGGCACATATTTGTACTTATATCAGATTCATATACTTATACGTGAGTTACTTAGTACACGTACTTGTCCTTATCACGCATGATATACTTATCAAACTCTATAGGAGTAAAGGAGCTTTATGTAAGGAAGTACCCGTGGGTACTATAAGTCGTGGAATGCACGTAGTCATAATACACAAGGTAAGGCCGACTGTGACTTATGTGATACATAATTTGACACGAACATTAGTCCATAACAAAAATCGATCACAACAGATACATACCTGATTCATACAGTATCCGTAACATATCGAAAAGAAAGCCGCATTTGTTCTGGGCTTATATCTTAATCATATTCGTAGTTACACTTGTCTCGGAGGCACTGAGGTACTACAGATATACGTGAACTACATCGTGATTATGGAACTTATTCTTAGACGTATATTAGTAAGAATTACTTGTTCAAATGTCCAAAAGACACATACTTGTGCTTATATCAAACTTATATTTAATTAGTGCAAATTAGTACTACTAACTGAGTACTCATACGAGGGTACCGTAAAATAAACAGTTATCCTTATCCGGAGCTTATACAGAGGTACCCGTAGGTACTATAGAAATTAATCAGATACAAAAGTACTCGTAGTTACTATAGAACTTATGCTTATTCTACCGATATGAGAGTACCCGTGGGTACTACAACTTTATACTCTATTTTTCTCTGATACTGAGTACCCGTGGGTACTGACAGAGATTAACAGATACGTGGAAACTGAGGGTACTACGTAACGTATACAAGAGGTACATTTAGATCTTTACTTTTATTCTTTATTCAGAGTCTTATCATATAACCGTTTGACTACCAGATCAAAACATAAGAATGAGTAGGACGCAAAGACAATAAGTAACCAAGGTACAATACAAGATCAGGTGCCGTATACAGCAAGAGGTCAAGACCAACAGAGTGTCAGAGCACTAAGTAGGAGCACTGGCATCGAAAGGGGAGGCCGAGCACTAATCAGAGCACCGGGTTACTAAACAAAAATGTGCCTACCCACGTAACAGGAGTGTCGTAGCACTAAATGTGGAGGTGTCAAAGACTCATCATGTCTTCTTGTCATTCATCCGGTCTTTAGGCAATATATTACACTATACGTGTTCTCCGAGCTTATCATTTTATTCTTTTCTTCTATACCTCCCTGTATCAAATCAATATATTGCTATTTCTTGGTTATATTTCCATTCTTCTTATCATGTATTCTATCTGACTCTAACTGGTTGATGAGTACACTCTATACAACACCAATTTCAGACAAGATGTGGGTGCCAAATGCCATTAAATAGCATATGGTTAGATTATAGACTCAATGAGCTTCCATAGGAGTCCAAGAACACCAAATTAGAGTCCTAATCTATGAGTTATGCAAATTGCAAGTCATGAAGAAACAAACTAGTAAGACTTCATAAGAGCAGCACGCCACTGGTTTTGTCATTTAGGACCCACATGCTTCAATACGTGACAGCTTATATTTATGGGATTCTAGACTCAAAGGGGCTCCAGATATCCAAGAACACCCAGTAACGGAGTCTTCGGACGAAGAAGTTATGGTCGGTCCGGCTGAGGCTCTGATAGGTAGGCTACGCTATAGCGTGAATCCCACGCTATGGGCCGCACTCCGAGGATGCACCTACCAAGCCACAGCCATGGGTCACGCCCCGCACGAGAGCCCTTGGCGCTCTCTCCAGCGACACGCCAGGCCACCAAACCATCCCTAACAGCCCTTGTCCACCGCTACAATATCCTCCTAATTAAGGCCACAAACATGCCACTTAACATGGTACCAAAACATACCAAAAACACGACATAAAACCATCCTACAATCAATACCAAAATCATACTAATTCTATACTTTCCATACATGTAACTATTTTCCTATCATTTGTGCATTTCTAAAGGTGTGCTGTCTAATCAGATACTTCCTAATCTCTGCATTTCTACCATATATCTATTTATATTCTCATATCTATTGTCCATCTATTCATATCATATTCATGTTTCATGAACACATCTATACATTTTGCATTTCCCATACTTTTCTTGTTTCATGCCTATTACATATGGCATTCCATATACTTGAACAGTATGATGCTTATGTATTCACACATCATTCATGTATTCTTATCCCTCTATGAATCTATTTTACTTAGAAATTGGAATCATTCCAATTGGATCATCCAAACTAAAGTTATGGCATTTTCATGCCAAACTAGTCAATTTACCGATTACACTAGGGACAGTTTGTAATACTCATTTTTTTCCGGGGTCTTAACTTCATATCTGACACTGTCTCTTTGTACTCTTTTAAAGCTAAGGTGCTAAGGGTCTCTCCAACTAGAATCATCCAACGGAGTAATCGAACTCAAGTTATGTCCTCAACAACCGCATCATCATGGTAAAAACTGAATGTGACTTATTGAAATATAGCCCCACTTTGAGCGAATTTTTGGGCCATATAGAATCATAATTTGAAGGTATCTATTTCAGGATGTTTGGTTCTCCTTGAAGTCTATTTTAACCAGAAACTTGAATCACGTAAATCGGATCAGAAATGAGAAAGTTATGGCCAAAATACAACATCAAGCTAAAAAGAAAATGTAACACTCACCTGCATAAGTTCTCGAATTTGTCTTAATGTGGGTTTTTCACTTTTCCATACACACCCAAATCAACTCAATACTTTTATATACACTCTAAACCACTCCAAATTAAATCTGAAATCTCACTTACTCAATTCATCTTTCATTACACATCTTTCCAAAATCTCCACAAATTTCTCCCAAAAACAATTCATTTATGGGCTGTAACCCACACAAAACCAAAGTGAAGATTAGTTAGGCTTGTTCTAAACCCCAACTCAATTGCTTTCACTAAACCATGAATCCAACCTAAAGGAGGACTCAAACTATATTAACCTAAGCTAGAGTTTTTCAACTTAATTTAATTCAAACAAAGGAGTTAGGATCAATTTCAATCAAAACCCTAGGTTTGGAACTCATAAAATTTCCTAGAATTCCATACAAAACCATAATATCCTTACTTTCCATGTAATATCCATACCAAAAATCATAGAATCGATACCTTTTTTTTATCTTCCTCTCTTCTTCTCTTCTCTTCTTCTTCTTTTCTCTTCTTCTTCTCTTCCTCTTCCTCTTCTCCTCTCTTTTCCTTTCTTCTTTTGATGCTTTTGTCTCTCAAAATGAGACCAAATGTTTTTATCCAGATTTTTTTTGACTTAGGCCATGTTTGGCCAAGACAATAAAAACCCATTTTTACTTCTTTTCCCTATTTTTGCGATTTTAGCCCTTTTCTTTCTTATTAACCTCAATATAACTATACATATTATACTTTTGGCATCCCATCTTCAAATTCCATAAATGCACATAAACTTATTTATTTATGCCTTTATGTCCTCAAGTGGTAAAATGACCACTCTGTCTTTTGTCTCTAATATTCATTTCGTCTCTTATTTTATTTCCGAAAATTTATTTAGCTTATAATATAATCTTCTAAACAAGTCCAAAACTACTAGGGCATTCGAGGTGTTGCCACCGTCATGAGGAGAAAACTTTGTCACGCACAAACTTCAATGCCAGCTAATCGAAGCCCCATTGTCGCACAATAAAAGGTCATGTCGCGATTATCAGACTGAACCCGCCTTGCAACCAACCCTGCCGCGACATAATATCTCCGCTGCACACAAATACCAAGCCTGCCGCACCCTATCCGCCAGCCCCCAACTCCCAACCTGCCGCGACACAAGATTTCCCGTCATGACACGAGGTCAACACGCCCGTCGCTGCGACAAAGAGTCTCTCGCACCCAACCTCCTAGCGTGCCTGGGAACCTCCCGCTGTGACACCCAAGATTCTCACGTGGACACTGCATTCTCGTCGTGATGGCATCTCTCGTCAGGACACCCGCCTGCGTTTAAAGATCCATGTCGCGACACAATGGACCATGTCGCGACATGGAATCCAACAACCCCGTCAGGACAATGAGTCAAGCCATGCGTCTGTAACTGTGCTCGCAAGCTGTCGCCTCATTGCACGTTGTTGCGCGATGCAGCTGGTCTGGTCATGCGTATGACCCCGACTGGGGAACCCTAGCTTGCAACAAAAAACCTGGAAATGGGTAGTAGTCCATCCCATTTCCTTCCTGCACTTCCCAAATTCACCCATATGCAATATTTTCGATACTGCATCCTATTGTACTCATTTTTCAAGCTATATATACTCTGGGAAAAATATTAGCACGATTAATCGAACATCCCAGACTCGCTTATACGAGTAAAAACACAATATACATGTACTAAACTGATATTTTATCCGTAATATTACAAATAAACCGAAAAAGGCCAAGACCCACCACTTCAAATCCCAGCTCCCGAACTCGCGCATTCCCGTACCTAAAAAATAATTCCACACGGTGAGCAAACAGGTAGAAAGCCTGGCGCGGGCTACTTCCCACCTAAGTGTCCATGCAATGGGTAAACACACACACATTCAAGCAAAACATGTGTATTCCTAATTAATAAGCTCACATGCCTACATGAGAATGCGATCACCCTTCCTATGTCCCGAGTCCTCACCAACTCCCTCACATATGCAATTTCCAAGCGTGAGTTACCGTCATTTTCTGATGAAAACCAAAGATTGTTCGTAATCATTTAATATTTTTCATTTACAACCATGCGCCTTTTGTGGGTAATGGATTTCTGGTGTCGCACTAGCGGGCTCCATGAACCCCAGACACTTTCACGGTCTTTCACTGTTGGGGACTATGTTTGACCATAAGTGATGGGTCTTTCACCCTGGGGAGAATCTATCCCAACTTGCTAATACCTGGCACATAATTATCCTTTACCATTTCCTTAACCCGTGTGACTCATTTTAGACATTGTCCCATTAACCGAGCCTACTAATCAACACCATATGCAGTGTTGATCCACAACCGTGTACCCACGACACACCATCGAACACCTAACATAGTGTCGATCTCAACTATGCACTTACACCCATGTCATGTGATGCTTTCGTGCATGTATAATGCAATTATGCCATTGCCTACTCATACCATGAGAACTATATGTGCATACCTACTCATGCATATTCATCCATGCATAATTTGGACATTTATATTAGGGTGCATACAAATTCCAAATAAATCATATCAATTTAAACATACATGGACATCACAAGTCACTACCACTAGAGTAATGATATACATAAATCCCCAGGCCTAGTGGTAACACAATTCGTCCACGACTAGCCTCCAACGAGCCATGTAATAGCCTTAATCATGCACAACCATGTGTCATTCATTTGTCACACAATGACACACAAAACACTCAATCATGTTATTTAACTACCAAACAATAACACACAAAAGATCCTTAATTTAGGATCTCAAACCAACAGGGCATTATCCAAATTTCCTACGTATCCTCTGAATCCGGGCCTCTGCCCCTTCGTTTTACCATTTTCAACTTGAGCCGAAACAGCCCTAAGCACCAAACACACCGCCAAACCCATAGACCTCAATCCTTGGGGCAAAAATCCATCTTCACTAACATTCTTGGACTGTCAGAAAACAGTTCAGAGACTTCCACCATTAAGTCCCACTTTCCTAGAACTTACACGGCCACTCGAGGCCCTAAAACTACCCAAGCCATCAAATAGCTCTTAAACAAGAAGTAAACAGAGTAGGAGAGAAGCCCCTACCTCTTGGAGTTTGTCAAACTCCCGATTCCAAGCCACTATAGCCTTGCCGAGGTGGAAGCACTTTTCCTCTGCTTCCGGAACCGCCGGGTCCGATCGTTTAAGAAATTTATAGAGAAGGTGGTGTTTCTCTCTCTAAATTCTCTTTTTCCCTTCCTTTTATTTCCTTCCTTCATTTCCTTCCTTCTCCCACCGTTTTGTCCAAGATGGGCCAAGTGGGAGAGTACTCTCTTACCACATGTTAGCCTACCATTGGCTCACTTGGATTACTCTTATCCACTTATCCCTTCACCTTGGATTCCCATCCACCATGGTGCCACATGTCTCCCATGGCCCCACTTGCTTCGGGCCGCTTCCAGACTCCATCTCACACTTGGACACATGGCGCGCCGTGAGCCACCGATCACGCGCTGTCCCATACTACCCCGTTGTTCGAAAGACGTGGAAATTCGACCGTCTTAACTACAATCGAAATTCAACGCGGGTAGCTAGATTTCCTCGAAGATGAGTTCAAATGACAGAAGTCGGTTTCATCATCCAAGATCTAGAAAAATTCTGGTTTTCGACCAAAATTACTGTTTTACCCTTTTTCCAAAAAATTGGATTTTTCGGGGTTTCACATAATCGTTGTAAAGTGTCCTTATCTATTGGCAAGTATAATGATGAGGTGCATTGTGATGTGGTGGATATGGATGCTTATCATATTTTATTTGGGTGTCCTTGGAAGTATGATGTGGATGCTAAGCACTCGGGCAGGAATAACTTGTATCAATTAGAGAAAGGGGAATAAAATATACACTAGTGCCTTTCACTAGGAAGAACCAACCCAAGGTTTTACAAGTAGAGGGAAGGAACTTTCTAACTTTTGTGCATGACCCATCTTCATTTATAGGTGAGTGTAAGGAGACCCGGGAAGTGCCTTTGATGGTTGTGAAGGGAGAGGTAGAAAGTAGCGATGAAGGAGGCCTGAATTCCATGAGGTATTACTTTGTTAAAGGAGTTTGATGATGTGATTCTTGAAGATCTACCTGCAAGATTACCTCCTATGCATAACAAACAACACTGATTCGTGCCACGGTAGGGTGAGCGGAATCAACAAAATTTGTTTCCTATGTTCCTCCCACCGAGTCAAGCTATCGCAAAGATAATGTCTAGGGTCAACACTGATGGGCTTTCATCCTATGAATGACTTGCATAAGTGTTTGAAATGGTGAGGCTTTTTGTTTGGATTGTGGATTTGCTTCAAAACAATGGGAGTTGCTCGTTACTCGACTAACCAGAATGGCTTAAATGAAAGTATACAGAATCTTGAAGGTTTAGGTCACTAGCTTGATAATATAAGAGTAAAGGTTCCTTCAAGTTATATCCCTCGTGCTATGGCAAGTGACATATGGCCGTCACAACCGGATCTTGTCAAACTATAAAACTAACCCTGAACCACTTATTCGAAATGCACCATGCAACATGCATCTGGCACCCATTAAACCCTAACACTCAACCTCATTTCTTTGCCTGAAAGCGCTATCTAAAGAATATCAGTGCATCTAACAATAAGCATGCATCAGACTAAAGCATGGCAAGTATCACAAAGTAACACATTAATGGTATTAAACCCTAGTTTGAAAAGCTTGGAGCCATAAATGAAGAGACTGTACATTTAAAACATGAGGACCACCCGTAACTCCGCCTTCCAAAAACTGTTAGCCACACCTTCCCTCTTCATGCATTATATGACTTGAATAAGCATCCTCGGTACTGGCCATCCTCATGGTGTCTCTGGCACCTTCAAATGAAAGAAAGAGGAGAGAGAAGAGAGAAAAAGCAAACCCTAAAAATGAAAGTCTGGAATTCTTCTTGAAATCAAAAGTTGCTTCCAGCTGTTTAGGTTACAAAACCATGGGGCTGCTATATAGGCCACCCAAAGTGTGAAAAATACAAGAAAGCTTCCAAAAACAAGTTGGCTCATACAAGGACAAGGTGGTAATACACCAAAATCCAGAAAAGCAGAAACAACACACAAATTAACAGTGGGCAGAATTCCTACAGGCAGAGAATTTCGGCCAGCCTGGCATAAATTCCTCGCCAGCCTAGCTAAATGAGACGAGATAGCGTAAATTGCACCCTCGCTTATCAACGCTGAATATGGCTCAGCGAAATTTCTTAGCCTAGCGAAATTGCAGATAGCGAAATCAAGTTAATTTCGCTTAGGTCGCTGACCTCTCGCTAGCCTTAAATTCTAGCCTCAGCGAAATTTCTCTCACTCGCAGATTGCTAAATTTTCAATATGATTTATAAATTAATCCTAAATAAATTCTAATCATAAATTCCTCGAATTGCTCAAGCCACCGCTTGCCATGCATCCTCCATCGCACTTCAACAAGATTGCCTTCGCCTCCACACCAGTTTTGATATTTTATTGGCTGAAAACACCGTGTTTCTCAACATTCGGCACATATGGTGTAATAAGTTTCAACAACTTAAACACATGGCAGGAGGCACAAAAATCTTACAAAAAATCAAAAACAAGTCGGGAATAAGATAGAAGGGAACTCAAATGGACTCGCACACATCAATTGGTTTAATTGATACGGGATTAGGTGCGCAAAACACCAAAAACTATCCTAATAGGCTCAAAATAGTACTTCTTCGGGCACTAATCACACCCCAACCGGCCACGCTGTTAGTCCCTTTAGCAATGCAAAACAAAAAGATATGTGATGCGTGTTTTCTCAAAAAGTTTATATTCAAAAGGGTATGTATAACAAGCAATGCCTTTAAATGAATAATTGAACCTTGTTCAAAACTCATTACCAGAGAACATAAACCATATAAGATCAAGTTTTAGGTCAACATCTGATCCAATATGTCTCCCAACCCGAATTTTCACCAAAGCCCACGGTTCACGTAAACTTATCGGTTTCAATAAATCGCAAAATTATTCCCTCCCCAACCTGCGCCATCCGCAATGGCCTGTCGTTGAATAACCTAAATAGGAAAAGCTACACCTTCTTCTTATTTGACTTCATCAGTAGGTGCAATGCTTAAAACTCTACTTCACTCAATGTCCGTGTAACGGAACTGGATGATCTTAACCAATTATTTGGTGGCATCGTCAAAAGGATCACTGACCACAAACTCTGCTGTGTTTCACTCGGACTAATAACTTCAGAATCAAGCACTCACAATATCGCCAAAACCCCACCCATCCACCCATGTAACGGTAACACTACATGGCGACTCCCAACCAATTGGCGTTTGTGGCATCGGGCTTCAAAGGCTTTCACATATAATTCCCTGATCCGCACTGGGTTTCATTAAAAGAGCCAAACACTCTTTATTTTTTTTCTTTCCTTTCTTTTCTTTTCTTTTGCTTTTCTTTCCTTTGGAAGACTACATTGGTCTCAAATAAGGGAAAACACAAACCTATTACGGGTCGCCAACATGCCTAAGGCCGTTTGCAAAGTGAAAGGAGGTACAAAATTTCACAAATTTTCATCGATAAATCAGTAAAGTGTAAATTAGCTTAAAGGGGAATGTTCAAGTTGAATGAATCTTAATTCGACCAAAAACTCCAACTGGCTGCATTTTTGAATCTCTGTTCTCAACATTAAGGTAACAATTGTGGTTTCAATCTTTCAATTAGCAATTCAATTGTCCACCAAAAGCAATTCAATTGTCTAATTAAAAGAATTCAATTGTCCAATTGAAACAAAAGGGATACACCAATCGAGGCACAAAGAATTGATATGCAAAAAATAAACTCATATACAACGACCTGAAAGCTTTTAACATAACCAAAGTGGGCTAAGACATGCTTCAAAGCAACATAAGAAGTATCACCGCTACTATTGGCACAAGATGAATCCTACACAAAATTAGAGCAAATTGAGGGCCGAAACCATTAAAACATAAAAGAAGACACTCCACTCCTTAACTTTCTCCCAAGAAAGTACAGACATGCACAGGACAGGTTAGAGACAGGAGGCACTTCACCTCAATCTCAGATGCAGTGATCCACTATTTACTGCGCCAGGCACGCCAAGATGTTTACGCCAGCCAGCCACAGTCATCCACACAGAACATGGAGACTGGTGTGACGCGGATCATTGGAGCACAAGACATCACCAAAGGGCTTCACTCGAGCTAACCTCTCGACCCCGTGAAAGTCGTCGGGAAGCGCCAATGAGCATACAAAGATCCACCGCTAACTCCTCGGTATCGACACGGCGAACATACTCCATGGCGTCAGGCCAGATAAGATGGGCCCGGAGATCAAAAGAGGGCTCTGCAGCCCGGGGCAGGTGGAGGAGGATATGAGAGAGACCGCACCGGGGCCTCGCCTCCCATCTCGACCTCGTGAGTGGCACATCTCTCCCCGTGAGTCCGTTCGTCAAATCCTCCTCCCGGTCCCTCTACTGGAGGAGAAAAGATATCGGCATCACCATCGCTCGCTCCATCGACAGGACCAGAGGGCATCTAATCCTCCTCTCTATCCGAGGCTCCTCCGGAAAGCCCAAGTGCTCCAGGACCTGGCTCAGGAGTCGTGGCATCAGCAAGGGTAGACTCTCCGCCGAGCCGTGCCCTCGTGGACCTTTGGTTCCTCAAAATGCAAGAGGGAGGGTCATCACTCAATCCAGAGGACCTAACTGTAATCCTCCCAGATCCAAGACAGAGCTCGAGGGACGGCTCCCCCACGCCGTAGCGCGGCTGAAGGGAAAAGGCCAGGCTCAGCAGGTCCCGGCGAGCTGCATGATCAATAAGAAGCATATGAGGCGGGAGCCGCTCCTAATAGCACAGTCCCGGCTGCGGTGTCTCGAGCGAGACCGCTGACCATCTCCTGAGTCTACCGAGGCTAGTCTCGATATCCTTCAAAGATTTGGCCTCGCACCGCTCGCAGCTTCAATGCAGCCAGGAGGAGGCATCACGGCCTGAGCACCTCCCGGGTCGATCATCTATAGTGAACCGGAGCTCGAGTGGACTAGGCGCTCCCCGGGAGGTCATAGAATGGTAGAACTGGAGCACCACCCGGGGGTAATAGAACCGCCTTCGACGCATGAACTGAAGAATGCAGCTGCCCGATCAACCGCACAGTCCCCGACCGGGTCGCCCATCAGCGCGGCACATCAGTACGACCCCCACATGAAAATCTCGAGCGGCCCTACATTCCCCTAATAGGCGCCTGACGCACAAGGGCCCCGATCCTCGAGGCAGCGATAATCGGGGATGAGGTCACCTCACGCCTGATGTAGTGTGCGACTACCGCGGCCTGAGGATTTGAGGGACTCTTCCGGTCCCGGGCGGCCGGGTCTCGCTGGGAGGGGGCGTGGCCCTCCTCGGATCCCCGAACTGTGGTACCGGCAGGCCCGGTCCCATCCGAGTCCCGGTACTCCCGAACCCCGCGAGGCCCTGCAACGCCGGGACGGAGCCGTACTGTGGTCCGAACCTGAGTCGGAATCGGGGCCTGCTCCTCCCGCCGGTACCGAACCCGACCGAGGTCTGATGGGCTGACCCACCCCCCCCGGTAGCGCACTAAGACAATAGCCCAAAAAGGCACCGCGTGGCTCCGACGAAATGGAACTGTGGCTCACCGGAACCAAGGCACAAAGTGGGGACCCTGGGGACCGGATCGTGGCAATGCACGGTGCAACGAGGCTCACCATGAATAAGGGTACGGCCGGCGGTGACTAAGGGCGACGGCAAGAAGGCCGCTCGCTATTCGCGCCATCAAGAGTGGTCAGTAGGTCAAGGTGGCTCGACCGCGAACCGCAGTTGGTTCGGGCCAAGTTCAAGACGAGGCACGGGCACGGTGAAGGGCCCGCGGGCTCGACCGGCTGCGCAAACAGGAAAACCAGGTTCTGGCTGTGGTCACACACGCGCAGAGGGCCTCGACTCTTCGCTCGTGGGAGGGAGGAAAAGTTTGAATGAAGACTTTCTGGCCTCCCCGGGTTTAAATGAAGCCTGCATATGTACTGAGAGTCATTTCGCTATTATAGCGACCTGAGTCACCACTCGCAATTCATATTTTCAACATTAAATGAAATAAAATAATACTAAAAATTAAAATTAAAATTATTATATAAAATATATCTAATAATTTCATATAAGATAATATAAAAGTTGTGACAAATCATTTAAAATAGAAAGATACTAAATTAGGGAAACTTTTACTAAAATAGCCAAAATTATTGAAATTGACCAAATTAAAAATAAAAACCAAAATTTATTGAACTGCAATTCGGTTTTTGAGAACACCAAACCAGTCCAATGTCACAAATTACTCATGGTGGGTCAAGGAGGAGGATCTCCTCAACCCCTGCAGTGGTTTGTACAACAGCCTTGATGTTCAATGCCCCATGGTTGCTTTTCTTTCCATTAGTTGATTCTGAATTGAGCAATTGCCCTGCATTAGATACTGATGGCAATACCACAACACCTGCTTCACCTTGGTTGGCTATTCTCGCAATTGACATTCAGCCTTCCCGCATCCCCGACTCCATCGAATAAACTTCATCGGGCCACTTGATTTTCATCTTCCACAAATCTTGTGCTTGTTATTCAAGTGAAATATGTTCAGCTTCAATGTCATGTTACCAAAAGTAAGCTGTAATGACTCCATTTCGCAATTGATGATTGCATCGGGCAAGAGCTAGAAACGGTCTTCCCGTGATAATCGGGCACATGATCGCCCATTCTCTATCGCTCTGTCAAGCACTACAAAAGTCTACCGGATAGTAGAATTTGTCTACCTTCACCAACACATCCTCAACTATCCCTCAGTGGATCTTCAGCACCGATCGATCGGCCAATGTGATAGAGTGATGTTGGTAGGTTTAAGCTCTCCCAAACCTAATCGCTATACACCGAGTACGGCAAGAGGTCTCACACTCCGGCTCCTAAATCAAGCGTTGAAGCTGGTCTATGAGGGGTCCCACCATTAACCGGAATCGGGGACTCGGATCCTTTGTATTTGACTGGGTTCTTGCTTTGGATTATGGCACTGACTTGTTCAGTCAAAAATGCCTTTTCCCTCAACAATGCCCAATCCCTCTTGATCAGACGCAGATCCTTTAAAAACTTTGCATAGGCAAGGACTCTGTTTGATGATGTCCAAAAGGGGTATAAGCCAATCTCACCCGCCTTGTGACTCTCTAGGATGCCCGCCTGCCGGGATGCCTTCTTCTTACTTTAGTGCCCCAGGAAATGGAGGTATGCAGCTTCATTGAGTCCTCCTTCAGAAAATGTGTTCTCGTCTAATTCTTCTCCCATCTCAGTTTCTCAACAAAGCTTGGGCATGGGCCGACTAACCTCTTTCCACTCCTCAAAGTGATTATTGCCTTCACCTCATCCATTCCCTCGAATTGTCGGATGAACCTACTCACGGATTCCTTTCGATTTGGCAATGTTTGGGAAGGAAACTCCTCTCTCCTGCACTCTCCAAAGAATTTGCTGGATCTTGTGATTGAATACTGTATGTTGTCAATTTTCTAGTTAAGATTGCTCTCAAGCCCATCTATTCTCTTGTTAAGTGTGCTCTCTACAGTATCAATCCTTTGTGCTAGTTGTACATTGATTCCCTTTTGCTCTTCCACAAAGTTGCCTACCACCTTACTCAAATTCAATATGGATTGTTCCACAGGAGAGGAGGATGGTGGTGGTTGTGGTTAGGAGGTGGAACCAAACTGTGGTTTGGCACTGGGGCATTACAAAGTGGGGATTAGGCTCTGGTGAGAGGTTAAAGTGATTCCTCAAATTGAATTGTAGGTATTACCATATGGGAGCATTAGGTTGTGCGGCTTATTTCGACCTACAACATTCGGGTGACATATTCCGACATCAAATCCTTCACTCGAAGGGGCCATAGATATCGTTTTTCCGGGTGGGCAAAGTGGAATGGAAATTGGTGCATGGATTGCCTGCAGTGTGATTTTCGCCACCGGTCGCGACTTCATGGACAAGCCATTTCTAGCCTCCACCTTCCTAGCTAAAGTTGAAATTAGCTTTCATTTCCATATCCTCCGACAAGGTATAAATTCCTCCCTGGGGGTTACCGAGGGCCTCAATTTTTCCATTTCTGCTTGGCTCATCCTAACCCTTGTCAGTTTCAGCCATGAGTTCAAAAAAAAATCCATGGCTTCATCGATGCTTGTCAGAAATCTCCCACACATTGTCTCCAATAAATGCTTCACGTGGCAGAGACATGTCACCCTATAGAAGTGGCTTTACATCCATGTATCAAACCCATGGTGTGGGCATGCACTGATAGTTTCCATAAATCTCTCCCAGCACTGGTAGAACCTCTCACCATCTTGAGCTGCAAAGGTGTAAATTTGTCTCTTCAAATTGTTGGTCTTGTGGGCACTGAAGAATTTCTTTAAGAATTCTGCCTGCAGCTCAGCCCAATTTCTAATGGTTCTGGGCCTCAGTGAGTTAAGCCAAATCTTGGCCTTGTCCTTGAGGGTCAATGGAAATGCTTTCAACTTCAACAAATCCATATCCATCATACCTTCCTTAAAGGTAATGCAAACTTCCTCAAAATCCCTAATATGAGTGTATGGGTTTTCATTTTCCATACCATGGAATGTGGGGAGTAAGGGCACCAAATAGGGCCTCACTGCTACATCTTCAGCAGGAGGTATGATGCAGGAAGGGGCACTAACTTGTGGTTTATGATCCTCATTGATCCGTGTCGGCCGGATTCACCGGTACCCTACCGACTTTGTTGTTCTTCGTGGGTTCCGTTTTCACTGTGTACAATCGACTTCACAACCTTGTCTTAAATTTAGGGTTACAAAACTATGGGGCTTATATAGGCCACCCAGTGTGAGAAAATACAAGAAAGCCTAAAATATTGGCTCATACAAGTGGCTTAAGGTGGTAATACACCAAAAACGTACTGCTTAGAACAAATACAATAAATTAACAAAGGGTGAATTCTTCGCTCATGCAGAGAATTCGCTTAGATAGCGAAATTTTCGCTAGCCTAGCAAAATTTTTTCGCTTAGCCTAACGAATTAAGATGAGAGATAGCTTAAAATTGGAAATTTCGCTATCAACAAAGGAATTTCGTTAGCTAGCGAAATTTCGCTAGTCAGCGAAATTCATGTGAGATGGGAAATCGGGTTAATTTCGCTAGGCACAGTGAATTTCGCTAGGATTGCGAAATTTCATTTCGCTAGGATTGCGAAATTTTCGCTATGATTGTGAAATTTTCGCAATCCCAGCGAAATTTTCGCAATCATAGCGAAAATTCCTGGAATTGCTCTGCTTCACTGCTTTGCCATGCATCCTCCACTGCACTCTTTCTTCATCACATCGCTTCTCTTCGCCCACACCGAAGTTTTGATATTTTTGGATGGTTGAAAAACACCGCAGCCTCTGCCTGCTCTGCATATATTGTCATCAACTTAAACACGGGCTGAGGTACGTAAAATCTACAAAATCACCAAAAACAAGCTCGAAATGGTATTAGTGGAACTAAATGGACCTGCACACATCAATTGGCTTAATTGATATGATTAGTGCGCGAAAAACACTTAAAACCTATCTCGAATAGGGCTCAAAATAGTACTTTTCGGGCACTAATCAAACACCATATAGATTTGGTTCCAAGTGCTTCTCTTCCGAATCTGCCTCATTCTAGGATGAGTCCCAAGGAGAATGAAATCTTAAGGGAGAAGGTAGAAGAGTTGCTAAGAAAGGGGAATATTCAGGCTAGCATGAGCCTATGTGTAGTTCCCAGCTTTGTTGACGCTTAAGAAAGATGAAAGTTGGTGGATGTGTAAGGATGTAGGGCGATCAACAAGACATTCATTGATATAGATTTCGCCCAAGGTCGATGATATGCTCGATCACTGAGTGGAGTAAATATGTTTAGCAAGATTGACTTGAGGAGTGGCTATCATCAAATCATAATCTATCCAAGTGATGAGTGGAAGACAACATTCAAGACAAAGGATGGGTTGTACAAATTGTTAGTCATGTCTTTTGGGCTAACAAATGCTCCTAGTACTTTTATGAGAATTATGATCAGGTACTACAACATTTCTTAGGAAAATGTGTAGTTGTTTACTTTGATGATATTTTTATTCATAGTAAGTCAAATAAGGAGCATGTTGAACACCTTAGGGAAGTGTTTAAGGTGTTAAGGGAAAATAAATTATATTCAAATTTGAAAAAATGTGTTTTTATGACATTTCAATAGCATTGTAGCACATATTACTGAGTATTTGAAGAAAGGGAGGTTCCATTGGGGCAAGGAGTAAGAGAGTAGTTTTGCTTTGATTAAAGAGAAGTTGAGCACAACACCTATCTTGGCATTACTAGATTTTGAGAAGTTATTTGAGGTAGAGTGTGATGTTAGTCAAATTGGTATAGGGGTTGTTTTATCCTAAGAGAAGAGGTCGATAGCTTTCTTTAGTGAAAAATTGTATGAAGCAAGACATAAATGGGTTACCTATGACAAAGAATTTTATGTTGTTGTGAGGGCTTTGAAAACTTGGGAGCATTATTCAGCTAAGGATTTCCATTCTATATCGATCATCGCTTTGGAAGTACTTACACATGTGTACAAATTAGAAGTGATATGCATGCTATGGCCGCCATATAGAGAAATTTTGCAAGTGATGAGTATACTTTATACTCATTTTATCCCCATGTTTTACTTATATTTTTAGTAGTTTTATTATATGAATAAGTGATCTAATGCTCTAAATGTTCAATTTTGTGATTAGGTCATCCATGAGCCAATATGGAGCAACAAAGAGATAAAGCTCAAAATCAACAACAACACACATGCAGCAAAGAGCTGCTACTGTGTTTGATGTTTTTAGCTGCACAATGATCCCCAATTGCTACAATATTGATATGGATAAATAGGAGACTTCTCGGACTTTCCAAAGAGACCTTATTCACTCCATTTGGACTTCAAATGACAAAGTTATGACTCTTGGTAGTCTGAGGAAGAAGAGAAGAGAGCTGAAAAGTGACCAATTGGAGAATTTTGTACATTCAGTATTTATAATGATTTCCAAAGTATTTTTCCTTGACATATCTGGATTATAAACTTCAAGAGTTTTCCAACAGTACCAAGAACACCCAAATTGGAGTTTGGATGATGTTATGGCCTTAATGCTGGAGAGTAAAAACAAATCGCAGCAACTGCACGTTGAGAACCAACGTCGAGACGTTGTAGAGAGCTGCATAAACATAGCATTCCGACATCACGACATTGCTGCACGACGTCGCGACGTTCGAGGTTGATTTTGGGTCGATTTTGAGCCCATTTTGAGCCCATAATTGTGGGTTTTAAAGCTCAAACCCTAGAAACAACGGCAAGAGGGACGCATTTGGACCTGATTTCATGCTTTTTTCGAGGGAGAACAAGCTCCCTTTGGGTGGAAACACCCTAGGGTTTGTTCTTGGAGAGATTTCTAGGGTTCCTTTTTGGAAGAGGAAGAACACTTGAGGAAGAAGAAGATAATGGAGTTGGAGAAGGAGTCAACCCAAATTCTGTTTTCTCTTCCTTCTTCCTCGTTTTCTCCTTCTTTTCTATGGTTGTATTTACTTTTCCACTTATGTTTTAGTTAGGTTTTCTTAGGGTTTAGATGCAGCCAAAGACATGTTTGTACAATCTTCCTAATTTATATTGATTGATGTTTTATTTCATATCTATGTTGAGTATTTCATTTGATCTTAATGCTTGTGTATTTCACAATATTTGCATGATTTGTGGTTTGATTCAAAATCTGAGAAGTGAGAGTTAAAATTAGACCATGGATGATTTACCATCTAATTATCATGAGATAGAGATATAAGTGAAATTAGGTGTGGTATTAGATTTATAGGGTATAATGCATCCTTAATTATGATATTCGAGGCGTGAGATGCAAGATGTCCTAAGGGTAGTACGATGCTCGAGAGAGATTCGAATATACATTAGTAAAATCGCCATCTTCATGATGAAATTGATCATCGATTAATGGGGTTAGGAGGTTCATACATCATTGTTTAGGTGAAATCTATGCCCTAAGACCTTTTAGTCTTTATACAGTCATTATTGCATGCCTAGATTAGTGTCTTTGAGTTTTTCTATAGATTTTCCACCATCCAAATAGAGCATAGGCTAGATTAGAGTCGGTACTTAGTAACCCAATTCTCCGTGGGAACGATACTCACTTATCATTATATTACTTGAGGTGACGCGTGCACTTACGCACATAGGCGTACACATTTTACAGAGCACAAATCGGCCTATCAATAAGCTTGTCTATAAATCATGACAACAAAATAGGGTGGCAGATGTATTAAGTAGATGAGTGCCTTTGATGAGAACCTTGAGTTTGGAGATCAGAGGTTTTGTAAGACATCGATTGCACTGTACGCAGCACGATGATATCAAAAGGTTTAGGCTAAATTTGTGTGCTTAAACAACCTTTGTAGATGAATTTTATATACATAATTGGTATCTCTTAAGAGGGCAATTTGTCTTCCCTTTAAAATAATTCTTCGTGAGAAGGTCAATAGAGACTCATGGTAGTGGTTTGCTGTGTCAACTCTGAAAACCATTGAACTGCTAAGATAGGCACTATTGGCCCAGGTTGAGTGGGGCTGGGATTTGACTACTATTGTGTCGAGGTGCTATGTATGTCAAAGGGCAAAGGGTTAAACTCAAAACAGGGTTATACATGCCATTACCTGTTCTTAATGCTATATGGGAGGATCTTTCTATGGACTTCGTTTTAGGTTTGCCGCAAACTGAACGAGGTATAGATTCTGTGTTTGTTGTAGTTGACAGGTTTTCTAAGATAGCGCATTTTTTGCCATGTAAGAAGATTGTAGATGCATCCTCTATGGTCAAACTATTCTTTAGGAAGGTTGTGAGGTTGCATGGAGTGCCAAATGCTATTACATCTTATCGTGACGCTAAGTTCCTTGGTTACTTTTGGATGACTCTTTGGAGGCTATTTGACTCATCATTGAACTTCAGTAGTACAACACATCCACATACAGATGGGCAAACATAGGTTGTTAATAGGACTTTGGGTAATCTTATTATGAGTATTTGCATGGATAGGCCAAAGCAATGGGATTTTTCCATAGCACAAGCGGAGTTTGCCTATAACAATGACGTTTATAAGGCAACAGGTAGATCCCTGATTTTCATTATATACATAAAGTGTCCTAATCATGCTTTAGATTTGATGAAGCTTCCAAAGGTCCCTGGTCTTAGTGTAGCAACTGGTGATTTAGCAAAGCAAGTTCAAGAGGTGCAAACAAATGTCAAGAAGAAGTTAGAAAGTATCACAAAGTACAAGATGGAGGCAGGTAAGCATAGATGGTTCAAGTCATTTGATGTTGGTGATGAGGTGATGGTGTTCATTAGCAAGGCTCGAATGCAAGGTGGCCATAGCAAGCTTCAACAAAGAAAGTATGGACCACACCAAATAGTTAAAAAGATCAACAATAATGCTCATGTGGTTGACTTGCCTTGCCAACTTGGATGGGAATTTCAAAGACCTTCAATGTTGCTGATCTTACCTTATTTCGGCTAGATATGAATCTTAGATATCCAAAAGGTAACTCGAGGGCGAATTTCCCGCAAGCGGAGGTGACTGACACAGGCTGTTAGACCAATTAAATCAACTAAAATCCTTATTTTGGTTGTTTTGAGATATTATCTTTATTTTTTGGGATATTATTTTTGTTTCTCATTATTGTTTTAGGGGTATTATCTTCTTTCCTATTATTATTTTGGGATATTATTTTCTTTCCTATTATTATTTTGGGGTAATATTTTATTTCCTTTTATACTCAAATTATGTTTAGGGTATAAATATATGTTTTAGAGTTTGTTTTAGGGACTTTTATCAAATTTTCAATAAATTCAAAACTTTTACTTTACTTTATTCTTTGGATTGAAATTGGTCTTTTAGATTGAGGCGTTTATTCTTGTTAGTAATTCGCGTTACGTTGTTACGTTTAGAGGGAGTTCGAAAAATCCCTAATTTATATATATATATATATATATATATATATATATATATATATATATATATATATATATATATATATATATATATATTGTGACCCAAAAACAGGGTCCGTCGACCAATAAACATGTGAATATCAAGTGTGCTGATATTACACACATACGTCTCATGTACTGAGACTCATTCTTGCTCATTTAATTCATAAATATACAGGAATTACCTTATACGGTCGTAAGAGTCGAGCATAAACGCTCTCACCTTGTAGTGCAATATACATCTATTAGAACAAGTGTTCTAATATAAAAAATAGGATATGTGTGGAACCACTCGAGTCCTCATACATATACAAAACATCAGTCGAGGCCCGCAATCGGCCCAGCTTCAAGATTGGGGCTTCTGGGAGCGTTTGCTGCGTGTGTCCTGTACCTGAAAGGAGGGGTCCCATGACGGGATGAGCTAATGCGCCTAGTAGAGACAAAACCTATAAGCTCTACTCCCCACCTAAGTGCAAATGCAATGCTATAAATTTACACACATTCATATAAAACATGCATGTCTCTATATGAATGTCTACATGCCATGCCCCATATCTCAAGTCCTCACCGACTCCCTCCCACATGCATATGCCATGTATGAATATATATATATATCATATATATATATATATATATTATTATTATTATTTTTTTTTTTTTTTTTTTTTTGTTTCATTGGACCAGACTCAGGTAGTGCTTTGTGGACTAACCCTCGATATGATATTATATTGTACTGGTCATTCTCTGATAATACAATATACTGGACAATCCTCCGAAATTAAATATGGTGGACAACCCTCCAAAATTTAATATAATGGACAACCCTCTGAATTTAATTCATTCAAAATCCATGTCATGCACTCATACCCGATTTACGCGACGTCCCCGTGCACATGCAATTCTAATGCCACTGCATAAAATCTCATGTTACTTGCATAGTAAAAAAACTACATGCAACATATATATCATTCATGCTTTATCTTAAGCATCATGTTAATCATCAAACATGCCCATCAACATGTATATTCCTGAAGTGCATGTTTTCATTCAAGCAATAATACACCAAACTTATGTTTACTTGAGTAAAACGAGAAAATTACGTATGTTAGTCATGCAGCGATAATATCTCGAAACTGATTTTCTTCAGTCTAAAACCCAGAAAATTCTGTATGTTAATCATGCAAGCAATAATACACAAAACTGATTTTTTTCTTCAGTTTAAAAACCCAGAAAAATTCTGCATGTTAGTCATGTAAGCAATAATACACCAAACTAATTTTTTTTCTTCAGTCTAAAAACCCAGAAAAATTCTGCATGTTAGTCATGCAAGCAATAATGCACCAAATTGATTTTTTTCTTCAGTCTAAAAACCTAGAAAAATTTTGCATGTTAATCATGCAAGCAATAATACTCCAAACTGATTTTTTTCTTCATTCTAAAAACTCAGAAAAATTCTGAATGTTAGTCATGTAAGCAATAATACTCCAAACTGAGTTTTCTTCAATCTAAAACCCAAAAAATTCTGCATGTTAGTCATGCAAGTAATAATACTCCAAACTGATTTTTTCTTCTTCTCAAAATCCAGAAAACAGTGCTCCCAAAACTAACAATAACAGGATCAATTCCAGAGAAAATCTAGAATTTACAAGGACCCAAAAACCAGTCTTAACATCAACAGTTTCTGTAGAAACTATTCTTGTATCAACCCACAGCTAGGGCTACCTTTCATGGCCATTTCATGGCTCTTAAATAAGAAATAGTTGAGGTAGGAGAAAACCCCTACCTGATGAAGTGCAGATCAAACTCACAGTTGTTGTACTTTAACCAAAGAACTACTGGTTCTCTTCTATTTCCTTTTCTTTCGTCTTCCTTTCTTTTCTTCTTCCCTTTCTTCTATTCTCTTCTCTTTTTCTTTCTCTTTACTGAATTCTAAGCAGAATTTTTGGAGCACTCTCCAGCAGTTTCCTCCTCCTCATTTTCCACCGAATTGATGGTGTCTTGGTGGAGAACACATTCTCTAACCCTCTTGACACTTAGTATTCTCTATGCCAAGTGCCAACCAAGCCCATTCACTTCCTCTCATGCATGATCTCCCTTGGACACCTAGCCTCTACTCATGCCAATTCTCATGCAAATCCAAACCAAGACATTTAGCCTTTGGTTTCCAAGTGTCTTCTCCTCTGGTGCCACAAGGCATGCACTTTCATGCCATGTGTCGCCACCTCATTTTTCCATTCGCCTCGAAACACGTGGGAGTCACTCGCGTGCCGAGGTGACGAGGGTCGACCTATGTGCCTAGATTTCGCGAGACGAATTCAACGGCATGATCCTCGTCGTCGTCCGAGATCTAGAGAATTTCCAGGTTTGCAACCTGTGTCTATCTGTTTACTTTATCCGGGGTCTCACATTCTCCTCCCCCCCCATAAAAGAATTTCGTCCCGAAATTCACACACACATATACATACAATCACATGCATATGCAACAGTCATTCAAATGCCAAGTGACTAAACCACGTACCCCCGTCCTTGAAGAGGAAAGGATATCCGGCACACATCGTGTCCTTATGCTCCCATGTTGCCTCCTCTACTCCTTGGTGCTGCGACAACACCTTTACTAGTCTCATAGCCTTGCGTCACAAAACCTACTCTCGGCTATCCATAATACGCACAAGTCCCTCCTTAAAGGTCCCATCTGCATCGATACCAAGCTCACTCAAATCCACTACATGAGCTAGATCTGGAGTGTACTTTCGGAGCATGGAGACATGGAATACCACATGGACACCTGATAAACTCGGTGGTAACGCTAATCGATAGGCAACTGCACCCACCCTCTCGAGTACCTCAAAGGGTCCAATAAACCTCGGCGATTGTTTTACATGCTTGCTGAATCTGATCACTCCCCTCTTATGCATTACCTTCAAGAAGACATGATTACTCACCTCGAACTCTAGAGGTCATCGTCGCTCATTAGCGTAGCTCTTCTACTGGCTCTGGGCAGTGAGAAGACGTCTCCATATCAGACCCACTTTCTCGGTGGTGTCTCTAATCAAATCCGGGCCTATGGTGGAACTCTTTCCTACCTCTGTCCAACAAATCGGAGATCTACATGGCCTCCCATATAAAGCCTCATACGGTGCCATATGTATACTCGCCTGATAACTATTGTTATAGGCGAATTCTACCAAGGGCAAATGATCTTCCCAACTACCCTTGAAATCTAGGATGCATGCTAGCAGCATGTCCTCTAAACTTTATATGGTGTTCTCAGGTGTAGATCTATTTGTGAATGAAAAGTGGTATAAATGCATCAAGCTGTGTCCCGTGGCCCTTAGGCTCTTCAACGCACCGTAAACCTGGGATCCTGGTTTGATACTATGGAGACTGGCACTCCATATAACCAAACAATCTCTCGCACGTATAATCTGCAGAATTCCTCTATAGTGAAGGTCATCCGCAATGCTAGAAAATGTGTCGACTTCGTGAACAGGTCCATAATCACCCATACCTCATCATGTCTCCCACGATTAATACCACGTGGCAAAGTGGGTCTAAAGTCCATCGTGCGATGTTCCCACTTCCATAACCACCTCAATGGTTGGAGTAGCCTTACCGACCTACGATGTTTAGCCTTTACACATTGACATGAGACACACGTCGAATAAAGTCTCCGGCGTTCGGCTTCATTCCACTCGATATCTTTTGGCGGCGAAGGTCGCGATACATCTTTGTGCCACACGGATGCCGCAATGATCAAGAGCAATGCGGAATTCCACGAGGATCTCCTCCCTCTGCCAATTTTGTGATTGGAGATGCAGCGTACCTCAAGAACCTGTGTGTGGATGACGGCTGGTCAGTTAAAGCGCGCCGGCGTACTGGTCCGCGATACGGACTCTTGCAATAACAAAATCGCGCCCTGGACTCTATCGTAACTCCCGTTGTGGGGATGGCGTAATATGAACTCTGGACCTGACGCAGCTATCATCTTGTAGTGCGTTGCTGATCTGGCATCATATCAGGAAGCTCTCTTTGGCAGGCCCTCCGTGAATATGGTGGTGCATCTAAATACCTTTGTTTTAATGGATGATGACATAGTGATGTAAATATAAACTCAATACTCATTTTTCTTATTGGATCTCATAGTGAGATGTTTTGTTTGATGTTTGAAAGCGACTCTCATCATATATAGTGATGAGCAGATGTTAAGTGAAACTCATGTTTATGTTCATATCAGTGAGGTGTTGCTCCATGGGTTTTCAGCGCTAGTGAACCCATGGCCACTACCCTCCGGTTTGCATCAAGACACATCCCAGTTCGTCATTCGAGGCATCACGGTGTATGTACGTCCCCTTTCGGGACTAACAGGAATAGGAAGTGAAGTAAGCACCACACTCTTCCAATTCTCGCAGCTCGCTCACATGAGTCATCCCACACAAACTTGACCTCCTTCCGGGTCAACCTTGTCATAGGCGTTGCTAGCCGGAAGAAATCTTCTATAAACCTCTTGTAATATCCTGCTAATCCCAAGAAGCTACGAATCTCAAAGACGGACTTATTACTCTCGACTTATCAACGCCTTCACCTTCTGGAGTCAGTAAACTGAAGCTAACACCATTCGAGAAACCCACCTCGATAAGCCAAAACTTCGCATTCTTGAACTTGGCATACAGCGATGATCCTGATTTGTAGTACGATTCTCAAGTGATCCTCATGCTCCACCTCTAATTGGGAGTAAATCAGGATGTCATCAACAAAGACCACCACAAACTAATCTAAATAGGGCTGGAACACTCTATTCATGAGATCCATGAATGTTGTAGGTGCATTCGTCAATCCAAAGGCATCACGAAATGCTTCGAGGGCCCATCTAGTGTCTGAGCGATGTCTGCCTTCTAACTCTCAATTGATGGTAACCGGTCACGAAGGTACATCTTAGAGTAGACTCGCCGCTTCCCTTCCCTCAACTAATCGAAGCAGTCATCAGTACCGACCGGTAGATTACCAATTCTTGATTGTGACCTTGTTCAACTATCTATAATCGATGCACAGTCGTAGGGTCTTATCCTTCTTCTTCGCAAACAGAATAGGAGCTTCCCATGGTGAAGTGCTGATTACAATAGAGCCCTTAAACCGTACTCTGTATCGGACCTTGAGCTCCTGCTACTCAACCGGTGCCATCCTATGCGGAGCCATAGAAATGGGCGACGTACCAGGGTGTAACTCAATGCAGAAGTCTACATCCCTCAATGGAGGTAATCCCAGTAGCCCGTCCAGAAAAACATCCTCGAACTTCGCGCCTACATAGGCGAGATCGAATCATCTCACCTCATCCTCTAGGGTAAAATTTGGCTGGCCAACTCATCCATTTGCGTGCCATGCAGGTCGTACGACACAAAGGCGAAGCATTGTGCTTGTCCTTTGAAACATGTTGATGCCGAGTCTTGAGTGTAGGTGGTAGCTCTCCCTACGCTTGCAATCAATAGACTCGTTGTTAATGGATTGCGATTATTCATGGGATGGCGTCGAACTCAGTCATGTCCATGACCCTTAGGTCCCGTGTGAGGTAGAATCCCTAAGATCTCTAGCTCATGACCTCGACGAATCGGATCAGCTCACCTAGTCCACTGAGGAGAACTCACTTACATCGGCTCTTCCAAGGTCTCAACCCCTAAGCCCAATTATTTCACACATGATGCAGCAATGAATGAATGTGATGCCCTAGAATCAAATAATATCCTCGCCTATAAGCGAGATAGTAGAAACATACTGTAAAGTGTGAATCATTGGCTCGGTCGGAGAGTATGATGAAGTAGACATGCCCCTAAGGTACAGTCCCGACTTGTGAGCCACAGTCGCGGCCTTGACCCGTACTGCAACCTCTCTTTTGGCGTGCATTGGCAAAAGGTGGCATGCGACTGCCTGGGGCGATCTTTGGTTCATACGGCGGGGTGAGGAAGGAACATCTTTGGCGATGCGTGCGCCGTCTTACTATTGACTAGTTGAGGTGTCCCATGGCCACGATATCCCACGCCTCGACGATCAGCCTCATATGTTGGTGATGGCGGTAACATGTGATAGGCTCAAGGCGGCTGAGTCTTTGGTCTAGCCTTGTACGATGGTCGTAATACGTCCCCTTGAAACCTCGTGAATTGGAAGCGCTGGCTTCTTTCCGGGGAAAGGATTTTGAGCTCCTCCTTCCTCTTGCCACCAATACTCGCATCCCGGATACTCCATGCATCCTCTATCTCTCTCTCTATGGCCATAGCCATCGTGACCATAAAGTCCATATCATGTATGAGGAATCCCACAATCTTGCCCCAAATGGACAACTTCAAGCCATCCTCGAATTTCCTCACCTTGGCCATATGCGTGGCGAGTAGTCATCTGAAATGCTGACTTGGTGAACTTGTGACGTGCCCGACGAATCCTGCCTCCTTATCTCGACTCGAGAACTCCCGGTGGCCTTCCGCATGCCTCGCAGATGCTAGGAAAAACTTGCTTATGAAGAGCTCTCGGAACTCTCCCCAAGTCATCGTCTCTAGGTCCCTCGAGACCTTAGCCTAATCCCACCATATCTAGGATTCACCCTCTAGCTTAAACATAGCTAGTTTGATCCTCGTGGCATCGGAGGTAATCCCCATGGCCTTCAAAACCCTCTCGACCTGCCGAAACCAATGATCGGCTACCTTCGGATATCCTCCTCCCTTGAATGATGGAGAATGATGTGCGATAAACCTCTGGAGGTCACTTAGCCCTCCTTGATCGCCAGCTGCACTAGCTTATGCAATGGTGGTAAATGTAGCGCCCATCGCCTCCACAAATGCTTGCTGATCACAGCCATGTAGTGGTTGTGCGCCCGTGGACGACCTCTGCGTCCGTAGCCCTCGACTTCTTGTCTACCGCAAGTTAAAGATAGCAATTTGAGATTCTCTCTTTACTTATCACATTAGTGAATAATGTCAAACACTAATAAATAACCATTCCTACATTATCATGCTAGCTCATTTGTTTTAGAACCTGGGTTATGTTCGCTAACCCTAGTGTTCTCTATATATATTCTATCACGTATAATTCACAACACAGTACATCTCACGTAGATATGTCGAGAACACTGGAAACAATCCAATGCACCACGATGCATGTGACAATTTGTGATGCTTTTGCCAAACAACTAGGCTACGAGGTAATAGCATGCCAGGCTCTATCTAGTAATTGCGTGTCACACAGACCCGCCCAGCCAGCCTTAGGTCATCGCATACCTAGGCTCACGATGCAGTTGTGGCGTCTAAATCGGGGTCCCGCCGAGCAACCCGTCGACCAAATGGAACATAAAATACTCTGTGTCCTAATATTACACCCATACCGTCTCATGTAAAGAGACTCATTCCGCTCATTTAATCTATAAATATACAGAATTACTCGATGGGCCTCGTAAGAGTCCGAGTACAACACCTCACATATGGTACAAAAATTATACATCTATTATAACCAAGTGTGTTCTAATATACAAAACAGGGATATGTACAAAACCACTCACCTCATACATATAAGGTTAAAACATCAAGTCAAGGCCACAATCCAGCCAAATTAAGATTCCAATCTGGGCTATGTTGCTCGCCCTCACAAGGTGTCTTGTAAATTCAGCAAGTCCATGATCTGATGAGCTAACGCGCCGCAGGAGACAAAACCTACAAGGGCTACCTCCCCCTCCCCACCTAAGTGCAGCCATGCAATGTTATAATTTACACATTCATATAAACATGCAATGCTCTCTATATGAATGTCTACTTGTCATGCCCCATATGGATCTCGAGTCCTCACTAACTCCCTCCCACATGCATGTTGCTGTGCATGTGGATTTTTTTTTGTTTCATTTGGGTAGACTTCGATAATATTGTGGACAACCTTCCGATATATTTCATTTGGACAGACTCCGATGGTACTGTGGACAACCCTCCGATATGATATTATATTGTACTAGTCATTCTTCGATAGTACAATATACTGGACAATCCTCTTAAATTAAATATGGTGGACAACCCTCCAAAATTTAATATAATGGACAACCCTCCGAATTTAATTCATTCAAAATCCATGTCATGCACTTATACCCAATTTACACGAATGTCCACTAAAGGCATGCAATGCTAATGCCACGCATAAATTCGCCAGCATGCATAGTAAAAACTACATGCAACATATATATCATTCATGTTTTATCTTAAGCATCATGTTAATCATCAAACATGCACACTTCAACATGTATATCCCCAAATTCTGCATGTTTTTCATTCAAGCAATAATACACCAAACTGATGTTTTCTTCCATCTAAACACCTATAGCCTGCATGTTAGTCAGCGGGCTAATACACCGTTGATTTTTCTTTAGTCTAAAACCCGTAAAAATTTCAGACAAATGTGCTAACCATGCAAGCAATAATACACCAAACTCGATTTTCTTCAATCTAAAAACCTAGAAAATTCCGCATGTTAGTCATGCAAGTGCTAATAATACACTAAACCGATTTTCTCTTCGCCCCAAAACCCAGTACTCCCGCATGTTAGTCATGCAAGCACACACACTAAACTCCGATTTTCTAAAAACCCGTAAAAATTCTGCATGCATCATGCAAGCAATAATACTCCAAATTGATTTTTCTTCGCCAAAACCTAGGAAAAATTCTGCATGTTATCATGCAAGCACACATACCATACCGATTTTTTCTTCGCCTAAAAACCTAGAAAAATTCTGCGTGTTTGTCATGCAAGCAATAATACTCCAAACTGATTTTTTTCTTCACTCTAAAAACCCAGAAAAACTCTGCATGTTAGTCATACAAGCAATAATACTCCAAACTGATTTTTCTTTAATCTAAAACCCAGAAAATTCTCCATGTTAGTCATGCAAGTAATAATACTCCAAACTAATTTTTTTTCTTCTCAAAATCCAAAAAAACAGTGCTTCCAAAACCAACAGTAACAGGATCAATTCCAGAGAAATTCTAGAATTTACAAGGACCTAGAAACCAGTCCTAACATCACCGGGGCCAGAATCGTTTCAGACGCCCCATTGTTAGCTATCTTTCATGGCCATTTCATGGCTCTTAAATAAGAAATAGCTAAGGTAGGAGAAGACCAAAGAACTATTGGTTCTCTTATATTTCCTTTTCTTTCTCCTTACTTTCTTTTCTTCTTCCCTCTCTTCTATTCTCTCTTTTCTTCTCTCACTCGAATTCTCAGTACAATTTTTGGAGCACTCTCTAGTAGTTTCCTCCTCCTCATTTTCCACTGAATTGATGGTGCATTCTCTAACCCTCTTGACACCTAGCATTCTCTATGCCAAGTGCCAACCAAGCCCATTCACTCCCTCTCATGCATGATCTCCCTTGGACACCTAGCCTCCACTCAAGCCAATTCTCATGCAAATCCAAACCAAGACATTTGGCCTTTGGTTGCCAAGTGTCTTCTCCTTTGGTGCCACATGGCATGCACTTTCATGCTATGCTACCTCATTTTCCCATTCGCTGAATACGTGGAAATTCGACCGGGCTCCCTGAATTCAACAAAATCTCGACCGTGCAATCTATATTTCACGAGATGAATTCAATGGCGTGATCCACGTCGTCATCTGAGATCTAGAAAATTTCCAAGTTTGTAACCTGTGTCTATCGGGCTCATTTTATCCTGGTCTCACATATATATACGCCTGAAGACACCTTAACGTAAATTGCCTCTTCAAAAGTGTAATTGATATAAAAATCATAGAAAATATCTTTTGAATAAACGCTTTTAATATAAATTTGATTTTTATGAAATTATGGAAGATACATCTTTAAGAGACACACTTATCGTAAGTTCTTTTTTCTGTAAAACATTTTATTATACTTTTGTCAAAAAAATGCCACTTTAGGTAGACAATAGCATACGCGTCTTTTTCGATGGATGTTCGGACTAGTTTATGCGAACCTCAATTCAATCCTATAGGCTTTCGTGAGACTCGAATCGGTGATCATTATATATATATATATATATATATATATATATATATATATATATATATATATAAATTTGTTTCCTTTTGAAAGTAATTGATATAAAAATCATAGAAAATATCTTTTGAATAAACCCTTTTAATATAAATTTGATTTTTATGAAATTAGGGAAGATACATCTTTTAAGAGACACACTTATCGTAAATTCATTTTTCCATAAAACATTTTAGTATACTTTTGTCAAAAAATGCCAATTTAGGTAGTCGATAGCTTACGATCTTTTCTATGGATGTCCCAGATCAATGGCGTGGAACCTCGAATTAATTTCACAGTTGGAAAGGAACTCGAATTATGATTATTAGGTAAATCCCAAGGTCTTAGATCAATTGAGCTATCCTCAAGGTTAGTACATGTCTTTCTTAAAATCTTATCTAAGGATAATAATTTAAAACTTAAAACTCATGGGAGTCTTAAGTGAGAAATCTGCATATGTTAGAAAAAGGAAAAGGTACAAAAAAACCCCCTGTATTTTATCAAATATCTCACTTACATAAAAGCAAACTTTATCCAAAAGATTCCTATAGACTAGCAAATTACTCTTGTAGCCCAATTCAAATTCTATATCACGATCGATACTTTAAAAGGTCAAACGGTGTTAAATTGAGACCCACTCTTATCTCTTTTTCCACCACTCTTTTCTCTCACCTCTTCTTTCTACTCTCTCCCCCTTACCAAACCTTCCAAGTTGGACCCACCCCCGCCACACCACTCCACCCCCACCCACCCACCCAGCCTAGCAGCTCGAGAGATTCTATTTACACCCCATCCATTTCTCTATACACCCCATTAGAGAGATGGGGTGTAAATAAAGGCGGTGATATGGTGCATAGGTGGAGAAATTATCGGGTGTAAATAGAATTTCAGCGTACTTCGACCATAGCTAATCAGACCAATTCACGGTTTATTTTTTTGTTTTCTTTTAACTCTTAAATTTTTATTAAAATTTTATTTTGCTTTAAATATACTAAATAAAAAATTCAAATTTTATTTTTTAAAATATAAATAAATTATCCTTAATTTTAAATATAATAAAAAATTTTATTTTAATTTTTAAAATCTAATAAACAAAAATTAAAATTTTATTTTTAAAATATAAATAAACTATTCAATATTTTATTTTAAAAATATATGTTTTAATTTTATGTATAGTTATTTCATTAAAATAAATTAGATTTTAATTAAAATATTTAATATCTTTACAAATATATTTGTTCATGCTATTTAATAATATAATAAATAAATAGATATTAATATTTAAAAAAAAAACTCATCCATTGATATTTATCAAAATTTGCATTAACTTAATATATTAAAATATATTAGTTTTTAAATCAAAATATTAAATATTATTATATTGTAAATTCAAAGTGTTAGCAAAAGTAAAAATATAAATAAAAAATATTAAATATTAAAACTCATCCATTTAAAATAGATTAGTTTTTAAATAAAAATATTTAATATTTAATATAAATATTAAAACTCATCCATTTGAAACAATATTTAATATTATTTTGAAGAGTAAAATAATTTTATTGATTCAAACTAACAATACATCGATAGAAACATAGAATCATAATCGCTAAAAATTATAAATGATGAAACAACATCCAGGTTAATAATTTAATGAAATGGCTCAAGCTTATACATTTGATAGTTGAACATACACATTTTATATTACTATTGTGATTATAATTAATACCTATGACTCTAGTTCTACAAGATATTAGCGACCATTGATTTGATTTCTTATTTACGATTAGATATATTTTGCTTATTTGAATTGCCCGAAAGGCCTTAGCATGAAGACGAAAACCAAAACGTCATACCGAGACGACACAATTATATGCTGCACCAAGACAATAACAACTACACGTGGACCAAGGCGACAACAACCATACCCGCACTGAAGCGACATCTAAATCATGAAAAAACAAATGAAAATCTAGATTTATGTGGAATAACCACTTTATTGAAAAATAAAATGAAAATGATGGGAAATATACATAGAATAAAGCAAGAATGACAAAAAAAACTATCCTCTCGCTCAAAATAAAGGTGTTAATGGTATAAAGTTTCAGGTGCCAGCGCATGATTTTACTAAAGTTAAAATTGTATTGCGACCACAAATAATATTTAAATATTAAACATTATTTCAAACTTATCCATTTGATTTTTATATTTGGTAGATTTAAAATTAAATGAATTTTTGTGAAAATAATTTGGTTTAAAAATTAAAATAATCAAATAATTATTATATTTTAGTAATGTAAATTTGACTTTTTATTTAGTAGATTTTAAATATTAAGATAAAATTTTAAGTATATTTAGTAATAAAAATAATTCATTTATATTTTTAAAATAGCTTTTAATTTATTTGTAGATTTTAAAAACAAAATAAATTTTAATAAAAATTAAGTAGAGTTAGCAAGAGTAATAGAAAATGGTTTGGGTGGTGGCTGTCTGGTGCTCTACTAAAGTATATTTGGGTCCAATTTAGTGGTTTGTTGAGGGAGAGAGATAGAGGAATAGTGAGAGAGGAAGAGATGGGTGTGAGATGAGAAAGTCTTGCCTCACATACCACACTCAATATTCATGTCTGCACTCAACATCGCTAAACCATTTCCACAAGATCAATCACTACGACACGAGCACCTTGCGCATAAAGAAACTCTATGACATCTTCTTTGAATTCAAAAAGGTTCAAATAGAATGTAGAGGCTCGTAAAACACGGGTTTCTTTTCTATATCTTTTCGTGTTAGAAAACCCGTAATCAAAACCAATTAGAGTATTATCTAATATAAAACAGTTACTGTAAAAAACTAGTTCTAAGAAAATTTAGATTTTATTTGGCAGCCTGAAAAATAGTTTTTTCTTGAGGCTTTAAAACAAATATCTATTTGAAATTTAAATGTTGTAAATGTTGTTTTTAATATTTTAAATTTATAATTATAATTTTTATTTGTTATTAAAATTTTAATATAATGTAAGTTAAATGAGGTGATTGTAATAACTTTAGCCCATACTATTCTAGAAAAACAAGAGAAAAAGAATATGATTTGAGCAGAAAGATTTTTAATTTAATTCACTTCAACAAATCGAATACAAAAAGTGATTAGGAAAATTAAAAACTTTTCTGAATAATAAAATAAAGTTATATATATATATATATATGAGCATAATTTATGATTTAATATTTTTAAAAAACATAAATGGCTTATTCTTTAATTATTTAAGGCATATCAATTAACTTTTGGTTAAATTAATTGATTGAAAAATAAATAAATTTGATTCCTTTATAAAAAAATAGTACGAAGCAAGATTTTATTTTTGTTATATAGATTTGGTGGTGCAATAAATAATATATTAAAACATAATGAAACTAAAATATATTGGTGTTGAGGATGAATATAACACTGAGAAGTGGAATAATAGAGACAAAAGTTTCATAATAGGCCCACAAATATGAGAATAATTTATATTATTTTACATAATTAGTCAAATGGGCATTTTTATTATAGCAGCCATCTATATCCTTTTCCATTAATGTGTGATTCTAGATATTAACCTAATTTTCACCCAAATTTCCAATGGACACAAAAAAACACAATTGTCCCAGTGAAACTCCTGCCAGAATATGTTCGTAACTGAATACAAATTTTAAAACAGAAGAAGATTATTTGATGTATTGATAAAATAAAATAAAAATTATTTTAAAAATCTGGGTGACATTTTAAATATATTTTTAATGTTTTTCAATGTTAAAATATATTTTTGTTGTATTTTTAATTTATTTTTAATGTTAAAATATTTTTTTATATTTAATGTTTTATTTTAGTTCTTTTATATATTTATATAATTATTTTTTAAAATATTCATCACAAATATTTATAGTTATTGTTGAGGGCTAGAAATATTTTCTTTGTCTATTTCTTTTTGGATATATATTTGCTTTTGCAAGAACAAATATTGTCTATCCATGAGCAGAGACGAATCCGATTCTGGTGGTTCTGATCGCCCAATCCCAAACCACTAACTGTGGTTTTATGCTACTTTCTTGTCTACTTAATACATTTTATCATTCATTATTTTGTATTTTCTAATTCACCTCTTTTACTGTATTTTTCATAATAATTCTCTTATTTGTATACATTTCAAAAAATAAAATTTACTGTGAGTTATAGCTTAAAGTTTAATCTTGAGCATAGTCTCTAAACCAGCTCTGTCAGTTTAAATTTTTATTAGATAAAGCCTAGATCTATTACACAATATATACATTTATTTAATAGAATAAAATTATAAAACTTATTTTATTTTATTTTCTTCTCAAAATGGTCTAAAACATTTAAAATATGATAACTTTGTGAATGTTTTACTTTGATCAAATAAATAAATATCAAACTTTAATTCAAAGATAGATATTGGATTGAATTGCAAAGTAAACATCATACTAACTTAATGAATGGTTTATTTCACTAATCTCATAAATAAGTATACTCCAACTCAACTGTAAAATGATGTTATACTTAGCGGTGGAGTAAAGGCAGAGTAATGTAAGTTTAGTTTAAAGTGTAAAATTCATTGTTAATCTGATCAATGCAATTAAACTACTCCCCGAAACAAAATACGCTCGATCCTCGTCTGACATTTGGACTCTATAAAAGGAAAATTTATATATTTGACATTTTTATAGTTCCTCCAATACTCAGATGATATTTAACCCAAACGCTAAAGATGGTAATGCTGAATGGAGTTCTGACTAACATCATACAATCAAGACATCGATTAAAAATGCAGAAGAAAATAATAGATTTGTCAAAGATCTTATTGTTTAAGCTATCTATAGTATCTAGTTCGTTGCGCAATTCATATGATTTTAGAGGAATGATGATTATAGTCATGTTAAAAGAGAGTTAGATTCATGCATATACTTCCCGTTGGAGGGAGTGTATTAGGTGCAAGGCTTTAGCCCAACCTTGGAACTGGGTTCAAATTTTGATTTTAATTTAGTTTTGGTATCAATTATAAAATCTGAGGTATGAAAACAGGAACACTACTTATAATTCAATATTTATGAAATGCATTTTATAAATTGTGACTCAAATAAGCTATACTTTATAATTTTCTTACTAAATATAGTTTATAATTATAATTTGTTAATTTCAAATTTAATGAGAATTTTTTCTTTTTTTATAAATCTGAACTCAAATTTCATTGAATCTTAACGATAATACTTTATATCCTAACACATAAATCAAATTACTAAAATAGTTAGGATGACACACATCTAATTATTGTAAGAAGAACTTATTTGACTTAAGGCCTACATAAAGATAATCCTAATATGTCTGTATTAATGCAAGATTTGAAACTGAGAAGTATACTAACAAATATGGATTTACTTATTTGTCTCTGACGAAGCTGCCATGCTAATTCAGACCGCTACACAAAGCCATGAATCGAATAACTACAAGTTTATACAAATGTCGGGTGATAAAATATAACAAAGTCAAAGAATAAATGAAAAATCGCATCGTAAAAGAAACCACTTTATTTGAGGGAGCAAAGCCTAGATCCGAATATGATAAACATAGAGAAATGATTTGCCAAGAAATGTTAGGAAACTACCCTCATTTCTAAGGGGGATGAAAAGAAAAAATGAAAGATATTAGCTAGGGTTTTAAGAGGAGAGAAAAGGAGGGGGCAATGGTTGAAATTTAATGAAAAGTCAGAGTTGATGTCAACATACTATAATATAACAGAATTATGTCAGCATTTTCAATAATAGGTACTACATCAGCACTAAGGATTTATCATAAAATTGAAATAATGTGTCATCTCTGAAGAGTCTGTAAGAATATGTAACTCAAGAAAATTATGGTGTCAGTGATTCTTTGAATTGAATTTGGGCATTGTTTTTATGAGCTAAGGCATATTAACTGGTAACATAATAACAGGATTTATGACTTAAAGATTGAAGAGATGATCTTGAAAGAATTATAACATTTTTCTAGTTAAGTCATTATTATTGTCTATGTGTCTATATGTAATAGAATAGTAGTCACATACTCTAAGTTACATCTTATTATAATATATATGATATTGGAATAAATTGATTCTCTTTAGTAAAACGTTGTCAACTTTAAAAATTAGATTATGGAGTTTATATTTTCTTAAGAGTCCAATGATCCCGCATTAAAGCTATAACCTCATTTATAGCATTTTTCTTAGTGATTATGAGTTTATAATTCATAATTGTGTACAATATTTGGTAAAACATAATGTTGCATTGGATCTATGAATAATCTTTTGAATGTTAATTAATTAGTAAAAGTCTACAAAACTAACAATAACTCATGACTAAAATATAATTAATAAGTTTGACCTGGCATTAGTTGGGCTCAAGAAGTTAAGTTCATTGAAAAGCTCATATGTATAAATCCTACGAAGCTTATATTTCATTAATCTAGAGTTCAGTTTAAAAGACCATTTTTTATAACAAATATTGATTTTAGCCATATTCAAATTATTATTCAATCTCGCCTTGGTAGCCCATCTTAGAAAAATAACACTAATTTTTTTGTCTAAGTTAGAAACTATTATTAACTACTATTTTAATACAAAAACGAAACCAGAAATGGAATCCATAATCTTTAATGAAAGGAAATTGAAGTTGATGTAATCTGAATGATGGGATGGATAGAGGTTTAGAAAAAGATTAAAAGCATATTTTTCTTCAAACTAAGACTATTTTTAATTCAAAACTTTTAATCTTGTCCATTATCTCTAAAATGCCCATGATATAAATCTCTCTGAATGAGATAAGAAAACCTATAGGATCTCTTGGGTGCAGAGATTTATGAAATAGAGGATCAAGTAGAAGACTAGATGTAAGATCTGCCATGCCATTTGAATCAGAGGATATCCAATTATAAGTATATGTCATTCATCTTGATCAAGTTTTAAAATTAATGTTATTTTTTCCCATTATGCATAAATCTAAAGAGCATAGAATAGTTTACATGCACCTAAGAGGCCAGCAGAAATACAATCAAATTTTCTTCCCTGATTCTTTCTGTATACTCAATGCTGCCAGCTTATTGATTAACTATAACAAAAGAAGAAAGATGATGTTTTTGTAAGTTATTTATCATGCTCTTAAACTACGTGTATGCTATGTTATGATTAATTACATTCAATTATGATATTTGTTATGTTTGTTTAATCTTTCTATATCAGCATTTATTTCCCAAATTTTTGTCATACCAAGAGATTGTTTTCATACTATTAATATTTTTATCCTAATTATCAATATCACCAATTCCTTTCTTTGTTTAAGAGTGTTCAATTCAATATTTTGTAAAATTGATATGTACTAAATTAATTTCCATTTTTTATAGAGTTCAACATAAGAGTCTTTAAAATGAACTATTATCTAATGTATAATTTGGAAGTGAAGTGTTGTTATCATGTAATTTCTTTTCTTAGTTTTCTTAGATAGGATAAACTTTTTAGCATGCTAATGATAAAAAGACAGAAATACGTGTATATCAGTATTTGTAACCTTAGTAAAGAAATATTATATTATATGAGTAGATATTTCATTGTGTAATATGATCATAAAATTGTTCAAAAGTTATGAAAAGCTGTTGGAAAATTTAATAAATGAGCAAAATGATGATCAAGTTATTTCTGAAAAGAAGCACTGATTGGGAACACTGTTCAATACTCCAATATCCATCAATTTTTGCTATACTAGTTTCGAAGGAGAAGAGGATTTATGGTTGATTCAGAATGATGAGGTGGATGCAGAAGATTTAGAAAGTAGATCTCACTTCCAAAAACAATCGGAGACGGAAAAGGAAAGGTAGATGAGGTACATGTGCAGCTGCAGAAAATGTAGGTCATTCCTTTCAGATGGATCTGTCCTCTTCCCTCAAAGGGCCAATTTGAGATGAACCAGCACTCAACCATGATCACCCTGAATCTGTAATCTTGTAGAAAACTTTGAAGTGGAAGAAAAACCTTTATGTAAGTGTAAGAGAGACGTAGTTAATTAACAGCATGCCTTCAACAATGTTATCACAGAGATCTCGTCCTCGTCATCATGTGGTCACCACCAGTACCAGCCCACATCTCTGGGGAATACAGGTTGAAGTTGACTCCACTCTCTGAAGAGCATCATCTGAAGATCCCACAGAGCTGAATATGCTGATGCATGATCATATCCAAGGCATAAAGTGATGTCCCCAGACTGTCTGAGCTTTGATGGATCCAACATTAATCTGACCTTCTTCCCTGGTCTTAACTGAGAAACAAAATGTGAGTACTAGTGTTGAACAGTTTGTTATTCAATAGATTCTTAAGACTGAAGAGGCTCTATCATTATATATAACTTGGGATCCTGGAAGATAGGTAGTATCAGTTAACATCCCTGAATTAAACCTCAACCTGGTAGTTCATTAACTATATAAAAATTCTTGCATCATGGAAGAGCAGGTTTTTTACATGAAAAGGGTCTAGTATGGTAGTCCAAACTATAACTCAGAAAATAATTTGAGTGGATCATCAGTCATTAATGGTGAAGAAACTTCTAAATTACTTCAGAATAGGGACTGAGATGTGCCAATGGCTTGTCAATTGTCACCGGACCTTTAAACATGGCTTCGATTTGATCTGACTGACAGATTTATAGGGGTATGTTTTGGGGCGTTTTTCTGCGTGACCTAAAGGCCCATGCCGTTGAGTATGCCAAAGTAAGTTTCATAGACGTTAAAAAATACACAATCATATTTTACAACTAAAATACTTATCAGTGATTTTTAGTAAGACGTATCGTAACTATAGAGTATGAGAATAAATGATAAGAACTAACGGTGATACAGATGCATGAAATCAACAAGAGATACCAAAATTGCAATTTCGGTAAGATTGTTAAATGATAAAAGAAGAAAACCTATTCAGAACCTGAGTTTGGGGACTGAGTTGTCATAGAAAACCTAAATTGAAGGTTTGTTTGAACCACATTGTTAAAAGAAAGTGCGTATAAAGAAAAAAATAGGAGAAGATATAACAAAAGATAAATGGACCAAGAGTATGTGATGGAGGAAGAATATGGGGAAGGAAGGTGAGAAAAAAGACAAAAGAAGAAAAGAAAGTACACACAAAAGAAAGGAGAAAAGGCAAAAGAAAGAGAAAAAGGGTGAGTGAGGAGAAACAGTCATTGAGGTTCAAGACTCCTGAGTCTGGAGATGATATATTTCTTTTCAAATATGTCAAAATAATGACGAGCTGTATTCAGAAAAAACATGTATCAGGCTCTTGGGTTTAAGAATAGAGATATATATAGATATAGTAGAGAAAAGATATATATGGTATATGAAAGTAAATACCTACACTCCTCAAAAAACACGAAGAAAAACAGGGACTACATGATAATATGGACCTGTTGGTATGCTTAGAATATTTAAAGGACTCCTTCCTTATAGTCGTTTCTGCTTTAAGCAATGCTCCAACTCTCAGGCATGATAGGGGTTAATAGTATGACACGGTGGCCTCCTGTTATTCTGCAACCTGCCGGCCCTCAGCTCAAAGCCGTCCAATGTCAGATCACTTTAAATATCCCTGAGCTATAGCTAATGAATTTGGTCTGCCTCAGGAAAAATAAAGGTAGGAATATTGAGGAGGAACAGTATTAAATGTCAAAGAGCATGATTTTATTAATATACTGAATGGCATCCATCATTATCTATGCCTTACAAACTAAAGGAGTCATATTATAAATGAATAAGATTAATTTGTTCGAACTCCACTACGAAATAGAGGCTGTACAGCATGAGTAAAGAGAGCTTCAAGGAGGAAGTAGTGAAGCAGTGAAAGAAAAATCACAAAAACCAATATACAGCAAAAGAAAGATGGAGGCGGCTCACATGAAGATGAATCAAAAGTGTCATGATTTTGGCAGTAGAGCGTCTTCTGATGTATATATTCCATTCGGGAATAGAACTGAACTGAAGCTAAATCTGCATCCCTGAAGATCTATTCAATTCACAGACCCAAACCTTCCAATCTTCGATCCATTCACGCGGAAAGATAATTCAAACATTTATCGAATCATCCTTCGTTGAAAACGTGATAATCAGCACGACGGACTGTCACCCTCCCATTTTATAGATCCCCAAAGCCTCTGTTTATCCAAGCGACCACATCTAATGCACATCCAAAAAGTTGGAAAATTCACATTTGAACATATTTTGAATATTTGATCGCTCACTGCTCTGTTTGAAAGAGAACAGACAAACACATTTTCTTTTCCCAACCCAGATCACTCTGCCCTCCAAGAGAAAGATACATGCCATTGCCATTGTGCCTTCAGAAATGTAACAAGTCCCATCCAGCCAAAGCACTGATAATTGGTCTGTCTAGCTTACCTATTCCGCAAGCCCAACTTAAGAGCCGAGACCCATATCCTCCCCCACCCGAAAAAGGAGGAGTCACAGGCTCGCACGCCATCTCTTCGATTGGAGACTTTATTTGCTTAAATGTCATTACAAGTTTACCCTCTCAAGAGAATATGCATCTTCTCGATCTGCAACATATCACCTATGAATAAGCGCCTGGGGACTCCTCCATTCAGTAAATATTAATCATTATAGTACAAGAATTATTCCACACTGATGAGATGGCGCCACTTCCTTCCGACACAGAAATCACCACTTTCCAACAAAGTTTTATCCTTCCTTTCGTATAGCAGAAATTCGTCATGATAAAATATTACTTTAGATTCGGTGACCCAGATCCCAAAAAATTTTCATAAAATGAAAGCTCAGATTCAGAAGATTTTGAGATTACTGTGTTCTCCAATCGCCATTTTCTCTTTCTGTTTGGTTTGTGGTATAAATCATGGTATTGAAACACGCTCCAACAATCCAAGTCGACCTAAGACTTATATCACATTGATATTGCTACATCTAATTTTCTTTTGTCCAATTTAGCTTCGCATCAGAGAAGAACAAAGAGCAATAAATATATTAAACGACTAATAATTATCACATTACCTATAAGGACACATGAAACCCACTTGTTTCTACCAAACCCACAAGTTAACCAACTCACCTATTCTCTAGCCACAATTACTCATATCCCTTATCCCCACCCACTAATCAATCCAGTTACTAACAATGGTTTATTTTTTTTAAATGAGTTTAATTTCTCTAAATTTTTTTATTAAAATTTATTGAAGTTTTAAAATCATCAAGAAAATTATATTATTTTGAAAATGATAATAATTATTCTATTTCAAACTATTAATCATTGTGTTTGAGCCTTTAATAAAAATTTATTTTTAAAAACAGATTCAGATTTTTGGCTTTTAAATTATTCTTGACTTTATACAGTTGTTTCATTAAAATGAATTCTAGATTCTTTAATGAAGATTTAATATCTTTAATAAATATATATTTTTTATAATACTATCACAATAACAACATTAATATTTTAAATAAATTTATTTAAAAAACTATATTAATAATTTATATTAATCTTATATTTATTAAATATTCAATTTTTAAAAGATCATAAATCAAAATTTGTAACTAAAAGTGATAATAAAAATAAAAATAAAAATATTAAACATTAAACTCATTTTATTAAAATGACTATGATCACCCAACCCAACAACACCCCGCAAGCAGTAAGTGTCACAAAATCCGAACGAGTAAACGATGTTAATCCAGGCGGAACTCAAAATGAATTATTCATTGTAAAATATAAACTTAAATATAAACATATACATTATCATATTTATAACCTCCCAAATATATTGGAGTGATGAAACATATTCAATTTCAAGTATATACAAAACTTTTCATTGTTTTCAAAAAATATATGTACATTATCCAAAGTAAACCAAGAAATATCATTGATGGGCTCTCCATCGATGTAGTTTATGACGACCTAACTGTGGTCCCGCTGATAACTTGTTAACCCGCACTCCTTGCATTTAAAGTAATCTTATTACCACACCGTCTGCCCATTTATCGGATCCATTTTTTCAAAACTTAGTCCTGCTCGTGAGCCACCCAACATACAACCCGTATAACAATATAATCATAACATCTAGCGCCTCAACAAAGTCAGGACGACCCTACAGTATCCATCTATCCATATCTCCATTATACACCCTTTACTTGGACCCATTCATTCACATTTAAATCTAAAATACGAAAATAAAACGCTTAATTACAAATTCAGTATGAGAAATCGACACAACCCTCTACTATATTAGAGAGATTCAACTATTATATAATAGTCCAAAATAATTTAATTACAATTTTTTTTACATAAAAGTATTAATATACTATGTCACTCCTTTCTTCTTTATAATCACGAATTGGCCGGAGCGTTATCTCCTATACACCCTTTGTACTTGAAAAGAGAGTCCACAACTAGAAGGTAGTGAATGCCATAGAAATTTATCCTACAAGGGCCACTCCCCTCTTAAATGCACATGAAATGGCATACATAAAACATCAAACCATATTCAGATGAGATAATCGATTAATTGGCAGAATGTTGTTAAAAACACGCTTTATTTGTGTTTTACCCATTACTTAAACCATTGATATCCTCCAATTTATTTATCAAATCCTATGTGTTATTCATTTATGGGCCACTGATCTGTTCTCACCAGACAAGCACGCCCATTCAACATTTTATGGCCACCGACGGCTGGAGTGTCAAACATATAAATTTGGGTCTTTCACCCTGCGGGGGATCTACCTCATCTTGCTATACCCAAACACACGCGACGAGAGCATTATTGTTTTATACAACCGTGAGGTCTCACTTTGGACGTAGTCCCAGCTTCGAAGCTCAGTATTACTACATGCACCAAGAATGGTAAATAACAATATCATGCACTAATAATTCGATCGAAGACGATGGGGATCAGACATATGAAATGCATATGTCATTTCACGCTTACGCTGCGCACAGACAAGAGCTACATGAAGATTATAAATCTTGATAGCTCAGAGCTTTCACAGACACTATTTGTCACAATTCTTCTATGTTGTCCATCAAGCCAAGTACATATTGACATGATTTTTATTATTTATTAACAATATATTTAATATTTGCATAACAATACACACAAATGGCTCAAATCTCTATCTCAAATAAAATAGGCAATCTGGTCCTTTCACGCTTGTTTCACCAGACGATTATAATACCAAAACATTGACCACAAAACCCGGTAAGACATCAATGAATCAAACTAAACTCCTCAACCTGTCCCATCGCCCAAACAATTCCGAAAATCCTGCCCGCATTGTCCAAAAATAGGTCCCGGGGGCCTCCCAACTCGAACTGTCTGGAAAACAGCCCTAAATCTGGCCAATCGTCCAATAGGTCTGAAAATTCCTGCAATCCCTACACTCAATCCAAAAATTTGGACCAAATTTACGTCCTCTCACGACCTTCATAAAATCTCACTATTAAATGACTTAGGCTAGAAATAACCTGGCAGAAAAATCTCTTCAATTCCTCGTAGTTTGACGAAACTCCAAGATTTTTATCTACGCCAGAATTTCTTTTATGCGTGGATCAGCTTTGTTCTTGTTCGATTTAAAACTTACGGTCCATTTAAATTTATAAAGGACAAAAGAAAAAAAATCTTCTCTCTCTCCTCAGGTTTCACGCTCCTCCCTGCCTCCCACCTTGCTTTTTTTTTTTTATTTGTCAGGTTTGTCTATCCTTTATTCGTAAAGTGCTTTACCTCGAAACACCTATTTATTTTCTTGCTCAATTTATTTAAATGACCTTAGCTCAGCCATATTTCGATTTTCTTTAGATTTTGCACACAGAAAAATTCATCCCTTAAAGTCACTAGCGACCTATCACTCAGAAACTCGTAAAAAAATTCTGATTGTCTTAGAATTCGACGAAATTTTTCTGGGTCACTAGATTTCGCGAGACGAATTCTGAATGACAGAAATTGCTTATAAGAGTTCTTCTCGGCAGATCTAGAGAATTTTATAGCTTCCCAACCATTCTAACAATTTATTATTATTATTCATATTGTTATTTTTAATTTTTCCTGGTTTTACAAGTGTTACCTTTTATTATGTGGGACGTCCTTTATTATCATTTCCCCTCGATACTCTTGCACTGAGAACACCTGCAAGCAAGCTTTACAGCCTTGAGCGGATTCATAAATATGGACGACAGCCTATAACGCATCGTCACACACATGTGGTACATTCAATTATATATATACATTTAATTTACTACACATCGACATTTCAATATAAGGTATATAACTGCAATAATTCCACTAATTCCAGATTTATTTGTATATCATGATATCATGAGATCTTTACTTTATGAGTTAAGTGCTCTGCTTCGTCTTATAGTCTGCTTAGCCTATACCTCTGGGCTTACATTTTTCTAGTTCATGTAATTTCCGTATGTTTTATGCCTTTATAATATTATAAAATTTTTGATTCATCTTGCGTCAGCGCCCAATATTCGTTATGGCTCACGGATGGAATCGATGTATCTAAGGTACTATCATCGTATTTATAACGATATAAATTGTAATCAGATTGTAGACCAAACAGTACAACATGTAATGATCCAACCGGATCCATGTCACTCCACCCAAACAGAAGTCACCGTTCAGAAACCGTATGTTGCAAGATCGTTATAATTCCATAGGCATAAAAAGATTCATCCAACCACCCACATAAGCAAGCAAACTAAGTCATATTATGTTTCTTAACAATCCTTCAAATATCAAAACACATATCTCATATACATGAATAATTACTAATATCATGTATACTTATGGGATATTCACTATCAATTATTCTCTTGAACATGTGAGATAGTTTCATATATTTCTTATAATCATTTGATCAGATTTGTGTTTCTTCATATAACAAAACACATGTACTTTCTTCAAACGATTAGAGTTCGTATCCTTCAGATTCAATCATCTCAATATATATCCTATATCATGTAACATTAATTCATATAACTTTTATACTAGTTCTTCTATTATTACATACTCATAACTAGGCACATATCTTTTATTGGTTCAATAATCATTTAAGAGAGATCTATGTCTTAGGGTTTATGATAGAGAAGATAAATAGTCTTCTCACAAACAAGGGTTCATCGCGCGACCAATTAACTAAAAATAGAAAGCCCATCAGAATTTTAATGAGGTCTGAATCATCATCTTCAAACATTTCATTTAGAATAACTGAAAACAACTCAGCTCATCATGATCATCTGTCTAATATTATTCAATCACCTGCCCAATGTCCAACACAACAGAGAGTCCAGTCATCAGTCTCTGGGGGCGGAACTGATCTGCATATCTCCTGCTCTTCATTCAGCGCAGCTCCAGTCACTGATTGGCCATGCCCACTTCACTGATCTCAAAACTACTAAAGATCTAAGGTTGGTATGGTTGCTAAATAAAATTGAGAACCGGAATTAGCTCCCCAAATTCAAGGCATTATAGTACTTGAGCAATTTCCAGACCTAGTGGTCTTCTCGGTCATTTAAAGCTACGGTCATAGATCTCCTCCAATGAGAGAATCATTCCATGAGGTCTAGGCCAAGATATGCCAAAAAACGAGTGGTGGTGAAATAATTTGATAGCAAATCTTAAAATACGACATGTTTCTCTACACAATTTTCACACTAGAAACTCCTCCATTGGATAGATTCAAAAATTGTAAACTAAAAATCAATTCTTTTCTAATGAAAGACAAAATAATAATTTCATCACACAAATATTGAAACTCATAAATCTTCAGATCTTGAATGATTTAAACTGACTCACTATTCGGATTCATGCAAATCTAGTTACTTCAAATGAATTTCATTAAATTCAGATAGTCAAATTTCACATTTTTCGGTAGAAGAGGCTGGTGACACATAGCAAGCCATGTGGTCACCAGGTGCATGCAAGTTGGAAGGTCTATAAAAGGGGGAGGAGACCACCAGAGAGGGGCGGAGGAGTAGAAAGGAAAGGAGAAGGAAAGAAATGGGAGGAAAGTGAAAGAAAGAAATAGAGAGAGAATGAGAAGAAAGTGGAGAGAAAGAGCAGAGCGCGAAGTCGCACCCGACGATTGAACTTATCGTTCGAAGACAAACTCGCTTCGTTCAGATGATCGAACTCGTCGTTCGACGACAAACTCAAGCCCACCAAGAAGTAAAGTCTCAGGAGAATTACTTCCAGGCCACGCCAAGAGCGTAGATTCTTCCACTTCGGTTTATTTCTACCTGCTGGGCCTGCTTTGTAAAATACGAATGTCGCTCGCTTGATCCCATTAATCGACCGCATTTTAGCGTCCGCTTAAAGTCAGAAACAGAGGGAAGGGAATTTGGACTCAAGTCCTTCATAGAAATTGTAATCGTGATCTATGAACCTGGATGTCAGTTAATCACCACATGCATGTAGGACACACGGTAAGCATGTAAGGACATGGCAAGCCATGTCACCACAGCATGCAAGTTGAAGGTTTATAAAGGGGGAGGAGACCAATTGTAGGGAAGGGCAAGAAAGGTGAAAGGAAAGAGAAGGAAAGAAAATGGAGTGAAAGGAAGAAAGAAAAAATGTGAATGGTAAAGAAAAGCGGGGAGAAAGGGAGAAAAGGAAGTCGGTGTTCCGACGATTGGAACTCGTCGAACCAAGAAGTAAAGTCTATATATTCAACGAGGGCTACTCTCCAAGAGGTAGGTATTCTTTCTACTTTGGTTTATTTCTACCCTAAAGGGCTGTTTGTAAAATATGGGAATGCTGCCTGTTTTGATCCTACGCACTGGTCGAATTTTAGCACCGATTTTAGGTTAGGAAACATAGGGAATTTGGACTCAGGTCCTTCATGGAAATTGTAGCTGCATCTATGAACTTAATGTTAGGATTTTGAATCACTCGAATTGGACCCTTACAGCTCAAGTTATGGTCCATTTTCTAGATCACAAGTAGCTCAGGGTCATTTCGCTTGTGTTCTGATTTTCAGACTGTTTACGCCCGAAGCCAGGGCATGTTTGTGTGGCCTGTGATGGTTGTATGTGTGGACTGCTTTGTGGGCATCTCTTATGCCACAATTGGTCTTGAGAACCAAGTTGTATTTGCTTGCTTTTGATTGACTTGGTGATAATTGTTGATTGAATATATGAATTCGAATATATTGACATTGAGATGGACTGTTTTGAATTTATATGCTTTTGATATAATTGTCCATGATACATGATTTATTGTCCATATGAAATTCATTACATATGAGACATGGAATTGATATGCAGTGGCATAATGCATTGCATATGCATTGAGGCATCACATTCATGAGTGTAAGTGCATGGTGCCATCACACACCATACTTGGTGGTTGATGAGGCTGGCTAGATAATGCTGAATGAAGTTCAATCTGAAATTCCAAAGAAAACCAGGAAGAAGAAGAAGTGTAGAGAGGTGTGTGTATGTATGTGTGTGTGGTGTGTGGTAGAAGAATGTGTGTAGTGTGGGATGAAACGGCGCCACCAACACACCATCCTTGGTGGTTGATGAGTACCGACACGTTGAACAAAGTTCAATGCTTCACCGTTTGGCAAAGCATGAAACTTCAGGCCTGAAGAGCGTTGCGGATAAATACCCCCTCAGGTGAAAGCCTCGATATTTTTGGTTATACAGGAAGGCATGCGAAGGCTGCAGTGAGACCCCGAAAATTCGCATACCTAAAAAGACACATGTTTTGTTAATAAAATGATCCTTAGAAGTGAAGCATCACATAAGTTTTGATTTCTCAAAACTTGATTTTGTTTCAAAGTGATCATTAGATGAAATTCGTCGATGATAAAAAATTATCACACATTTTTACGCATTGTGTGATGGGAGTCTGTGATGACTCGGATTTTTCATTGAGTAATTCTCATCTCATTTCATGGCATGACATGTAGTATTCCATTAGAATGGCATCATTATATTGACATGTTGATATATATATATATATATATATATATATATATATATATATATATATATATATATATATATATATATGTGTGTGTGTGTGTGTGTGTGTGTGTGTGTGTGTGTGTGTGTGTGTGTGTGTGTGAATGTGTCCAAGTGAACATTGCATGTGCATTTAGGGGGCAATAAATTTTTATGGGGAGTCTCTATCATGCAATTTCACCCTTGGCTGGAAAAACATTTCAGTGTGGTATACACCTGGGACGCCTCATTCGTATAAAGAGGTTGAAGAAAGCCGACCTTTGGCTAGTATAATTCTTTTTGTAAAACTTTGGAAAGAACTAGTTTTGGCATATAAGCATGTAATAGAGTTGTAATTAAACTCACAGTAATATGTTTTGAAAATAACATAAAATGTTTATTGAATGTGGCTAAACGGATCCCGATAAATAGGATTGGACAGTGTGGTACCGAGACACACGATATCCACATGAAATTTTGACCCTAGCTTCATAACTTGGTGTTAGGGCATAGGTATGTAATTATCAGGACTCGATGAATGGATCCCAATTAATGGGATTAGACAATGTGAGTATCGATATATATGATATCCACTAGTATTTAATGAAGTTGGACGGTTGGTCAATGCACTCGATTTTAGGCATCACAAACTGTATCATAGTCTAGGGTTTGCAAATACTAGGCTTGATGGGCATGGGTATGTAATTATCGTATCTATCAGGCATTTAAATGCTCGGGCGCTAAAGATGCTACCCGATGGTGTGGTATGTGCTGTGTGAATTATACATGGTAAAATGATAGGGAAAAAGGAACACTAGGTTAGAAAACATAACCTCGAGGCCTCTAAAAAGAACAAACGAGATAGTTGGGGTGGGATCTTATGGGCCCATTAGTGGTCACAAGCACTACTAGTCAAACAAGGAAAGAAATCTCGAAGTTTAAACTCTATTGCTATCAGCCATATGTAGATGGCTAGTCGAGGAAGAGGACGTCGAGGCGGTGGGCGGAGCAATAACCCACAGCCATCTACCTTTGACCAACAAGCCTTCATAAAGGCTATTGGTGTTGTGACTGCTACTATTGCACCGGCGACTACTGTGGCTGCCACCATCACACAGGCTAGTGCAACTGGGAGCCAGGGAGGATCAAGTAACCTCTAGAGGTTCAAGGCACACCATCCTCCAACCTTTAAGGGAGGAGGGGACCCGATGGTAGCTGATCATTGATTCCACCAAGTCGGAAAAATTATGGAAGCTATGGAGATCACCTCTGATGCCACTAAGATAAAGCTAGTCGCATTCTAGCTAGATGGCGAATCCCAAGTATGGTGGGATTAGGTCAATGCCTCGAGGGACTTGGAGGCAATGACATGGGAAGAGTTTTGTGAGCTCTTAATGGGCAAGTTTTTCCAAACATATGCTCGACATGCAAAAGCTTGGGAGTTTCTGGAACTGAAACAAGGGATGATGACAGTGCTTGAATACGTGGCTAAGTTTACCGACCAGTCGCTTAAATTGATGACTACGTGGGTCACAAATATGGCCAAAGTGAGAAAATTCGAGGATGGTCTGAAATTGTCCATCAAGGGAAAAATTGTGGGACTTCTCCTACAGGACTTGGACTTGATGGTCAGGACAACTATGGCCATTGAGAGAGAAATGGATGACGCACAGAACATCCGGGATGCGGGTGTTAAAGATAAGAGGAAAGAGAGTCAACCTTCTTCTTTTGGCTTAGGGAAGAAATAGAAGACTTCTACTCCGCAAGGATTTCAGGGATAAGGTCGTGGTTACCAAGGCCAAGGCCAGGGTCGATCATTTCTAGGTGGCAAATATTTCGTGGCTTACAACTACCAACCAGTAAGGTGGGCCATGTTACTACTGCCATTAGCTCGACACTCACAGGTGGATTATTCTCAGAGGCGTGAATCTCGTGAGCGTGGACACCTCATCCCAATCATCAATGACGTATTAATGCATGTATATTTTGTTCCCTACCCTACCATGGGCCAGAGAGGCAAGACGCTGTGTGTGTATACTTGGCTGTATCTCTACTACTTCCTGGCTAGGCCGTATGGGTCAAGGCAAGGGTCGAGGTCAAGGCCAAGGCTCACAAGCCAGGATTTCAAGGACCTAGGGGTGTGTCTATGCCATTACACCGCAGAATGAGATTGCAGATCAGTCGATTATTCAGGGTATGTTTCTACTCTCGCGCCTATGGGCAAGAGTATTGTTTGATTCTGGTGCATCTCATTCCCTGGCAACGCATCACAGAAAGAATCGGGCTTAAAGGCCGAAACCTGAAGAGTCAGCATGTGAGTTCTCCCCTAGGAACTAAAAGGTAAGAAATTAATCAGATATGTCGGGACTATGAGTTAGAGATCTCAGGGATTCTACCCACCGTGGACCTTAAGGTCATGGACATGCCGGAGTTTGATGTCATCCTTGAGATGGATTGGTTGACTGCACATCGAATCGTCATTGATTGTGATCGTAAGAGGGTTACCACCTACACACCAGGCGGTAGTCGCTTTATATTTCAAGGGGATAAGCATGATGCTTTACCCCAGACCGTGTACGATTCTCTAGATGGCAATGCATGGGGCCATTAGGTTGGTTAGCAAGCCCACCTTGCAGGACGAGGCGAGATAGAGTCGGGTCTACCTCGGGTAGCTCATGAGTAATGCAGGATGTTTTTCCAAAGGAACTAACGACACCCACAATGTGGATGTAGATTTCTGCTATTGAGTTACACCCGATACACGCCATTTCTATGACTCTACACATAATGTAAGCTCTACCGAGTCGCAAGAACCGGCCCAATTGGCGTGAAATTTCGTTGGATGCGGTTTATTAGACCGAGCACTTCACCTTGGGGCGCTCCGGTTCTGTTTGACAAGAAAAAGGATAAGACCCTTCGGCATTTGAATAGGGTTACCATCAAGAATGTACCATTTTCCAAGGATAGATGATTTAATTGATCAATTGAGAGGCGCGGCCCACTCAAGATAGATCTCTTCGCACCAGCTTATCATCAGCTAAGAGTTGTGTGGAGGCGTACATCCCTGACGGCGTGAACGTAATATGGGCATTTCGAGTTTACGTTGATGTTATCTTCGCTGATGAAGCTCCAACAAAGATTCATGGATCTCATGCATAGTATTCCAACCCTATTTAGATCTAGCTTGTTATGGTCTTTTATGATCTACATCCCGATCTACTCTCCTTAAGCTCCAGGAGGAGCATGAGGATCATTTAAGGATTGTTTTCCAGGCGTTGAGAGACCATCAATTGTAAGCCAAATTCAGCAAATGTGAATTTCTGGTTTTTAATGGAGGTGAGATTCTTAGTCATGTGGTATCACTAGTGGTGTCTCGCTTAACCTGAGAAGGTTGAGGTAGTTATAGGTTGGGAGAGACCGAAGTCGGTCTTCGAGATACGCAGTTTCTTAGGATTGGTAGGGTATTATAGGAGGTTCATTGAGGACTTCTCTCGACTAGTTGCGCTTATAACGAAATTGACCTGGAAAGGGGTCAAGTTTGAGTAGAATGACATGTGTGAGAGGGCATTCCAGGAATTGAAAAGGAGGCTTACTTCAACTTCTATTCTAATAGTTCCTGTGACGCCCCTTACCTGACCCGACCCGCTTGGGCGGATCCGAATCGAGTCCGGGATGCCACTAAAATCACTCAAAATTACTCAAAATCATATCTTCGTTAAGCCGACATGAACGCAAGCTCCATAAACATTATATTTAACAAAACCATTTACAATGTAGGCATCCAAGCCTTTTCAAAATGATTTACAAATAGATGTTCAAGTATTCAAATTGTTATACAAAATATCCATATCAAAAAAGAACACAATGAGTGCACATGCCTGGAAAGACACCCGAGATTTCTTTCTCTTTATGACTGACGCCGATCTGGGTCCGCTACTCCATCACTATCTATCATTCTGACTGGGCAGCATTGGTAACAATACGCCAAGCATTTTCATGCTTAAGGGTTCTATACAAATCCATTCTCGGGCCTACTTAAATCAATTTATGCAATTTAATAATCTTAACTTTCTAATCATTCGATGAGATCAATATAAATACATTACATATACTTTGTTATATATATAATAAATTATACTATTGATCATCCCATAAATACATTTTCATAATCATTTCTACAATCTCAAATCAATTCAAATATGCTCACAAATTCAATTTAGTTCTCACATTCAATCCAATTCAAAATCAATCTCGCCCGAAAATACCCGCTATGCCAATAAATCTGACAGTGTCAATCACTTCGCTATGCCAATCAATCTCGCTGGCGCCCATCAATCTCGCTTATGCCCTTAACGAATTTAACTCTATGTCTTCGATATACAGGATATCGTAGTCTCACCGGCACGGCCCCGCCGGGTCATGTGCCGCAGATCACATGGTTTTATAACACGCACGGTCCTACTGGTCATTGACCGGTTATAAACAATCAAATGCAGGAATACCATCGATACCGGCCTACTGGTCACGATCGAGTGACATCAATAGTTCGGGCAAGATCGCTTATTCGACCCTATCGTATACCAATCTATCCTAATGCGAAATAAATCCAAGCACATTCTATTAAGGGCGTTCAAACTTTATAGCAAAATATAGTACAATATGTACGTTTGTATAAACAAATATTTTCAATAATCATGAAATTTTTATATGCAAATATTTCACAATCACTTTTCTCAAATCAATTAAATCAATTAAATCAATTCAATATGCTTTTAGAACAACATGCAAAAACTTGAAATGAGGAATAGAAGTTGGTAGAACAAACATTTCAAATTTTGAAACGAGGAATATGAGTAAGTAGAACAAACCCAAAAATATTTGCACTTTGATTCCAATCCTTGGAATCTCAATCACAGTTTGGCTTTTCCTCCTCGTCAGTCCCTATTCCAAAACCATTAAAGAACAATATTATTCAAGTGTACTAGTGGTTTTGGTTAGGATTGATTTTCGGAGTTTAATATGAGTTCCAATTTAAACATTCTATATGTAGATGGATTCTTGACTCAATGGGCTTTCCATAGAGTGCAAGAACACTCGAATCGGAGTTCGGACGTAGGAGTTAGGACCTTCCGAAGTTGGAGGTCATACACAAATAAATCCCGAATCGACGAGCGTAATCTAAACTGGACGAGCTGTCTACCACCTCGGTCAAACATCTTCTATACTCCCTAGAATATTAATGTATTCTTTGACTCCAATTGACTTTCCATACCCGCAACACCCAAACTGAGTTCAAACGGCGAGATATGACCTTCCGGTCGGGAAGTCATGTAGGCCAACTGACGTACCGACCAATCGACGAGCTGCACTGAAGTGACGAGCTCAGTCAAACACCTTGGTCTGACATCTAACATCCTCCTCAGGCATATGAATGTATTCTTGACTCCATGGGCTTTCCATAGAGTCCAAGAACACTTAAATCGGAGTTCAAACGAAGGAGATATGACCTTCCGAAGTTGGAGGTCATGCGTAGTCAACTAATGAGCCGAATTTAATCGACGAGCACCGCTTGATCGACCACCGCTCACCCACCACCGCCACGACCACCGCTGGACTACCTTCACTATTTGACGACCACTGTTGGATCTACCACCATTTGACGACCACCGCTTGACGACACTATTCGACGACCACCGCTTGACGACCTCGCTTGACGCACCATCACCGCACCCATTTGATCACCGGCTCGCAGTAAAAAGACCATAATCCTCGTCTACAGAAGTCCGAATTACAATCAAAGCCCAACATCAAGTTCATTGATGTGGCCAATTTCACAGAAGGACTTACTGCCAAATTTCTTATTTCTTGATCCAAAACCCGTTTAAGGTACGGCTAGTTGACTAACCGACAACCGACTCGACCAGATGAATGGCTGACCTCATTAAAAGGACTATAACTTAGTCTATAGAAGTCCAAATCGAGAAATTCAAAAGCCTAACATCAAGCTAATTGATGTGGCTACAATTTACTAGAAGGACGCACTACCAATTTCCTTCACTTCGTACCCAAAATCAGCTCTAAGGTTCGGCTAGCCGCGCACTACCAATAATGTGGCAAATTTTCCCCATGGTTTCTAAAATGCAACCAAACCTTTCCCTAAGGCGATAACTACCCAACAACCTTGTGGTAGGAAGTTAAGACCAAGTAGGAGAAGACCTTACCTCATGGAGTTTGTCTAAAGTCCCCTGCTCCATTTCTACTTGTAGCCTTTGTCATTAGAAGGATCTCCCTTCGTGTTTCACAGAGACCTTATGAACCGATTGTTTAAAAATCTAGGAGAGAAGCAAAGTGGAGCCTCTCTCTCAAACTTTCCCTTTTCTATTTTTCTTATGGATCACTCTTAATCAGATTTTTAAAAAGGAGGAAGCTCTCCCTTTCCTACATGTCACATGTCATTTCTTGGATTTTTTTCTTTTTACTCATTTATTTCTCCTAATATCAATAGGACATATAAACTTATTTACACTGACCCGTCCCCATTTTACAATTTCTATATTTTCTCTTTTCACTCGTATTCATTTCCTGATTCAACAATCATCTAATCAATATTAAAAAAAAATTTCCGTAAAATACCTAAGTTGGCTCAATTGATACCCGAATATATAATAATTTTTATTATAAAAATTTTAGGCATTGGGGTGTTACAATCCTCCCCACTTAATAAAATTTCGTCCTCGAAATTACCTTAGTCAAACAAGCCATGATATACGTCGCATCGCCTTCTCACTTTCCCAAGGGCTTCTTCCGCCTATGGTTTCTCCACAAGACCTGACTAACGGAATCTTCTTATTCCGTAATTCTTCACTTCCCGAGCCAAAATCTTATCGGGGCTCTTCATATGTCAACCGCCTTACCAATCATTCGAAGAGACTACATGTGACGGTCCGACTGTACCTCCGTAGCATGGACACGTGAAACACATCATGGATCTTTTCCAAGTCCGGAGGTAATGCCAATCTGTATGCCACTGGTCCCACTTTCTCAATCACTTCATAGGGGCCAATAAATCTAGGGCTCAACTTGCCCTTTTTCCCAAATCTCATCACCTTCTTCCAAGGCGATACTTTCAAAAACACTTTCGCCGATCTCATATCGAATATCTTTTCTTTTCATATCGACATATGATTTCTGTCTATCGGTGGCCACCTTCAATCTTTATTTAATCATTTTCACTTTTCGCCCCTTGTATCAAGTCACACCACTTTCTTTCACTACAATTCCGCTCCAACACAATGGTGTTCTACATTTTCTCTCATATAAAGCCTCATAAGGCGCCATTTCAATACTCGATTGGAAACTGTTGTTGTACACGAATTCAATTAAAGCAATGTGTTGATCCCAACTACCCTCAAGGTCGATCACAACTCCCAACATATCTTCCGTAACTGGATCACTCTCTCTGATTGTCCATCCGGCCAGGTGGAACGCTGTACTGAAATTCAGCCGCGTGCCCAAGGCCTCTTGCAATTTTCCCCAAAATTTCGAAGTAAACCTCGGATCTCGGTCTGAAATAATGGATATAGGATTCCATGTAACCGAACTATTTCCTTGATATACAACTCTGCTAGCTTGTCAAGTGAATAGTCCGCTCACCGTGAAGTGAGCCGACTTAGTTAATCGATCTACTACGACCCAAACCGGAATATGCCTTCTCCTCGTCAATGGTAACCCAACCACAAAATCCATGGTGATTCTAGCCCCATTTCCACTCCGGCATTTCCAATAGGCCTGTGAATCATCCCGAAGGAACTTGATGCTCGCTCTTACTCTTCGACACACCAACACTTGGCAAATTCGACACATCTCTTTTCATCCGACCACCGTAATGACATTTTTAAATCTCGACATCCCAGGCACGGATGGATAGCAAAAGATCCACTATGTGCCTCTTCAAGTATGGATTTCAAATCATTACAAATGCGGTACACAAACCCGATCCTTATAATACAATACTCCATTTTCGCTCACTCGCGGAACTCGCCTTACCATTTCTAATCAACCGATTTATTATGGCAACAATTTTCTCTTCTTTCCAGGCTCTAGCACTCGATTCAACAAACTCTACCGCTTATCGCTTCGCTTAATTACAAGCATCATCGCCATATAATGACAATGGGCATTCAACACTGGCTGCTCGTATTGACTTCTACTTCGTGCCGCCACTACATCGCCTTTCCCGTGCGATAATCAATTACGCGTAACATAATCTTTATCGCCCATCCATCCGCCGCTTCAAGTTAAGCTCACGCGAGGGCAAATACTTAAGACTCTTATGATCAAGCAGATGAAACACTTCTCTCCATACAAATAATGTCTCTTAAATTTTCAGCGCTAGAAATACAATTGCGGCCAATTCCAAATCATGTGGGGTAGTTCCTTCTCATGCGCTTCAACCGCCTCAAGATAGCTACCACTTTACCCTCTCGCATTAGGACACATCCAAGTCCATTTAGCTAATGCATCACTAAAAATCACATATTCTCTACCGCCGGCTCCGATGAGGCGAACCGAGCCTCGATTAAGAATGCTTCAACTTATCGAAACTTTGACATTTTTCACTCCATTCACACTTTTACATTTTTCCTCGAGCACCGCCATCGTGGCCGCAAATATAGAAAACCCCTTAACGAATCTTCGTAGTATCCGCTAGTCCCAGAAACTACGCACTTCAGAACATTTCTAGGTGGCTTCCCATTCAACAAACTAATTCATTTCTTCGATCTACTCTGATTCCTTCTTCGATAATTATATGCCCAAGAAAGGACACTTCATTCTTCCAAACTCACACTTGCTCGCCAGACATAAATGCTTCTTTCTCAAAGTCTCTAACACTACTCTATGTGTGTCATGACTATCCTGATCTTTTGAATACACAAGAATGTCGTCTATGAACACTACGACAAAGTGATCCACATACGGTCGGAAAACACGATTCATTAGGTCCATGAACGCCGCTAGAGCATTTGTCAATCCAAACGGCATTACAAGGAACTCATAATGTCCATATCGCGGGCCCTAAACGCCGCCTTATGCACATCGGCTATCTTTAATTCTCAACCGATGGTACCTGCATCGCAGTCACCTTGAAAAGATACTGCACCTTTAATTGGTCAAACAAATCATCAATTTCCGGGTAACGATACTTATTCTTTGAATGCTAACTTGTCTGCTTGTTCAATCAATACATAGCCGGCGTACCTCTTCTTTTAACAAAAAGCACGGAGCCCCATGGTGATACACTCTGGTCTAATAAACCCTCTTTTCTAGTAGTTCTTGCAACCGTAATTTCAATTCCTTTAGCCTAGTGGAGCCATTCTCAGACGGTGTAATATGCCAAGGTGGCACTTCAAAATAACGCCAATAGCAAACCTAATCTCCCTATGTGGGGCAACTTAGTAACTCTTCCGAAACACATCCTAAAGTCGCTAACAAGAGGGATATTCGGATATTATTCAGGGCCTTGCCTTCACCATATCAATCACATAAGCCAAGTAGGCTTCACATCCTTCGTATCGTTTCAAAGAAGCGGGCGCATATCACATTAGATAGATGATTGATTCCTCTCACCGATGAAGGTTACTTCCATCTCTATTCTGTCTTTAAGGTTACTCTTTCATTCTACAATCGACTATTGCTTGATGTCTGACAACCACCATCCCCACATCACATAAACTCCTCAAGGATAACTCAATCAAATTCCCAAAAATTCATACTCGTGATTTTACCGACAATCTCTATGCACTCCGCTCACAATAACACTATGGCCAAGCCGGTCTGGCCACCAAGATGTCATACTCAGCCACTTGGCAATTTACCTAGGGTCAGTATGTCAAGACATATAAAGGAACGAAGTCGATCCCGATCTCTCAATGCATGCATAATAGTATCAAAGATAGTAAAATTACCGACTATCACATCTGGAGCGTCGATATCTTCCACTGCTTTCATTGCATATGCTCTAGCTGGCGCATGACCATCTTGCCTACCCAAAGTTTATGTCCCTTGTCTCAGAACACTCTGTGATGCAACACTCTTATTGCCTTTTTGTAACACTAAAGCCGTAATTTCAGCCTCGTGGTGTCAGAATGAATCCAGCTCTGTGGATACCCATCTATGCTCTTCGATCCACAATCAAACAAGCACTGTGAAGTCTCCAACATTCCTTTATGATTTCTCTCCCACAATGGGGGCAATGGGAGCAATCTGTCCTCTGTATGACCTCCCGTACTCGCAACTCGATGGTGTTGGTATAGTATTCTACCCTGAGTCTGTATATAGCCGATTGGAACCTCGTGGGTCCCCTTAATTTCTTCCTTTGTCATGGTCAAGAAATGGATCGACCCGGAATTTTCTTTCCCTGTCTTTTATCCTTTCTCTCTTTTTCCTCTTTCTTTACTCTTTCCACATTCAATGCAAATGTCACAATTTCGGAGAAATCCTCATGGAAAAATGCTGTGACATGGGCTCGAATATGGTCATTAAGGTCGTCTTCAAACCATGCACTTTTCTTCCTCACTATTAAGTATCTCAGAGCATACTTGCTCAACCCGTGAATTCTCTTGATATTCAGCCACACTTCATCCGTCTTGCTTCGCATTATGAAACTCGCTCCCATGTTGTTCGTGATAAATGCGACCCACATAATGTTTCTCACCCATCCAAGAAGAACTCCCATGTCACTTCGATGGTGCGTCCCGTCACTGAACCCACCATCGATAAGCCCCATCCCAAGTAATGAGGTCGCACATTCCAACTTCTTCAATTGTAGCAATGCATTTGCACAAGATTCGCCTGGCTTCTTCCGAGCCAATTTTCGCCATAAGGCTCATCCTCTTCTTCCCCATAAAATCTCCGCTGTGCCTGCACTTGCCATTCTCTCAATGGCCGACGCTCGTGGAGCAATCAAGTAAATTGGCCGCCTCATTTTGCAATGCTTCAACTAGCCGCCTGAGGAGACCCACAAGACTCCCGCCACTTGTTCCGTTCATCTATCATGGGCACGGATGCTCGTCTGACCTTCCACACTGCCAGACTATTCAGCGAGTCCCCCGTCATCCTCGACCCTAAGCAGCTCGACCGTCCATGCTTATCCTATTAAGACCAAAGAAGATCCGAAGGCTGTAGTCATGTCATCCTTTATATGCAATGAAATGCATGTTAAACACAATTTCAAAATCGCTTACAAACAATTTAAAAATCATTTCTCGTAACCGCCTAAACCTAGGCTCGATACCAATAAAGTCAGGACGCCCTACCCACCCGACCAAGCATGATCCAACCGGGTCCGGATGCCACTAAAATCACTCAAAATTACTCAAAATCATATCTGTATGGTTTATTACGCAAATCGCAGTTCTATAAACATTTAAATTTAACAAAATCCATTTACAACGCAGATCCAAAGTCTTTCAAAATGATTTACAAATAGATGTTCAAAGATTCAAATTGTTTATACAAAATATCCATATCAAAAGAACACATGAAAATGAGTGCACATGTCTGGTTATACCCGAGATTTTCTTTACGACTCGACGCCTCCGATCTCGCGTCCGCATCACTATCTCACTTCAAGACTACAAGATTGGTAACAATACGCCTAAGCATTTTCATGGCTTAGTGGCTCTGGTACAAATCCATTCCTCAATTCCAAATCTTAAATCAATTTATGCAATTTAATAATCTCGTAACTTTCAATCATTCGATGATCAATATAAATACATTACATATACTTTGTTATATATATACAATAAATATAGTTCATTGATCATCCCATAAATACATTTTCATAATCAATATTTCACAATCTCAAATCCTCACCCAAATATGCTCACAAATTCAATTTAGTTCCGATATCCAATTCACCTCGAAAATCAATCTCAGCCTCAAAATAAATTCAAGTATGCCAATAAACTTGCTATGTCAATCACTTCGCTATGCCAATCAATTCAGCTTATGCCCATCAATCTCGCCATGTCTGCAATCGAATTTAACCTATGTCTTCGATATACAGGATATCATAGTCACCAAGACCACTCACAATGCGCCAGATCACACTTGGCTTTATAACACAAGACGGTCCTCGCTCGGGTCGACCGGTTATAAACAATCAAATAGTGAACACCACCGATACGGGTCCTTACTGGTCATTGACCGGAGCGACACATCAATAATGGCAGCATCGCTTATTTGACCTAATATCGGGTATACCAATCTATCCCACGCGAAATAAACCAAGTAACATTCTATTACGCTCAAACCTTTATAGCAAAATATAAGTACAATATGTACGCTTATATAAACAAATTTATTTTCAATAATCATGAAATTTTATATGCAAATATTTCATAATCACTTTCTCAAATCAATTAAATCAATTCAATATGCTTTTAACAACAGCAAAAACTTGAAACGCAGGAATGTGAGGTCAGAACAAACATTTCAAACTTTGAAACGAGGAATATGAGTAAGTAGAACAAACCCAAAATATTTGCACTTTGATTCCAATCCTTGAATTCAATCTCAGCTTGGCTTTTCCTCCGTCATCCCTATTCCAAACCATTAAAGAACAATATTATTCGCGTACTAGTGGTTTTGCTAGATTGAGTTTAATATGAGTTCCAATTTAAACATTCTATATGTAGATGGATTCTGACTCAATGGCCGATGTAGTGCAAGAACACTCGAATCGGAGTTCGACATAGGAGTTAGGACCTTCCGTTGGAGGTCATACACACAAATCCCGAACCGACGAGCGCATCTCGAACTGGACGCAGCTCGCCTTACCACCTCGGGTCAACATTCTATACCCTCAAGAATATGACATTCTTGACTCAATGGGCTTTCCATAGCCCAAGAACACCCAAATCGGAGTTCAAACGAAGGATATGACTCAAGTTGGAGGGTCATGCAAATAACTTCGTATTGAGCTCGACTGAATCGACGAGCCGCACCGGCGACGAGCCCATCTCAAACACCTCGGTCTGACATCTAACATCCTCCTCAGGCATATGAATGTATTCTTGACCTACGGCTTCCATAGAGTCCAAGAACACCAAATTCCAGTTCAAACGAAGGAGATATGACTTCCGGGTTGGAGATCATGCGTAGTCAACTTTGACGAGCCGACCAACCGACGGGGAAGACCGCTTGACGACCATCGCTTGACGAGCAATCGCCGATGACCACCGCACGGCACCACTATTTGATCGGCTCACCGCGACGCACCACCGCCGACGACCATCGCTGGATGACCACTATTTGATCTACCACCGCTTGACGACCACCGCTTGACGAATAATCGCTTGACGATCATTGTTTGACGAATTAACGTTTGACGACCGCTTGATCTAATTTCGCTTGACGCACCATCGCTTGACGACCACCGCTGACGACCACCTCGGTTTGACGCACCACTGACCCATTTGACTGCTCGTGAGTAAAAAAGACCATAACTTACCATGTAAGTCCTAATTAAGAAATTCAAAAGTCAACATCAAGTTCATTGATGTGGCTACAATTTGGCAGAAGGATCATCGCCAAATTCTCTTTATTTCTGATCCAAAACCCGTTCTAAGGTACGGCTAGTTGACTCGAATCGATGTAAACCGAATCTCGACTGTGATTTAGCTGGGCTGACCTCATTAAAAGGACTATAACTTAGTCTACAGAGGTCCAAATCGAGAAATTCAAAGCCTAACATCAAGCCAATTGATGGCTACAATTTACTAGGAAGGACGCACTACCACTTCCCTTCACTTCACCCAAAAATCAGCTCTAAGGTTCGGCAGCGCGCACCGCCACAATGTGCGCCCCACATGGTTTGAAAATGCAAACCAAACTTTCCCTAAGGCCGCATAACTACCCAACAATCCTTAGGGTAGAAGAAGACCACAGGAGAAGACCTACCTCATGGAGTTTGTTTAAAAGTCCCTGCTCCTGGCCTCTACTTGTAGCCTTTGGCCACTAGGAAGGACTTCCTTCAGAGCCACGGAGACCTGGTCCGATCGTTTGAAAATCTAGAGAGAAGGTGGAGCCTCTCTAACTTTCCCTTTTCTATTTTTCTTTCTTCTTTTTAAGTGGATCACTCTTTAATCAGACATTTTAAAAAGGAGGAAGCTTCTCCCTCTTTCCTACATGCCACATGTCATTTCCTTATTTTTCCTTTACTCATTTATTTCTCCTAATATCACTTAGACATATAAACTTATTTACAATTTGGACCCTCAAATTCTATTTACAATTTTAAGTATTTTCTTTCACTGGGTTCATTTCTGGATTCAACAATCATCTAATCAATATTAAAAAATTTTCCGTAAAAATACCTAAGTCAGCTCAATTATACTTAATATAATAATTTTTATTATGTACCTTAGGGTATTTTGGGCGCATAGCCCAGAGGGGTAAATAAAGGTACACAATGTATTGTGATGCCTCACAGGATGAACTGGGATGTGTTTTGATGCAATGAAGGGCTGTGGCTATGGTTCTCGACGCTAAAGAATCACGAAAGACCTACGTATGATGTGGAGTCAGAGGCCATTGTCTTTGCCTTAAAGATATGGCGCCCATTACCGCATAAGCTGAGCGCCGAGGTGTTTTCTGCACTACAAAAGTCCTGAGAAATGCATTTTTACGCAAATGACCTTTATATGAGGTAGCGCAGCGGACGGAGTATTTCGAGGACTATGATTTCACTTTGCATTACCATTCGGCAGCAAATGCTGAAGCACGATGCAACAAATTTAAGTCAAGAGGAGTATCAATGCATAGCTTCCTGCTATTCTAATTCGATGCCTCGAGGCTATAGCATGCTCGACTCTGCAACATGCTGATCAGCCCGTGGTATTTTTAAAGAGTTTAGTGGCTATGCCTTTCCTCCTGAGTAGAGTGATCGAGTCCCGCAGACGTGGATAAAGAGATATCATTCCATCAGTGGACAGTGGTATAATCTGCATTCTGTGACGAAGGTCGCATTATTCACACAAATGGTAGTCTTCTGTGATAAAGGGAAGAGTTGTGGTTCCCTGCATCAATAGATTTCCAGAGAGAGATCCTCAAGGAGTTCCATCATTTCGCTTTGTCAGAGATCTGTGTGGCATCAAGATGTACCATGATCTTCGTCGCCAATATTACTAGAGTGGAATGAAGCAGCAAGTTGGGGATTTTATTCATCGGTGTCTCACGTGTTAGCGAGTAAAAGCTAAACACCAGAGCCCGGTGAGGTTACTCCAACCGTTGGAGGTCGCGGAGTGGAAGTGGGAGCACATCACGATGGATTTGTGACTCACTTTCCACGGACATCGCAAGGGCATGACACGGTGTGGGTGATAGTAGACCGACTCACAAAGTCAGTACACTTTTTGGCTGTGCGAATGACCTTCACTCTGGAGGAATTCTGCAAGTTATACATACGAGAGATTGTTCAATTACATGGAGTGTTAATATCTATAGGATCATACCGGATCCTGTGTTTATGTACTGCTTTTTGGAAGAGCTTCCAACGAGCCGGCCACGCTTGATGATGAGCACCGCATCCCCTCTCAAACTACCTGGCCAATCGAGACCATCCAAACGTTAGAGGACATGATGCGAGCATACGTCCTGGATCTTAAGGATAGCTAGGAAGAGCATTCACCCCTTGTGGAATTCGCCTACAACAACAGTTATCAGGCGAGTATAAAGATGACACCTTATGAGGCACTCCATGGGAGGCCATGTTGGACTCATCCGCTGGATGCAATGGGAGAGACCTCATCGGGGTCCGGATTTAGTGCAGCGACACCCTTAAAAAAGGTGGACTTGGATACCTAAGTTTCTCCTCACGATTAGAGTCGGATGTACTCAAGTAATGACCTCTAGAGTTTGAGGTGGGTGATCACGTCTTCTTAAAGGTAATGCCTAAAAGATAAGTGGTGAGGTTCGGCAAGCGAGGAAAGTTATCGACGTGGTATATTGGGCCCTTCGAGGTACTCAAGATGGTGGGTACAATACAGGTCGGCTAAGGTTACCGCCAGTTTATCGAGGGTTCATGCTAAGATTCCATGTCTCTATGCTCAGCACAATCCATGTCCGACCTGGCGTAGTGGACTCACAGCTTGTTGTCGATGCGTGATGGAAGCTTCGAGGGAGGGACCAAAGACGTGCGATCAATGATACCCTGATCGCGCTACACGCAGCAAGACCGCGAGGCTCGTGAAGGTGTCACAGCATCGGCGGGAATGAGAGGCAACATTGGGAACGAGGACACTGATGCAAAGTAACTTATCCCTTCTTAGCCTGAGGATGCACGTTGTTTAGTCATTTGATAATAAATGGCAAACATATACGTGATTGTATGTATAGGATGTAAAATTCTCGGGACGAAATTATTTTAAAGGGGGTGGGGGGAATGTAAAAACCGGGAAAAATCGAATTTTTCTAAGGAAAGGCAAAACAAGAATTTGCTGCCTCTACAAGATGTTGAAAAACCTATAAATCTTCTAGATCCCCAAACGCCGAAACGAACTCACCACTTGATCTGTCACACAACGAAGTTACCCAGCAATTTCTTTTGAATTCGAGACAATGAATTTCATGTTTTTCGAGGCAATTAGTGTCGGGTGACACATGGCAAGCCATGTGTCACCATGCATGCAAGTTGGAAGGTCTATAAAAGGGGGAGGAGACCAATTCGTAGAGAAAGGGAGGAGCAAAAAGGAAAGGAGAAGGAAAAAGAAAAGGGAGTGAAAGGAAAGAAAGAAAAAGAAAGCAGTAATGAGAATAAAATGAGAAAGAAAAGAGGCGTAAGAAGTCGGCAAGCTTCGACGGTTGGAACTCACGGACCAAGAAGTAAAAAGTCTGTAACTAATTCCAGGGCTACAGACTCTGTTATAGGAATTCTTCCTACTTTGGTTTATTTCATCCTAAGTGGGCTGTTTGTAAATATGGAATGCCGCTCGCTTGATCCTATGCACTGGTCGGATTTTAGAACCGGTTTTAAGTTAAGAAACAGAGGGAATTTGGACTCAGTTCCTTCATAGAAATTGTAGCTGCATCTATGAACTTAATGTTAGGCTTTTGAATCACCCGAATTGGACCCCTACAACTCAAGTTATGGTCCATTTCTCGAGATCACGTAACTTAAGCCAGTTTCGCCTTTATGTTTGGATTTCTGACCGTTTCTATGCTCGGGTCAGGGCCTCGTGATGGTCAGAGTGTGACTGCTTAGGGCATTCTTATGCCACAATTGTCTTGAGAACCAAGTTGTCTATGCTACTTTTGATTGACTTCATTTGGTGACAACTTGTTGATTGAATATATGAATTTGAATATATTGATATCAGATGAACCTGCTTCGAAGCAGGCGCTTATATAATCGTCCATGATACATGATTTATTGTCCATATGGCATTCATTACATATGAGACATGGAATTGATATGCGGTGGCATAATGCATTGCATATGCACTAAGACATCGCATTCATGAGTGTAAGTGCATGGTGCCATCACACACCATCCATGGTAGTTGATGAGTGGGCTCGATACGTTGAACGAATTTCAACGGAGTTCCGCTATTCACAGAGTATGAAATGGTGTCATTACACACCATCCTTGGTGGTTGATGAGTGGGCTCGATACATTGAACGAGGTTCAGCGGAGTTCCATTGTTCCCAGAGCATGAAAAGTTGTGTCGGGTAGTAGCAAGTAGAGATAAATACCCCATCGGGTGAAAGCCCCGGTATTTTTGGTTATACATATGTGTCCAACGGTGAAAGCCCGTGAAAGTGTAGGAAGGCGTACGAAGCCTACGGTGAGACCTCGAAAATTTGCCTACCTAAAAAGACACATGTTTTGTTAATAAAATGATCCTTGGAAGTGAAGCATCCCATAAGTTTTGATTTCTAAAAACTTGATTTTATTTCAAAGTGATCATTGGAAGAAATTCATCGACGATAAAAAATTATCACACAATGCTTTATCAAGGGCAGGATGGGAGTCTCGTGGACTCGGATTTTTCATTGAGTGAGTCTTACCTCATTTTGGCGGGCATGACATGTAGTATTCCATTATAATGATATCATTCTATTGGAATGCTTGATATATATATATGAATGTGTCTATGAATATCGTATGTGCATTTGGGGAGGGTAATAGCCTCCTCAGAGAAGTCTATCTATCGGGTGGCTCACTAAACATTTCGTGTAATAGGTATACACCGATGGACACCATACCGTGGTCGGTATAATTCTTTTTGTAAAACTTTGGAAAGAATTAGTTTTGGCATATGTCTATGTATGTAATAGAGTTGTAATTAAACTCACAGTAAGATTTTTTGAAAATAACATAAAACGTTTATTGAATGGCTAAAATGGATCCCAAGAATGGATCGGGATGCTGTGGTACCCGAGACACACACGATATCCACAGAAATTTTGACCTCACTTCACAGCTCGTAAGCAGCATGTATGCACGCAATTAGAACTTGATGAATGGATCCCAGTTAATGGGACTAGACAGTGTGGGTATCGATATACACAATATCCATGGATATTTCAACGAGTTGACAGTTGGTCAATGGACCCCCGGATTTTAGGGCGTCACAAAAACAAAATCACAACACCAACAAACACAAAATAGAAGAAGGAAATCTCAAACCTTAACCAAACTTTAAACCCTAGCTTTCTTCTTCTTCTCTTTCTCCTTCTTCTTTCTTCTCACTTGAACAAGTAGATTTCCAAAGAAATTGAAGATAAAACAACAAAAAATGGTTCTTCTCCCTCAAGAACTCGTAAGCTCTAACTCTCTCCTCCAAACACCCAAAATGAGAACTCCTCTTCTCATAAGACCAATTTTGGTCTTATCCCCTTTTTGTTACAAGGCCATGTTTGGCAAAAAAAATCTCATTTTTGGTTGAACTTTCTTATTTTTGCATTTTAGTCCCTCTTCATTTTATCATTTGCAAATCATTTATCACAAATTTTAATATGACATAACATCATTTAACTTAATGTCTCTTAAGTCCTTAATTTGCAATTTACCATTATACCTTTGACTCTTTGATTAATTACGGGTTTATCATTTTTCACTCTTAGCATTTAAATTCCGAAAAAATACAAATTTTACTTTTATTATACCTCTAAACTGGAATAAATTACTACGGTATAATTTGGGGTGTTACAAGATTAGTTTTTAAATAAAATATTATTTAATATAAATATTAAAACTCATCAATTTGAAATAATATTTAATATTTTTTGAAGAGAAAATAATTTAATTAATTCAAACAAGCTACAATACAAACCATAAATGACAGAAATTACTGATCTATTGATAATATAATGAAATGACTAAGCTCAAGATATTTGAATAGTTGAACCTATATTTGATAAATGTTTTACATATCTATATTACTATTATAACTATAATACCTGTAGGACTTCCAGCTTCTACAAAGATATCGACGATCACGGATTCAATTTCTTATCTCCATGACGATATACTTTACTTATCTTAATCGCCCATAGACAAATAAAGGTTGTACCACAACAATGAAAATCAAAACATCATATCGACATGACATAACCATAGGCTACACCAAGACACATAACACACACGCACTCCGCGCGACTTATAATTAAATTACCAAACAAATGAAAACACAGATCTATGTAGAGTAACCATTTTATTGAAAAAGAAAATTATATAAAGATGTGTAAATCTATGGCATTTATATAAGCAGAAGTGTTAAACGGTATAAGAGAGGAGGAAAGAGTCTAAGAGAAAAGATGAGAGAAGAGACGAAAGTGGGTCTTACGTGCTAAGTGAATGTAACATCAACAATTAACGATCATTTTAAATCGTTAATCATTTAATAAAGACGTCATACAATATAAACTAATTGGGTTAGAGGAGAACTCTATAGGCTTTTGACAAAAATGTTGAGATCTAAGTGAGATATTTGGTAAAACATAGAAAATTTCTTTGCACCTTTTTTGCATTAGAAAACCCAATCAGAACCAATTTAGAAATCACCTTTTCATCATAAAACAAGTCACCAAAAATCCATTTAAGAAATTTAAGATTTATTTCAGACAATGAAAAAGAGTTTTTCTTTGATATTTTTCAAAACAAAAATCTATTTGAAATTTTAAAATGTTTGAATGTTGCTTTTAATATTTTAAAAAACTAGATATTAAATTTTTTAATATATTATAAAGTTTGTGTTCGAGATTAAATAAACGTTCCTTTGCTACCATGTTAGAAAAACAAGAGATAAAGGTAATGATTCCTGGAACTAATTCAACCCTCATCAATCAAGTCTAATACAAAAAAAGTGATTAGGAAAATAAATAAAAAACCCTTTTTTATTAACAAATAAAAAAAAAGTTATATATATAAATGGCTTATTCTTTAATTTGGTCACAAGCATATCAACTAATTATATATATATATATATATATATATATATAAGTTAGTTATTTAATATTTTTTTTAAACATATAAATGGCTTATTCTTTAATTTGGTCACAAGCATATCAACTAATTTTTTTTAATTGAAATAATTGATTTGAAAATTTAAAAAAATGAATAAATAAATAAATAAAATTGATTCTCTTTTATAAAAAGACATAAGCAAGATTTATTATTATTATTATTATTATTATTATTATTATATATAAGAGGCAGAGAGTATATATATATATATATATATATATATAGTATATATATATATATATATATATATATATATATATTTTTTTTTATTTTTTTTTTTTTTGCAATAAATAATATTAAAACATAATGAAAAAGTAAAAATAAATTGTGCGTCGGAGATGAATATAACACCGGAGAACTGGAATAATAGAGACAAAAAAGTTTCACAGGTAATAGGCCCACAAACATGAGAATAATTTTTATAATATTTTACATAATTAGTTAAATGGGCATTTTTGTTTGTTACTAATTCATATCATTTCCATTGATTATGTGTGATTTTAGGATGTTAGTCCGCACTTTCACTTCCAATGGACCTAAGCATAATTGTCCCTAAAAAGAAACCCCAATTCGTAACTGAATACAAATTTTAAAAACAGAAATGTTCATTGATGTACTATAAAATAAAAAAATTTATTTAAAAATCTAAAATATTTTAAATCTATTTTTAATGATTTTAAATGTTAAAAATATATATTTTTGTTATACTTTTAATGTTAAAAATATTTTTTTTGTTATATTTAATGTTATATTTTTTTGTTGTTAAAAATATTTTTTTGTTATATTTAATGTTATATTTTTTGTTCTTCTATATATTTATATAATTATTTTTTTGAAATATTCATCATGAAATATCTACAGTTATCATTTAAGGGATAGAAATATTTTCTTGGACTGTTTTTTTTTTTTTACATCTATTTATTTTACAAACCCGATCATTTAACCACTGAGTCATAATACATTGGATTTTTTTATCTACTTAATACATTTTATCATTCACTACTTTGTATTTTTCTTACTTCACCCTTTATTGTATTTTTTATAATTTAATTCTTACTGTATACATTTCAAAAAAGAATTACTGTATACATTTCAAAAAAGAAAAAGCATAGTTCTATAGTATCGCTTATTTTCTTCCCTTGCAATGTCTAAAATCCTTAAACATAATTACAAGATAAGATTGTCCTTTGCCGATTCAGAACTACTGCGCTTACGACACGCAAGACTGAACTAATTGAGCCTACATGTCTGGCCATACAAGTTGCTAACTTTGTGAATGTTTTACTTTTAACAAGTCAAATAAATAAGGTACCTAACTTTAATTCAGAAATGGGTATTGGATTGAATTCTGAAAGTAAACATCATGCCAACTTAATGAATGGTTTATTTTCATCAATCCAATAAATAAGATACCCAACTCTAATTTAAATGATGCTATACTTAACGGTGTGGAGGCATAGAGTAGAACAGTTTAGGCCTTAAAGGCAAAATTCATTATTATAACCCGACTACGATATCGTGTTATCCTTATGATCCTTTGAATTAATATAAATACTTTTGATCCTTTGAATTAATATAAATACTTCTCTTTTTTTTTCACCAAACCAAAAGAAAAAAAAAACATATGGGTCAAAACTTAAAGAAAATCCTACAAGCTATTCTTCTCTATTAGAGTGTTCCAAAATTAACATGCAAAAATTAAGTACAAAAATAGAAGCAGTTCAGGTATGTGAATCACAATAGTCTCTTCTCATATGAAAACGCTCTTTATTAGCATTTTAAAACTCCTTTATGATAATAACAATTATTATGAATATCGATTTAAGTCAATTTTTTTTATTATTATAATTGATAAATAATTAGTACAACAGTTCTCTTGAACAGGGAATCTAGGAAGAAAATTTTGGAGACGGGTTATCTCCCCGGAAGCCTCAGCAAAAACTGAATACTCAGATTTTATTTCATTTTATTTCTGAAATGTGAGTCTATGAACATATCCACCACTGCTAGCTGAATCTTCAGTGTTTGGCCCTCTGGAAAGCCGAGTAGATGAACATGTTTTTAAACTACCCTAAAAACAAAATCCTCAATCCGCTTCCGATTTGGACTCTTATAAAAGGAAAAAACTTTAACATATTTGACATTTTTTTAATTTCCTCAAGTACCTTACATATTTAACCTTAAAACGCTTAAGGATGGCAATATGAAATGGAGTTTCAATACTCTTAATTTACACCAAGATACCGATTAGTAAACATGTAGAAGGAAAATAATAGGATATGTCACAAAGATTTTATTGCTTAAGCTATTCATAGCATTCTAGTCTGCTATGCAATTCATATGATTTTAGAGGAATGATGATTAGTAGTCATGTTAAAAGAGAGTTTAGATTCACACGTAATTTCCGTTGGAGGGAGGCATTAGGTAAGGCTTCAGCCCAACCTTTGGAATTGGGTTCAAATTTTTTATTTTAATTTTGTTTTGGTATCATTTAGTAAAATTTAGAGGTTATGAAAAAACAGGAACACGACTTATAATTCATTATTTATAAAATGTCATTTTTATAAATTAGACTTTTTGTATGTTTCTATACTTATAAATTTACTTAAATATAGTTTATAATTATAATTTTATTAATTTCAAATTTTAATGAGAAGTTGTAAGTGACAATAATATATTATAACATAATATAAATTATTTGGCATGCTTCAATATTTGCAAAAAGGAAAGAAAAGATTGCGAAAATCCATCTTCCTAGGCCTTGGGCTTAAAACCTTTTCACATATCGAAAGTAGGGATGGCAATTTGTGTATCCATGTGGTGTTCGGGTCGTGTCAATATAGGTATTGAATAATATTCGTTAATCCGAACACGACACGAATAGTAATTATGTCAAAATCAATAAATTTAAACACGATTCAATTAGTAATTAGGTAATATGATATGACACGTATAACTTATTTATTAATTAGGTAATTTAAATTAACATAATTTATAATTCACCTATCAATGTTTAACACAAATAACATATTAAACAAGTTAATCTGGGTTAAATGTTAATTTATATTGTCAATTCGAATCAATTTTGTGTCATATAGATTGATACGAATATAACTTATTTATTAAACTTAGTTATATGGGTCAATACGAATTTAATCAAAACATGTCTATACTCAACCCAAACATGCAAAAAAATGTGTTGGGTTTACGGGTCATATCAAATTTTACCGGGTCTAAAAAGGCTTTCCTAAACAAAATATTTTTTAGAGACAAAACGACGGCGTTTAGTTGCGTTGCGCAATTGCGCCTAAATCAATTTCACGAACATATGATACATGGCCTTGTTGTTGGTTGAATTCGAGAACATCGTCGTCGTCTTGGTTATCTGTTGATTTCTGATCGAGAAAACAGAGGGATGGAGAAGGAAAAAGCATGGGCCGAATGGATCACGGCCATGGCGAAGATTTCAGGACAAAGGTGTGGAGTATGACTGGAGGTCCACATTGCAGGCCCAAACACTGGAAGCGCAACACTGCCATTGCCATGGTCGGCGTCTTTCTTGTTTGCATCCCAATCGCCATGAAATCTGCCCAGCTCGAGGTTCCTCTCTCTTTTATCCCTCTTCTTTTGGTTGTTGATCGATTCATAATCGGGACTGGTTTTGAATCCCTAGGCGCCAGCCTTGCTTTTTGATTCACCGTTTCTCATTTTTGGAAATCCCAAACCCGGAATTCCATTTACTGACGGAGGATACAGCTTAATATAGATTTTGACTATGTGAGGGATCTAGGGTTCACTACTGCACTTTCTGAGTCGAATCAAGAATAAAAATCGCTTGATTTCATTCCAATTAAGAAGATAAATAAATGCTATTCTTATTTTTGAAACCCTAAACCCAAAATTCCATCTTCCCTTTTGAGGGTTGATGTTCTTGATGACGATATAGAGCTTGAAAATGTAGGAATCTAGGGTTTACTACCAATTTTCTTAGTCGAATCAAGGAGGGATTGAGAGTGTACATGCTGCGGTGCCTAAGATGTGAGAGGAATAAGTAATAATTCAATGAAGATTGATTCATACTGATCACGGTGTAATATTTCTAGTTCTTGTAGTATAATTTGGAAAGGAGGATGAAGTTAAGATGCTGAAGCATCACCCAAATATTTCACAAAATATGTGCTCCATCTCTGTGACATTTATCTTAGCCACCCAATACCATCTTTTCCCCCCTAAGACCCTAAATAGGACTATTAAAAAAATATTTGCTAATATTTCACTCTAAAATTGTCTTTTTGGAAAAAATAACTTCAATGCTTAAACCAAAAAGTTTTAATTTGGAGTTGTCTTAGCTTCCCTACTACCTAAGCTGAAGTTTGTAGATTTAGAAATAGTTTTGATACGAAGATGTTACTTGTGTAAATCCAAATGTTTTTCCATTCGTAATAGGATATAACTGCGCCTATAAGATTACTGAAAGGCAGCTGCTCAAAGCATGACATCCAATTTAGAAATATATGAAGGCCATTTCCTGTTTTTTGCATTTTTCTCAACCGACCGCCTTAGGATTTCCTCCCTCTTTCCTTAGGATTTCCAAAACCAAACCGACTTCCTTGAAATGAATAAAACAGTAACTGTAATTATATATGACTCCCAATCCTCCAACCTCTCTTCCCCTGGTGTCTGGCAAGAAAACATTCAATCTTCTTCATATACCCCATGACAGGTGTCAAGTAGAAATTTAGGATCCGTTTGTTTATAGTTTTCAAAAACTGTTTTTTGTTCTGGAAAATAAGAAAAATACCAAGAACAAACTAATATTGAAAGAGACTTTTCTTTCAATAATATTTATATATGAAAGAAGGTAAAACAGCAATGACCTGCATGAAGTTATCAGAAGTTGTATTTTTAGGACCCAATGGTCATTTATACATTTAGATGTACTTATGGAGATGAGCAAAAAGGGAGTCTGGCCCTAAAACAACTTCTTAGTCACAATTAGATTTCTTCAAGTACAAATATTTTTTCTATTTCCTTCCAAACCTTAATGTCATCACATTCAAATTGGAAGATCCCTGTATTTTTCACTACTGTTTAATTAAATTCCATCCCATCTTGGTTTTGATAGGTTGCTTGACATTAATCTGGAAGCCTTGGACACAAGATGGTAGTTTGTTAATCGCTTGGTGACATTTTGTATACTAAAGAAGAAAAAAGTTGTGGACTTTTCTCAACCATGTGATTGCATTTTCAAGCAGTGAGAGCTTATGGATAACAGAAGAAATATATATATATATAATATGAGATATCTTTTTGGCTCGGTAGAGTGTAGAGCTTGTAGTATACTACTTGTATACTTGGGGTTGGTTTTCTCCCTTTTATCAATACACTTTGCTGCCTCATCAAAAAAAAAAATTATAATATGAGATAAGATATGACATAAGAAAAAAGAGAAAAAAAAAACACGTACTTAGCATATGGTGTAATTATAATGACGTGAATTTCACTGACGATAATCGCCAGAATGTGACGCCGAGTGCTACCTAATCTGGTTACCTGCTCAGCCTCGAAAACCACTGCAGGTTTTACCCATATGTTAATTTAAGGGTCCCGTGGGATTAGTTGAGCTATGCCTGGATATCAATGGTTATAAAAAAATAATAATAATAATGATGTAGCTTTCTGTGAATATGATGTAGAAGTCAAATTCTAAGAGTTCCACGACTAAAAAATGTTTTTATTTTGCAGCAACGGCCTCATCATCCGGTTCGTCCAATTCCTTCACAACTTAGGTGCAAGAATTTCGGAAACAAGGAATATTGATCAGGCCAAGAACCATCTCCTTCTCTGCCTGTAACAGTTGCTTTCTAGAACAGCAACCCCAAGTCATGGATTTTGTTATTCCAGTTTTTTTCTCTCCACAACTTGAATTTCTCATGATTTTGTAAAATTTTCAGCCTTTGTGTATTTTTGAACATTTTTATATGGAGACATAATATTTGGTAATGTTTGGCCATTTATAACTAGCTTATATATCCATTTTGATAATTTAGCAATATCTTTTTTTTTGACATCTATTATCTATTCTTATAAGGATTTTGTATATTACCCTGTATTATAAGGGTATTATCTATTCTTATAAGGATTTGTATGTTACCTTGTATTATATGTGATCGCCCATAGTGATGTAGTCCCTTTTCATCCATTTATCATTTGAGGGCAATAATTTAGCAATATTAAAAATTATTAGCAATATTAAAAATTATTTTTAGGGGACTTTAGGGTTTGATCGGCTCAATATTTCATAAACAACCTATGAAACTACAAAAATTCAATCCAAGGCTATACATTCCTCTTGTTTTTATTATTATATGATATATTTACTATAGATATTTATAAGAACACTTTACCAATGTTATTCAATCATGAAAGTGTCATAAAACATAATTACCAGAATCAGAGCTAAAAAAAAGGTCTTAGACACCATAAAAATGTTATCACAAATGACAAACTCTTTCTTTTACTTATATTTAATATTAAGGCAATTGTTTGACAACTCTATTTTGATAATATTTATGTTGGAATAGTTTTTGAACAGGAGAAAATATCTATTCGTGAATTTGGAATTTTGTTAACAAATTTTAAAATAATATTTATTTTTAAAATAACAATTATATATATTTTTTTTACATCTATTCATTTGAAATTACAACGTTATAATATTTATTTTTACATAAACTCGAATATAATATTTCCTTATGCCTTGCTTAAATCTTTAACCATTAAGTTGTCTTATTGGTAAAATAATAACTTTTGTGTTTAAAATTTTGTTTTTAATCATTATATATGTTTAATTATTTTTTACAATAGTTATTAAATAATGAATATAGTTGAAAACAATTCAAAGATATTTTTTTGGAAAACATCATTTTTTTTTAAAGAATTGAAAAAAGATATTGGGAATATTATGTTATGGGTAGCTTATTTGGTTTTATTTAAAAAATCATAAACAAGATATGTATCAAAATAGGTGTGAGCTCATTTAAAATAATCAAAAATGCTGCAACACGTATGAATTGGTATATTGCTTCCTAAAATACTCCCCAATGCATTAATTCTAAACAAAAAACCAACTGAATTCAGATCTTTGCCCAAAAATATTGAAATTCCTCATTTAATTTCATCTTTTACCACTAAAACGGAAGAGGGGAACCAACGGCTTAAAAATAAATTATCCTCAAAATATTGTAAACCAATCATTTAATTTCATCTTTTACAAATTATTATCCCCAAATAATCGAAATAGCCCCCTCATTTAATTTCATCTTTTATTAAAAATATTATCCCATAATTAATGTAAAAATTCTAGATATTAATAATAGTAAAATATTTAATTTTATTTAAAACTTGATAAAAAATAATATTTTTTGGACAGCTTTAATAAAATATTTAAAAAAAAATAAAATAATAAATAAATATAAATATATTAAAACAATTTAAGATAAATTTTTCTACATTATCCGTTAAACAACCATATTCCAAAAAAAATGTGATTTGGTTTTCAAAAAATACTAAAGAAAATAACTAATGTACACTAAGATTGTACTTAATGTATATTAAGATTGTACCTAATGCATATTAAGATAGTACCTAATATATAGGTAGGTAATTCCTAATATATACTAAGTTTGTACCGGTTGTATTGTATAATAAGGGGGTATATACTAGCGTGTGTTTGTTTGACTTAATGTCAAAACATTCGCCAAGATTAAGTTCTGCTTCGCTTTTAAAATTTTCACTGCTCTATTGTTGAAATTTTATAAAAAGTTCGAATATAAAAAGTTCGAAAATATTTACTTTTTATATTCAAAAAATCATTTTCTACTAAAATAGTTAAAACTTAATCGTTACCCAACAAAAGTGAGGTTAATCCGCTAGCGACACACTACTGGGAGTACGCATAAATCTTTATAGCGAACAAAAAAAAGAACCCATCCCGACTCCAATTCGCTTATTTTTCAATTCTCTAAATCCTGGTTTCATTTAAAAATTAAACGGCGGGACGTGGGATGAGTAAAAATTCTCAAAACCCGCGCTACGCTTATATTTGATTTTGTTTTTATTTTTTATTTTATTTATTTGTTTTTCTATTTTTATTATATTAAAATTAATATATTTCATAAAAAATAAAAATATTATAAATTTTTATAAATTATTTATTAAAAAACATTCTAATTATTATTATTATTTATATTAAAGTATAAAATAAAATAATAATAAATTATTTTTAAAATATAATCGGGGTGGGGCGGGAGTAACAATACCTGAACCCGTCCCGAACCCGTTTCGGATTTGAGAAAATAAACTCAAACTTGCTAAAAACCCGATTACAATTAAACAAAACTCTTCTCATTAAAAGCGAGGCAGGGCGAGAACACGAAATAATTCGTCTCGTTGTTATCCCTACTCGCTATCCAATATTAAAAAACAAACAATTTAATACTTAATGTTATTAAGTACTATTCAGCATTAAGCTCAAAAAAAATTATATTCAACATTAAATAAAAAAAACAAACACCACCTAATGTATAATAAGGTTTTACCTAATATATACTAAAATCACTTATATTCAGTCCAACTATTTTAAAGAACAAGTAACTAATTTCTATGGAACAAAGAACTGGTTTCTAAAGAACAAAGAATTGGTTTTAAGTTAGTCCAGAACTTCCAATAATAACCCAACTCTATGAACAAGCATATCACAAGAATCATGGGAAAGTAACAAAACCCATATCATAGTGAGGCCAAGAAGCCTAGATGAGACTCATAGTACATGAACAAAAAATCCTATAAAGGAAAACCCCATAAAAGCACAAAAACAATAGCTATAAGTTATAAAAGATTGTGTGAGCACAAAAAACAATGAAATTTTAGGAAGAAATTGTGATGCCCCAAATCCCAGGGGTCCCATTGATAACCCGTCAATTCGCGGAATACTCGTAAATGTTGAGTAACCCGACACCACACCATCATGTCCCCTTTTCGGGACCCATGATTTAACGAAAATCGGATATAATCTCCTTTGTACGGGAAGCTCTACCCAAAAGACAACATGCACAATTACATGGTAACATGCTCTAATATTATACAATGACCACACCGAATCCACATACGAGTAAAAATGGCCACATAGGGCCCATTTATCCATACTCAAACATATAAGCACATGACTATAAAATTATAGTCCATAAGAGTTTAAATTACATCACTCTTATACAAATAATTACAACTCATATTTATTTACTAAAATATATATCAAAGTCACAATCCGGCTTTCTTCTCAATCTCGCCCTCTAAGGAGCGTCGTCCATTAGTAACTGTCTTGCACCTGAAATGTGGTCCCACGCACCGGGATGAGCAGCTTCGTGAGCGATAATCTCCTACGCTACTTACTCCCACTTGCCGCATACGCAATGGTCGTGATAATCAAAACACACATACAAGTGCAACATACACATGTCTACCTGAATGTCTACATGCCCAATTTCATGTCTCGAGTCCTCACCGGCTCTCTCACACATGCTTGTGCCATGTATGAAAAATCGTTTCCAAAACAAAGATATTTGTTTTACTTGTGGACAACCCTCTGAAATAAATAGCGATATAATTCGAGCAATACTCGACAACCCTCCAATACATATAGTGGACTTACTCCGATAAATAGTTTTATGGACAACCCTCCAAAATAAATAGTGGACATACTCCGATAAATAATTTTGTGGACAACCCTCTGATACATATAGTGGACTTACTCCGATAAATAATTTTACGGACAACCCTCCAAAATAAATAGTGGACATACTCCGATAAATAATTTTTGTGAATAAACCTCTGATACATATAGTGGACTTACTCCAATAAATAGTTTTATGGACAACCCTCTGATTTTAAATTTATCAAATCCCGTGTGTTTATTTGGGTTGCGAATTTCCGAGGTCTCACAGCAAGCTTAGCAACGCCTTCGGACACTTTTGCGGACTTTCATCGCTGGATACATGTGTCTAACCAAGAATAAAATTTGGGTCTTTCACCCTGAGGAGATCTACCCCATATTGCTTCACCCAAACACACGTGATTTATTATTATTATTGACGTTGTCCCATTTCTGAGCTCATCACACATTCACCAAGAATGGTGAATAACATTATCATGCACCCACACCCGACTCGACGCGATGTGACCGTGCATATGAAATGCAATCATGCCAATGCATTTTCCTTCTTGTTACATGTATATATGAGTACTACATGAAACATTAATACACCATGGACTATTATAATTTTTACATATAATTTACATCCATACAATTCATGTTAATACATCAATTAGCATGCATCAACATAATTCTCACACACTACATGTTATCCATAAAAACCATAACACACAACAAGGTCACAATTTTAGACCCATCCAACAAGGTACCTCACTTGGCCCTTCATTGTTCCGAACTGGGCCGTTCTAATCATCCATAAACCATGATTATATCACAAAACAAGCAATCAAACCCGGAGACATCGGTCTCGGGTTCAAACCATAACCCACAATAGTGTAGGACTGTGTGAAAACTGAGCATAAAATCTCTACCATCCAGTCCCAAATTTTTGAAACTAAATTTCATGGCCTCTTATGGCCTCCCATAAACAACTCGTAACATTTATAAATTCTGGATAATTATATTTTCTACATATAATTTTCATTCATCATAATTTCCATGTTAATACATCACGCAAATACATATTAACATGATTTTTACACATAACAACATGTTATTTAATATTTTACAACAATAACACACAAAATGGCCCAAATCTCGGACCCACATAAAACAAGGCACCTCTTGGTCCCTTCACGGTTCATCACCGAATTACTATGATATTAAGACACACCACAAAACCCGAAGACATCGGCCTTGGGATCAAACTAAACCCGAACCAAATCAAAATGTCCCGAAAATAGTTCCGAAATTTAGCTCGACTATCTCGAAAAATACCCCCGAAAAATTCCAGCCACGCGACTGGCCCAAAATACTGGTTCAACCTCGACCGGTCCTCGAAAACAAGCCTAAAATTCCTAAAAATTCCTACACTCAGGCCAAAAAATTGGGGATTGAAACTTACAGCCTTTCACGGCCTCTACGCCAATCCCAAACCATTAAATGACCTTTAGGTTAGAAATAACACAAGTAGGAAAATTCTCTATCTCATGAAGTTTGACGAAACTCCAAGATTTTGGTGTCCACGCATAGCCTCGTCACAGATCACTTTTGTCTTCCGTCTAACGCCTCTCCAAATTCCTTTTACTTTTTTTTTTTTTTTAATTTTCGTTTTTATCTTTTATTATTATTATTATTATTATTATTATTTGAATATATGACTCATATTATCTCATTCAGATCAATTTCTACCTCAAAATGATTTATTTCTTTTTATTTCAATTTATTTTAAATAAATTTAACTCAACCCATTTCCTAATTTCCAAGATTTTCGTAAAAATTTCGTCCCTGAAGTCACTAGCAACTTATCACCAAAAAAATCATAAAATATTCTAAATTTGATGAAACTTTTCTGGGTCACTAAATTTCGCGAAACGAATTTAACAATGCAATCCGTTTCATCATCCAAGATCTGAAAAATTTTCTAAGCTTCCCTGAACTTTTATGATAATTTATTATTTTTATTATCATTTTATCTTTTTTGAAAATTTTATAATTTTCCAGATAAACAGAAACCTAAATCCGAAAAGAAAGAACACAAAATGCAGAAAGAAGTTTAAAAAAAAGTAGAAAACAGGAACATAACAAATTTGCTTTTGAACCAAAAGAAAATGCAGAACAGAAGGTGATCACCGATTTCTTTCGATTTCAAAGAAGATGGTACTTCTCATTCTCAAAATGCTTTCTTTTTATCTCCTTCATTTTCTTCGATTTCCTTTTGTAGCGCTTCAGACTACTGATTTTTCAACCAGTCGATGAAAATGAGCAATTTCCTCTAATCTTCTCCTATGATCTTCCTCTCTATGGCTCTCTCATCTTTGTCTCCCCCATTCTCCTTTGCCCGGATTCTCCTATAATTTACATCCCTAAAGTATTAAGACAATTTGGGTTTTTTGATTTTATTAAGGTTTATATTGGATTTAATGTGATGTTTGAGGGGTATTTTAGGAAGCAATATAAGAACTTACAAGTGCTGTAGCAATTTTATATTATTTTTTAAATGAGGAAATACATCTCTTGTTTATGATTTTTTTTTTTAAAAACCAAATAAGCTACCGATGAAATAAGATTCCCAAATATATTTTGTAATGATTAAAAATAATTTCCAAGATTTTTGTATTAAAGACATTATTCCAAAAATTAGGGATAAGGGTATAAATTTTCCTACAAGACCTAGCTCAATTGAATATAAGGAGGGGAGGAATTTAAGGTTGGAGTTTTAGTGAGGACAAATTTATAAAAAATGGATTACTATGATGTAATGTAAAGTAAATAAATATAAAAAAGAAGAAGAATAAAAGTGTGTGAATTAGAGTTGACAATTTGAATTCAACCTGTTAAGCTAACCCAACTCACATGAAATTAGGACCAGATGCTATTTTATTGGCCCAAAAAACCCAGGCCAAATTTGGGCATTTTATTTGAGCTTAGTTGGTCTCGACTAGCCTGGCCGCCCAATTTTTTTTAATTTTGTAAGACAATTTTAACCTGACTCACCTGGAATTAGGATAATTTCGGACTGTTATTTTATTGGTTGGAAAAAAATTGGATCAAATTTAACGTGATCCCATTTGGCCTTGGCCCGGTCGCTCAAATTGTCCGCTTCTATCAGGAATATGACATCAAGAAGACGCGTAAAAATAAACCAAGACGTGTTTTAATACCAAGGGGGTCGGGATTCGTAAAAGGTGTAATTTAGACAAATTTAAACTGCATTTGAATTTCAACTTCATCTTCTCGGCTTCTGCACTTTCCCTCTCAAGAGTCTCCGCAAGGTCGCCGCCTCTCTCTCTCTCTCTCTGAATAAAGTGAGAAACCTCTAGGACATATCTTTGGAGTGTCAGAAGAAAAACCTCCTTCACTTGAGCACCTCCCAGTGAGTTTCCCGCATTTTCTCGCATCCGCACATAGTCTTATATATATATATATGTGTAGTATATATATATGAGCATATGCAATTTTTTTTTTTTTTTTTGGTTTCTACAAAGAACTACCCTTTAATGAACAAGAGGGTGTGCATCGATCTTTCATGTCGATGGTTCAACTTCAAAATGTAAACAAATCCACATGCTCAATGGAAGGACAAGATTTATCTTTAAAGGCCTGGTTTCACCTGTTTAGAGCTTCCTCCTGTTTTGAATTGTACCCTTATTTGTATGTGTGTACTTTCACTTTCTTTTCCCAAGAAGACTTTATAACCTAAATGGTATTGTTACTGTGGAAATTAGTAATGCTGGACTAGTTTCACATAAGATGATTTGGATGATAGGTGATAGGTTTGAACACATTTTTGCAGATTCAAGACGCAAGTCCAAACATCATGATTAAAAAGCGCCTTCAAGATTAGTGATAGGGTCCTTAATGGTATCCCTTAAAATGCAGTCTTAAACGAGGGCCCAACTCTCAAGCTCTTTAAAAGACTCAAACCCAAGGAATCAGATTAGAGAAAACACCCACCTCCACCAATCGGGGAGTGCAGGATGAGCTCTAATTATTACCCATCAATCATCCCTTACACCTGGTTTACGATAAGGAAAGAAAATCTCTCACCCAATGGGAGGAATATCGTATCATCCTCCAACAAGGAAAGATACTATTCTGTGTCATCATCCAACTAGAAAAATTATCATGATCATCCATTATAAATACCAGGTCACCCCATCGGTGAAAGGCACGCAGACATATGCACAAAACTTCATTCCTGGCGCTGGATCTCCTTTCCACCCTGAAAGAACTCGATTTAAGACGGAAAGAGCACGGGGCGAGCCTCGCCGATCCTTTTTGTTTCTTATTTTTGTAGGAGCCCAACGTGGTCTGGGAGGGAGACGCGACCGGCCCAGCACCCAAAGACGTCCGTACCTAGCTCCCACAAAAGCATCATCGGGCTTGACTTCGTATGTGGGAAGACGCCTTCTTTACAAATAAAGTCGACCTCTCAACACCGATGGTATCAACTCGAAACACGCAGAGCCACGCCACTCCATGATGCAAGACCGGCCAGCGACGCGGACAAACCGACCAGAGGCACGTTAAACTGTGTGTCAACACGCACGAGGCGGAGGTGGCACTCGCTGGCCACCAACCAATATCACATAAAGAATTGTGAGCAACTCACTGTGCAAATACAATGCCTTGTGAGACACCGACAGTTCGAAAAAGGCCAAAAATCTTGTTACCCGAGAAGAGCAACACCTGTGACCCTCATCGAGGAAGTGGACAGAGGGCGAGAAACCAGCCGCACACCAGTGAGCATGATCCTTACCAACCCCTGAGGGACCCCGCAATGAGGAGAGTGTGGTAAGCAACAACAGCGCGATGGGCCCATCCTTTATCGCCAGGAGATGAAGAGCTGGGCTGGGAGCAAAGGTTCAGGACATCCCCAAGGAGGAGCAGAGAAAATAGAGAGCGGTCCCCAATAAGACGTAGGAACTCGTGTGGATCAAGTAGGACTACCACCGAGTCGCAACAACCGGGATTTACCCCAAGAATACACCTCCGACAGCTCGGGTCGTGAGGTCCCACGCCGGCACAACATGAAAGTTTCGAGGTGGCCATCCCGTATGAAGTCGTGACCGCCAAAAGAGACGATACCAAATACCGCGGAGTTCCATAGCGTGGTCATGGACACCAACGCATGATCGCATCCGCTAAGAAACAGGATCGAATGAATCCGATCGGAGCATCTCGCACTGCTACGTGGCCCTTCGCATGGGCAGAACAACCCACCACCACCACCTCACACCAACCCCGCCCGAAGATCAACTACCTAGAGAAATCCATGTAATTCCCTGAGGCTTCGGCAGAGGTGGGAGAGTCTTAGCTCAACCAGAAGGCCCACTCGCAACATCAGACGGAACCTTAGAAGTACAAACAATATCCAAAACTTCCTACCGAATACTACCATAACCTTTCGTGATTCACATGGAAGTGTCACAACATCCCCATGACAACCCACTCAGATAAAAGCCATAGTAGCCAATAAAACGATCCACATGGTCCTTGTCGACAACTGAAGCTCTGGTCGACATCAATATCTTCGCACGCCTCGACAAAATGGGCATTGGTGGAAAATCTTAAATGGGCCAACGCCGCCTCACTTGGTTTCAAAAAAAGAGTACCCGCCCCTCGGTCGGGTGTTAAATTTAGTTCTCACTTGAGACTTCTATGCTGTGCCACAACAACGGTGATTTTTACAAGAGGAAGCCCCATCTGGCAGACAACATGTTAATACTAGGTAGGCCCTCTCTCAATGCCATAAGGGTCGTTCCCTTCTCTTATCACATGGTCATCAAATTTCCAACTGCAAATGGAGTAGGAATGGTCCGAGGAAATCAGCGTATAGCCAGGGAATGTTATTAAGCATCAATGAAGCAAAACACGGTCGACAACATCTACATGGACGAGCTCGACATACGAGACGAGGTAACCACCTGACCTATGCCTTCAAAAGAATTGGGGAGACTGCATGAAATTGAGACCACCTTAACACCTCGCTCAAGATGGTCTAAACTACCGGAAGGCATCGGGGAGCCCTCTCATCCCGCTTATGTAGTAACACTGAGGTATTTCTGGGTCGGGAATGTGAAGACATGGGCTGGCCGACCCGACGTTGATTACCCACAAATAAACGGTCAATCCCTCCTTTAATCCAGTCAAGCAAAAGAGAAGGAGTTTTACCCCAAAGACAGCGGCAATTTAAGAGGCTCGTAGCCTTCTCCGCCAAAGGTAATCGAGAAGCAGTAGTACCTTGAATGGTTGGCTAACGCGTTCTCGCCAAAAGCAACCAAGTGGTGGCTTTGCATTGATTTCACAGATGTTATCAACAAAAAGCTCGCCCAAAGGATAGCTTCCCTACTCCTGATTGATCTCATAGTGACGCCAGCACGGTCACGTCATGAACCCTCACTTCATTGGACAATCTTCTTCCGGGTTGGCAACATCAAGATGGACCCCAGTTAATCAAGAGAAAACCTCATTTTGTCACTAGTCGTGAAACCCAATATTATCAGTAAATGCCCTTTCTCGAACTCGAGGAATGCAAGAGCTACCTACCAGTACCAGTAAACAAGATGTTCCAAAACAAATTGGAATATCTATGGAGGTATATATACTTAATATGTCGGGTAAAACGTGAAAGCCGAGCTCCACATAACTCCATTTACGCGATATGCTCTTGCGTCCCTAAAAGTTATACCATGAAGTTAAAACCCAATCCAAATGCGCCGTGAGCTCCCAACTCGTGAAGTTTTCGGGTTTTATAGTTAACAATGAGGAATAGAGGCAGTCCCAGACAAGATAAATGGCTCATGTCTGACATGTCGCCTCCACAAACATTAAAGATATTCAACGCCGACAGTGAGAATACCGGGTGGTTTGAATAATTTTCGCATCTAAAATAAGGACAAATGCTCACCCCTTCTTTCTGCCTAAAGGCTCTCCAAGGGATGACACCGGCCAGATAGCGTTCCACTCAGACTCAAAACCCACATGAGCTTCCATTCCTACTAAGCCCTTCCGAGGAGAACCCTCACTCTCACCGGCATTTACTTGCCAACAAGTACATCCCTCGGTAAGAGAACGAGAAAGGGTGCAACAACCAGTCTACTATTGCAGCTAAGCTATGAGGGGAGCGGAGGAGAGGTACCCAAAGATGGAAAAGCTAATCCTGGCATTGGTAACTACATCCAACAAACTCCAACCTTACTTCCAATCTTATACCGTCGAAGTCCCAACCGAATATCCGATGAAGCAAATACTACATAAACCGTAAACCCTCGAAGGTCACAGCGGGCTATAGAGTTTATGAATTCACATCTAAAAGCCAAACCGAGACGACAGGTGTGCGGCGCATTCGTATTTCATCATGGAATTACTACAAGACAGCCACCTGAGGCTACCTAATCGCACTCACCTCCCCATCCTAAGATTATCCACGACGGGGCCGCTTAACGCCATGAAAGCTACAGTGGCTGGATCCCGACCTCCAAACGGATAGATACTAATACGCCCGTATTCGACTTCCAAGCCTCCAATAACAAGGCTTCGAATATGAGAAGCCGTCATAATGGACAATCTCGCCCACTTCATGGAAGCGCATCGCCTGAGGTGAGCAAAGGACTTAACCTGTGGTAAAGCATATAGAAGATTCCTGGCTTGTGTCAGAAAGTAGAAGATGATCTTATATACTAAAAAAAGTGCAAGAGTTGCTTAAGAAATTCCTAATGAGTTCAAATAAACACGACCAAGAAAGAGTTCCCGGAGTCATGCTCTCGCAAAACTCGGCGACGTACCTCACAAGAAGACCTGGGGGCAACTGATACCCGCTTGAAAGAATCTTCCGTAACCCTCAAGAAGCATCGACAACCCGAGAAGTCTCCTCACACATGTCCTAATCGAAATGGATTTATCCCCATCCGGGATTACTGCGAATGGGTACATCGCCAAAACAACCGCAAAGGAGGGCAAGGCCCAAACTCGTGAGCAAGGCTCCAAGATCTTAATCGCTCATCTGGGACCCTTTATAAACGAGGTTTCACGCCATTCTTAAGCGCGTGAGGGAAGGAAGATCACGCAACTGCCACTACCCTGGGAGGCACACGAGGCATACGGTCCACACGCAAGGTCTCCTGACCTCGCAGGGAAAAACATCGAGACAGGGGTACTAATGGGTCCACAATGTCTCAAAGACGCGATTAACCGGTTAGAAAATGCAAAGTCACAAGAGAATGCGAGGATCTCTATCTTTATCCGAAAGCAACTAACGCCAATCACAAGCCCCTCGGGCTCTTTCAAATACCAAAGCATATCGGGACCCCACTCCATCGAAGTGGTCAACGCAAATTTATTATCGTGGGTCGGACTATTTTGCTTAAATGGGTCGGCTTCTAACCCTAGCAACAACTATGAATAAGGTACGCAGAACTCGTCTCGGGTGTTCTATAATATGTTTTTGATCCCGAGGTCCCTCAGGTCTCCGATAATGGGAAACACCCGACAATCCTAAGTTCATGATTTCTCGCCGAGCTCTAAATCGCACCACTACTCATCCCTACCATCCCAGTACCAATGGGCAAGCAGAGGTCACTATAGCACCTAAAGATTGAAAACCAAATCGGAAGACCTAAAAGGAAAATGGGCAGTACCTCCCAGGTATTACTGGCTACGTAACTACGAGCAAGTCGCCAACTCAGAACCCCCGTCACAAATTCGGGTAACCGAAGGCAAACATTGAACACAACGAGGAGGTCCTTCGCCTAAACCCGATTCCAAGAAAACAAGAGCAGTCCTAAAGCGTGAGGAAGAACTATCAAGGTAGTTATAAGCCGGTGATATTATGACCAAAGGGTCAAGCCTATGAGTTACAAGCCAGGCGACTTGGTTCTAAAAATTTCACAAGAAGGAAGGACCTCGCACATGGGAAGTGGACTCACCAAGTGCCCACAGGGAAACTGCTTCTTCACACCCGCAACACCCCTGTCAAGGCAAAAACCAAAAGAAAGGGAAGAAGAAAGAGAATAAGGGAGAGTGAGAAAGAGAAGGGGAGAGGGAGAGAGAGAAAGAGAGGGAGAGAGAGAAGAAGAAAGAGAAAGAAAAGAAGAAAGAGGAAAGAAAAATGAAAGAAAAGCCTAAGTATTTCCTGAAGCTTTTTCTTTGAAGGCACCGCCTCCAGCAGGCACGCTCTCTAGCGATTTCCATCAGTCAGCAGCGAGAAATAACACAACTCCCACAAGGAGGAACTCGAAAACACAACTCTTACAAGTGGTAGACCATCGACACCGGCTCACGATCACCAGACAGACCCCATGCGGTACAACCAAACCCCGACACTTCATCATGTGAGATCTCACCGCTAAAGAAAGGACGAAAATAATCTCAAATTATATCCTAACAAGTTTTATAACATGTTTTGGGTATAATAAAAGTAAATGAATGTTTTTTTCAGAATAAAATAATGCTAAAAATAAAATAAGCAAAACCTGGAATTAATACAAAAGTCAAGGGTAAATTGGTAAATTGCCAATTATTATCACAAATGACATAAAAAACAAAAGATTGTATGCCAAAGTAGGAAAATTGTAAAGTTTTCAAAGAATTGTGGCACTTTTGCAATTAAGGAAAGCGGAGGGGTGAAAGTACAAATCAGTGGAAACATTAATTAGTTAAAGCGCTGATAATAATAATAAATTCGTCATAGTGGTTCAGTGGAAGTCTAGAAAAATTTCGCATCTCTGACGATAAAATGACCGCGCCGTTAAATTTGTCTCGAATCTAGTGACCCGTAAAAGTTTCACAAATTCGGTGACGTCAGAATATTTTTACGATTTTCTAGGTGTGATAAGTCACAAGGACTTCGTGACAGGATTTTAAGTAAAAATCCCTAAAGCAGGGAATGACTAACCAAGTTCATTTAAAATAAAGTGAACTCGAAAAGGAATAAAATTGTTTCGAGATGTAAACGGACACCGAATGCAAGAATACGAATCATGTATCCAAAATAATAATAATAATAATAATAATAAAATAAAAAGGATAAAAAAAAACGAAAATACCAAAAGGAAAAGGGGAGGCTCGGGTAGAGAGAGAGAGAGTAAGATTTTGATTTTTTTTCTTCTCTCGCTTCTTTCTAAAATCTACGAAAATTGGACCATAGGATTTTGACGGAGCAAGAGGCAAAGTTCATCCACGCATCGAGAGCTACGCGTGGGTACCAAAATCTTAGTGTTCTGTCGAACTCCAAGAGGTATGGACTTTTCCTACTTGGGTTATTTCTATTCTAAAAGTCATTTAATGGCTTGGGATTTACTTAGAGGCCGTGAAAGGCCGTAAAATGCAGGTCCAAAATTTTTATACTGAGTTTAGGAATTTTTAGGAATTTTTGGGACTATTTTCGGACAATCCGGGCTGAATTTTGGGATTGTTTTCCGACAGTTCGGATTGAAATTTCAAGATTGTTTTCAGATAGTCCGAACATGATTTTCAGAACTATTTTCTGGTGTTTTTGGACTCTATGGAAATCCCTTTGAGTCTAGAATCCATCCATATATATAGCTTGACGACTTGAATGATAAGAATAAATTTTTATAAGATATATGGTAACTGTGATTATTCATGGCAATGAGATATGAAAAATGAAAATATACGAATAAATGATTGTAAATATTGTATATAATTACCTAATGACAAATAATTATTCTAGAATATGAGATATGTATTAAACATAAAATACACATGGATTTGTTCCGTTAGAACTCCGGTAGAGGGATGGGGATATGTACGCCATGTAGATATACGGTTTGAAGATAATTCTACTATATCGAGGCCCCGTTTGGTCGATGACACAAACCCGTCGATCATTATAGCTACCTGTTTCAACATAGAGCAGGAGATCATCATCTCGTACAATGATAGTTCCTTCTGCACATACAAGCATATTTCCCATATCCGCTTCTAAAGTTTATGCAGACATGAAACATAAAAGAAAATGACAGTATGCAAATGAAATGTATAGACTATATGACATGATGGTAGTTGATGTAAAGATCATGCATGCGACGATAAGATATAAGCATAAGAACAAGAAGTCAAGTACAAGATGACATGAAAGTATAAGTAGAAATATGAAAAGAAATGAAACTTGTTATGAAAAAGCATATATATGAGAAATGATAAGTATATATGTAAATGTTATAATGTGGTTATAAGTATACGATTTGTAGAAGTGCGGTGACCCTTAGTAGAGGTCGTCCATATGTATTAATTCCCACCTTGGCTGCAGAAAGCTTTGGGTACTGGGGTGTTTTCATCCAGTGAGGTAGAAGAAGAGAGGAAACCAAAGAACAGACAATCCATCACAAATAAAGGCCACCATCACTAAAGCTCACCGGTGCCACCTTGGGGTCTATTTTGTATATGTAATTTTGTTTATTTTGTAAACAATGTAAATATTGTAAATGTTGAACACTTCCAGATATGGAGCTTGTATATATTTTGTAATCTGCTGCTATAGAATATAATACAAGTTAAATGTTTAACATTATATAGTAATGAAAAAGCTTAAAGTTCTAAGTTTATAGTCATTAGTAATAGAGCACCCCGAATCAGGTTCGGATCCGTTAATCGGGTCGGATTTGAGAAGGGGCGTTACAGTTAAGTGGTATCAAAGCCTAGGTTTAGGCGTTTCTGAAAAAGCCTAGGTTTAGGCTACTCTGGATAGAGTATATGATAAGAAAAGCATGTGTTTAGTAATGTGTCAGTCACGTGGATGTCCTCAGAGCCGATAGATGGATCGTCCTCCAAATCTAACTAAAGAAGCAGCTGAAAGTGTTAACCTTAGATCGTGGATTATCCATCGATCCTTCAATATGCGAGTGAGAGCTGGTGGTTCGCCGAGCCAAATGGAAGCGTTACGATATCTCAAGATATGACTGTATTAGAAAGATTAATGCCAAAGCCCCGATAGACATGGTAAGAAGACACGGGTCGAGGAATCTCCACAGACAAACATAGAAGAAGTCCGATAAACAATTCAAGTTATAAAGGTTACAAAGAATATCGAGGAAGTTAGATGCCTCCGACGTAGAGCATCACGTAAGTAATCCACCATTGTGGTTAGGCATATGATCGTGGAAACTAAGGCCAGAAGTCTAAGGATTCAAAATCCCATGACTTAGGAGTTCTTTGTCTAAGAGTTTAGGGCAAAGTATGTACCGAGATGTATAGGGATTCCAAGTGGAAACAGCCTCGACTCGCTAAAGGAACTTATCTGGTACGAATATGAGAAAAGAATTCAGTCATCTCAACAAGTATGCACCGACCGTCCTCACCGAGGCATTTCTTGGTAGTAATTGAGGATGGATCAGATGATTCCATCCAGAGATATTTGGCACCCCATGACTTCTCTCTAACAAGTAGATTTCTATCAATGGGTCCAAGCGCAATGAAAGTGAGAGATTAGAAATGAGCAAGAAAGAAAGATCCCTGCAAGAAGAAGTTTGGGAGGAGTCATTCCTCCCTTGGGAAAAGAGCTAGAGAGTCTCCAACTCAATCAGAATATAGTTTCGCTACCAAGAGGTATAAGGCAAGGGTCCAATGTAGCACCTAAGATGAAGTTCGCTGGACAAGAAGAAATCCCGCATCGCCCCATTGCCATGAAGGCATTCGGGAGCTTTGTAGATTGTCATGTGGAGGGTACTTCAGATGTGGGAATAATCGAACACCCTGATGGAAAATTGTTCCCGAGAGTTAGGATAATGTAGAGTTTCATGGGCGGTAGTGGTGCAGGGAGATCCGTTGCACCACCTTCACTGGGATCGAGGAAGGGGTCGAGGCGGGCTCGATTCAATGGACGGGAAGGCTGAAGTGGTCGAGACAAAGGGATCGCCCTATGCCCCAGCGCAACCCCAGCACGAGCTTGGCTCGTGAGGATCGGGATAACTCCCCAAAGTGATGCTTGGTATTTTCTCTCTTTATGATATTGAGATGCATGCTTTGATAGACCTTGACTCTACTCATTTGTATATATGTACCGAACATGTGTTTGATAGAATGCCATCAGTAGAGCAATTACCATATGATATGCTTGTTACTAGTCCCTTGGGGCATAGTGCCAGAGTCAACCGAGTGTATAAGAACTGTCACCTAATGACTTATGATAGAGAGTTTTCTGCTGATCTACTTGCTTTGCCGTTTCATGAGTTTGATTTAATTTTGGGAATGGATTGGTTATTCAAACATCGGGCTATAGTTGATTGTGATAAAGAAAAGCAGTAAGGCTTCAAATGTTCCGACTGTCCAGTAACGATACATGGTATCAATGCGGAGCCGTGTCAAATGTAATTTCGACTATCTGGCTTAGACGATTGTTAGAAGGTTGTGAAGCCTTTTTGGCTTTGGTGCTTGACTCTAAAAGAGGTCAAATAGAATTGGAAAATATTCTGGTTGTGAAAGATTTTCCGGATGTGTTCCCCTAAAAGAGGGGATTTTTGGTATTCCCACTGTAAGAAGTGGAATTATCTATTGAGGATTTTCTTGGGAGCAACTCTCATGCTTCTAGGGCACCATACGGGGATGATGAGGCTCAGTGAGTTGGAAAGAGCTAAAGATTCAGCTACAAGGCTTACGGACAAGGGGTTTATCCGACCTAGTGTTTCTCCTTGGGGTGCTTTGTTTTGTTCGTGAAAAGAAGATGGCACCCTCACGGATGTACATGGATTATCGGCAAATCAATAAGGTGGCTTGAGTGAAAAACAAATACCGTGCGAGAATAGAAGATCTCTTTTTGATCGATTTAAAGGGGCGGTGTCTTCTCAAGACTAGACTTGCGATCGGGGTACTATCAATTTAGGTGAAAGTGTTGATGTGCCGAAGACAACACAGTCGAGAACTTCAATGCTTGCATTATGAGTTCTTGGTAATGCTCATTGGGTTGACTAATGCACCGGTACAGCATTCATGGTTGATGAATAAGGTGTTTCGACCACTATTGGAATCGGTTGGCGTGATCTTTATTGATGATATATTGGTATATTCGAGAGATGACGGGGCATGAGCAACATTTGAAAATAGTCCTATAGACTTTGGCAGAGAGAAAAGGTTGTATGCTAAGAAACAGCAAGTATGATTTTTGGCTAAAGGAAATTTCATTCATGGAATGTGTGTGTCTGGCGAAATTATAAGAGTTGACCTATTAGATTAATTTGTGGTGAATTGGAAACCACCACAGAAGTGTTGCAGTGAGGCGTTTTTGGGCCCTGCGAGGATATTATAGAAGATTTGTGAAGGGATTCTGCATCATAGCTACTCGCTCACCCAGGTGCTCGGGGAAGGAGCAGCTAATTTGAGTGGTCGGATAAATGTCGGGAATAGTTTTGAGCAAATTTGAAAAGAAATCTTTGGTTGAAACACTGATATAAGTGCAACCTACCTTGAGAAAATAGTACACCTTATACAGTGATGCTTCAAGCATTGGTTTGTGATGTGTGTTAATGTAAGATGAGAAAGTAGTAGCTTATGCGCATCCAGAGGACGGGTTGGAAGCCACGCGAACAAAATTATCCACTCTTGACCTAGAGTGGTTGCGAGTGGTGTTTTGCTTTGAAAATATGGCGACACCTACTTATATGGTGAAAAATGTAGAGATTTATACGAGATCATAAAGTCTCAAATATTTGTGCTTGAGGAAGGAGCTTAATTTGAGACAAAAACGTAGGTGGATTGGAGTTATTCAAAGATTATGACATATAGTCCCGGCTACCACCAGGAATAGCTAACATGGTAGCAAATGCCTTAAGTAGAGAAAGCCCGATAGCGGCACAGTCATTTCAGCACGGTGAATGGAGACCTTTAAGCGAGATGATGGAGCTATATTAGCTCAATTAAAGCACAGCCTGTGTTAAAGCAAATGATTATAGATGCTCAAGGAAATGATGTTGAGGAGATGCGAGAAAAGGTCTATTTGAGGTCGGAGATGGTAATAAGACTAGGTTTTCAGTAAAAGAAGAGGGAAGTTTGTATTTCCTGGACAGACTATGTGTCCCAAATGATAAAGAGCTCAAGAAAAAGTTGTTATTTGAAGCTCATAATACGGTATTTACCATGCATCCTAGAGGTAATAAGATGTACCGAAGGGATTTAGAAGCAATGATGGTGAAAGGAATGAAAGAGATGTCGATACGTGTCTAAGTGTTTAGCGCGTGTCGACCAAGTTAAAGGCCCGAACACAAGTTCCTACGAGTGCCATTGGATCCTGTTTGAATTCCTCAATGGAAGTGGGATAACATTACCATGTATTTTGTGTCGGGTTTTCCCCTCACGCAACAAAAAACATGACTACGTACGAATTGATTGTTGATGAGCTCACAAAGTCGGCCCATTTTATATCGGTGGGTTGACTAATTTACAATGGATCGGACTAAGATTAGAGATTATATGTGGATGAAGTTGTCTTGGTTTGCATGATGTTCCAGCTAATTTTATGCTTAATACCGTTTTTGATGAGTCTCACATACTACCCAGCTGCAAGAGATACAAATGCGCGAGGATTTGTTATATCTTTGAGAAGCGAAGGTAATTTTGGCTCAAAATTCGAAAACGATTGCGAGCGAACAAAGTACAATTAGTGGCAGAGAAGTGATGCGGAAACACCATGGCTGAGAAGAAACTACTTGGGAGCTAGAAGCAACTATGAGAGTACAATATCCACAACTCTTTGAATCAGGTATGAATTTCGAGGACGAAATTATTTTAAGGGGGGGAGAGTTGTAACACCCCAAATTATACCCTGACAGTTTTATAACATGTTTTGGGTATAATAAAAGTAAATGTATGTTTTCTTTTGGAATAAAATAATGCTAAAAATAAAATAAGCAAAACCTGGAATTAACACAAAAGTTAAGGGTAAATTGGGAAATTGCCAATTAAGGACACAAATGACATAAAAATAAAAGATTGTATGCCAAAGTAGGAAATTGTAAAGTTTTCAAAGAATCGTGGCACTTTTTGCAATTAAGGAAAGTGGAGGGGTGAAAGTACAAATCATGGAAACGTTAATTAGTTAAAGGATAATAATAATAAATTGTCATAGTGGTTTAGGGAAGCCTAGAAAATCCTCTAGATCTCGGATGACGAAACGAACTACGTCGTTAAATTCGTCTTGCGAGAATCTAATTTGACCCCGAAAAAGTTTCGTCAAATTAGAAGGCCGGTCGGAATGTTCACGATTTTACAGGTGATAAGTCGTCCGGTGACTTCATGGATGAGATTTTACAAAAATCTCGGAAGTTGAGAGCGACTAGAGCGCTAGAAGTTCATTTAAAATGAGAGTGAGCGAAAGGAAATAAATTGTTCCCCAGGGATAGAAACGGACCCGAATGAAGTAATATGAATCATGTATCCAAAATAATAATAATAATAAAAAGGATAAAAAAAAACGAAAATAGCAAAAGGAAAAGGGGAGGCTTGGGTAGAGAGATAGTAAGATTTTGATTTTTTTTCTTCTCTCGCTTCTTTCTAAAATCTACGGAAATCGGACCGTAGGATTTTAACCGAGCAACAGGCAAAGTTCATCCACGCATCGAGAGCTACGCGTGGGCACCAAAATCTTAGCGTTCCGTCGAACTCCAAGAGGTATGGACTTTTCCTACTTGAGTTATTTCTATTCTAAAGGTCATTTAATGGCTTGGGATTTACTTAGAGGCCGTGAAAGGCCGTAAAATGTAGTTCCAAAATTTTTATACTGAGTTTAGGAATTTTTAGGAATTTTTAGGACTATTTTTAGTTCAATCAAGACTGAATTTCGGGTATTTCGGACGGTTTAGATTTGAAAAAATTTTCAAGATTGTTTCGGATAGTCAGAACGAGTTTTGAACTATTTTCGGGTGTTTTTTGGACTCTATAAATCCCTTTAGTCTAGAATCCATCATATATATAGCTTGATGAAAGCTTTTGAATGATAATGCACAAATAACTCATAAGCATATATAAATGCCCTTCTTTATTCATGCATATAATTAGATATGAAAAATGCAAATATATGAATAAATGATTGTAAATATCGCATATAATTACCAAATGACAATAATTATTCAGGAATATGCGATATGTATTGAACATAAAATACACATGGTTAATGCAGCAGAACACAGTAGAGAGGGGATAGATAGGCATGCCTATAGGGATATAGTTGCTGCAACATACAGTTTACAGATATCGAGGCCTTATTTAGGTCGATGACATAGATCCCGTTTGGATCATTCTGTGACTGGGTTTCGTCGTCTGAATAGGGTGATTGTCTCGTACAATGATAGTTCCCTTGGTACATACGAGATAGAGATCATTGTGTCTCGTATAATAGTGATAGTACCTTGGTATATCTGATTTATTTCCCCATATCGCTTCACAAGTTTTATGGACATGGAAACATAAAAAGAAAATGACAAGTATATGCAAATGAAATGTATAGAATATATGACATGATAGCAGAAGCATAACCTTTGCTATGCGATGATAATTATCTGATTACAAGAACAAGAAGTCAAGTACAAGATGACATGAAAAGTATATGAAATATGATAAGAAATAAAACTTGTTATGAAAAAGCATATATATGAGAAATGATAAGTATATGTAAATGTTATATGTGTTATAAGTATATGCATTTGTATAGAAGTGCGGTGACCCTTAGTAAATTCGTCCATATGTAATTCCACTAGGCGTAAAAAACATGCTGGGATTTTCATCCGTGTAGGTGGAAGAGGAAACCGGAGGAGCGGAACCAATCTCATCGGTAGTCAAAGGCCCGCGCATCACTAGGTGCCTTTGGAAGACCTTTTTAGTGCACATTTTGTATATGTAATTTTGTTTTATTTTGTAAACAATGTAAATATTGTAAATATTAAACAATTCCAGATATGGAGCTTGTATATATTTTGTAATCCGCTGTTATAGAATATAATACAAGTTAAATGTTTAACATTATATAGTAATGAAAAAGCTTAAAGTTCTAAGTTTATAGTCATTAGTAATAGAGCACCCCGGATCAGGTTCGGATCCGCCAATCGGGTCGGATCTGAGAAGGGGCGTTACAAAAGGTTGGAAGCATAGCACCACCACAGAAAGATCACTATTTATAAGGAAGCCAGGATGCTTGGGAAGTCGCGCAATCCGTCCTAATTCTCCATAGATCCGCATTAAAGCCACGCACACTTTTCCAAGGGAAGGAAGACGAAAGGGTCTTAGTGCCCAGGAGCCCAATAGCTCAGTTTTCAGAGCTTAACAACTCAGGAGGGTCTTAGCGCCTAGGAGCCCAGTAGCTCAGTTCGCGGAGCTTAACAGCTCAAGAGGGTCTTAGTGCCCAAGAGCCCAGTAGCTCAGTTCGCGGAGCTTAACATCTCAGAAGGGTCTTAGCGCCTAGGAGCCTAGTAGCTCAGTCTGTGGAGCTTAACAGCTCAGGAGGGTCTTGGTGCCTAGGAGCCCAATAGCTTAGTATTCAAAGCTTAACAGCTCAGGAGGGTCTTAGCGCCTAGGAGCCCAGTAGCTCAGTCTGCGGAGCTTAACAGTTCAGGAGGGTCTTAGCGCCCAGTAGCTTGGATTTTCAAAGCGCGACTCCCGGGAGGGTCTTAGCGCCCAGGCCCGGTAGCTCGGTTTTCAAAGCAGCATTTCCGGAACCTTAGTGCGGGGCCCGAGTAGCTCGATCTCTGAGAAGCAACGATTCGGGGAGGTCTTAAGCCCGAGGCCCGGTAGCTCGGTTTTGAGAAACTTAACACCTTAAAAAGGGTCTTAGCGCGGGGCCTAGTCTTTCGGTTCTCAAAGCAATGGCTCGGGAGGGTCTTAGCGCCCAGGGCCAGTGGCTCGGTTGCGGGCTTAGCATTTCGAGAATGTAGCACCCAGAGCCTAGTAGCCCGGTTCGAGACAACATTTCAAGGGAGGTCTTAGGCGTCCGGGGCCCGATGGCTTTCGATTCATGGGCCCAACAGCTCGGGAGGGTCTTAGCGCCCGAGCCCGATGGCTGGAGTTTTTGGGGAGCTTAACAAGCTCGGGGGTCTGCAGCGCCCGGGCCCAATAGCTCAATTTGTGGAGCTTAATAGCTCAGAAAGGGTCTTAGCGCCCAGGAGCCCTTTAGCTCAGATAACGGAACATAACTGCTCAGGAAGGCCAAAGAGCCATGGAGCCACGTGTAGCTTAGAGCCCCGGTAGCTCAGTTAAGTAACACCTCAGCGCTTCGGGGAATGCCTTAGCACCCTGGAGACCGGGTGGCTCGGATCGCGAGAAGCATAGTTGCTCCAAGGAGACCTCGTGGCAGAATTGCGGCTCGGAGTGTGAAGCAGGAAAGAGAATGAAGAGAGTGTCGATGAATCTTGGTATATTAACAAAAAGTCAAGATTAGAAGCAATGCAAAAAACCTAGGCTCGGAGTGCGGATCGTAAGGTTAAAGAAAAGAGCCCTGGGCGGCCGGCGTCGGGCTCGACTGCGAAATAAGTCGGCCGGGCCCGACGGGCGGAGTAGAGGCTAGCCCTAGGAACCCGGATCGCCAAGCACGAGAGCACGATCAGGGGCCCCTGAAAACACCTCGGTGCCCGCATCAACCTCAGCCTCGAAAGTAGATCCTTCAACCTCCTCATCAGAAAGCTGGATGTTAAACTCTAGGTCTGGAAGATCGGGGCTTGGGCGTTGAAGACGAGCCACAGGAATCCCATTGGGTGCAGGCCTGGAATCTTTAAGCTCGGTATCCTTAGCCCCTCAGGCTATTAGAAGCCTCATGCCTGTAGGAGTCCCATCCAGGAAACTGCCGAGCTCCTCCGTCAAGCGTTCCACAGAGTTACCCGCCTCCAGAGCCTCTTGGCTGGCCGCTCCAAGGCCGTTATCTTGGCCCACAAGTCACCCTTGATGCCCTGCAACTCCTCTCTGGCCAGCCGCAACTCATCTTCAGCGACCTTTGCGTCCTTCCAGGCCTCATTTTCTTTATCCTCGGCCCACGCCCTCTCCACCGAAGCCTGCTTCAGGTCAGACCTGTGCTTCACGAGTTCCTCAGTCAAGTCCTTTATCTGGGCTTGAAGACCAGCCCTCTCGGAGGTCAGGGAAGCAACCTTAGCCTTGTAAGACTTCGTCGCCCTGACAGAGCCCTCGGTAAGGTTGGCCCTCCTTGCCAAGTCTTTTGCATAAGTATTAGCCACGTTATCACACACGATCCAGAGGGCGATCTGATTGCCTACGCTCGCTTTAGTCGGTACGGGGCAAGCCCGATGGGGTTTGAAATGATAGAATGTGACCAGTATGACCTAAGCGTTAGGATTAAAGCGGGCCCGATTGCTAAGCGACATGCATAATGGTATCCCTAATGCGGGACTCGAAGCAGGCCGACTTGCCTTTAAAGACTAATGGCCCAAAGGAATCAGTATTAGAGGGAAAACACCCAATCTCACTGTCCAGGAAGAAGTAGGATATTTCCTAATTATTGCCCTGATCATCCACTTGTGTCGGTTTCACGATAAAATAAAATCTTTTCACCCAATGAGAGAATATTGTATCATCAACAAGGAAATATACTATTACATTGTCATCATTCAACTAGGAAAATTATCACTTAATCATCATTATAAATACAGGGCCACCCAGCCCGGTGAAAGGTACGAGACATATGCACAAAACTTCATTCCACTGGCGGTTGATCTACTCGCCACTTAGGAAAGAGCTGACTTAGGCATTGGAGAGGCAAGGGCGAGCCCGCCGATCGTTTTGTTTGTTTTGCGAGGAGCCCAACATCCCGGAGGCAATGGACCGCGACAATTCCAGCACGCTCATTGATTCAGATGGAAAAGCATCTTGGTGAAATTTTTGGTGATTTAAGTTATTTGATTTATATGGGTGTTTAGAAAACATGTCACTACTTCCTTCACAATATTGGGCGGATGAGTTCTTAATTTTCTTCCTGAATGCTAGTGGATTTAAGTAATCTTTACTGTTTATAGATGGAAATATCCCTGCAACTCTAAAACTAGCCCTTACAGGCGGCCTTAATTCAGGAACAGAGGTAGGATTCAACCATCTTTTTCGTTTCCTTTTTTTCAGTTCAATTTTTTTTTCTAAGTAATAAATTCGATAACTTGACCAAGGCAGGTCACTCGAGATGAAACAAGCTCCCATAATGTGCCTTCACTCCGAAGAAATATGGGATCGGAATTCTCATGTATGATAAAGGAGTCAAAAGTCCTTGGCTTGGCACTTGGTATCCCTTGCTTAGATGGGTAAATCTTCACAGATGTTTAGAATCTTCACAGACCCTTCATGTTTTCTAGTGGTCTTATTTCTATATAATAATAACTTATCTTTTTATTTTCTAGAAGATAAATACACGAGCAAAACTGCATAGAAGTAAAGGATAAGGACTAGAAGGAAGAACAAATTAGACTGATGATAAATTTGAATGTTTTTGTTCTATATCATGATTAAACTTCACCTCCATGATCTACTTTTGTAATGATGTCCTTGCTTCATTTGCATCTTAGATTAGGAATATCTAATTTACATTTCATTTTTAGCTCAGCAACATTGACTATTAAAAGGGAACAATTTGTGCTTATTACACAGTTTACATGGACATGCCTGGTTTCTTGGAGCCTTTTTGTCCCTCTATATTCTAATTTATGACCACTTTCTTACAAGTATTTATCTTTGCTAGGTAGCCTTTGGGTCTAGGAGGCTGAAAATAAGAAAAATTACAAAAAAAAGGGATCCATTTATCAATCATGAGACCAATTTCTTGAATTTTTAGCTTTAAATTAAAAAAAATTCTCGCAGACATATTTTCCTTAATATTTATTGAATTTGGCACCTTTGTATACATCATGTACGCCTTTGCCTCTTGTTTGGCACTAATAATGTATTCTATCTTTGCCTTCAAAAGAAAAAAGAATTCATATTTGGAAAAGAGCCAACATGTGAACCCCTTAGCTGTTATAGCTTACAGGCGTAATTTGAAAACAGAGAACTCATTACTTGCAAGAGAGGATTCTACCTTTTATTTTGGTTTTTCTATGCGACTGATAGGTCTGAAAATGTTCTCTTTCATTTTTACGTTTTAGTAAAAACCAAGACAATCTAAAATCTTCTGATGGAAGGTAACTTATTGATTCACTTCTCCTGTCATACTTGTGGAGCAATGGACATTGCATAGTAAAAAATTGGATTCAATGAAGATCAGGAGTTGATTAGTATCACCAAATTCTATGAAAAACAATACTTTATGCATAGATTGGGATATTTGTGGCCTATTTATATGCTAAAAGTTTGGCGCGTTTAGTTCGCGAAAATTTTGATTATCCAAGAATTTAGAATATATGAAAATTTTCAATGTAATCCTAATCTTTAGTTTCATTTCGAGAAAATCTCGTTTAAATGCTGAATTTGGTTGAAAATACGTTTTTCATTTTCAATACATTTAGTTTAATTTAATTCGAAAACAAGAAACTTGACTTTTACTTGTTTTGATTCGTATAGATATTTGAAAGTAAGTGAATTTGTTCTTTGTTTTGAAAATTTGTTTCGTCTTATTAAATAGCCCAAACGCGTTTCATGTTTTGAAAAGTTTGAATAGAGAAAACAGAAAAATTTTTACCTACTAAACAGGGCCTTAAATTTCTCTTTCTCCCAAATTCAGAATTGAAGAAGCTGAAGCTCAGTGTGCATTGTTAAACTCAGAATCGTTATGTGTAAGTCTTTTGTTAATTTTGGTAGGGATATGATAGTATCCATCAGTTTGAGGTCGTAGGCGAAAACGACACTTTTGTTAATTATTATTCAGGACGAATGTTTCACCTCAGATTCAGATGTTTTCCTTTTTGGTGCAAGGACAGTGTACAGGGACATTTGCCTAGGTGAGTAAATGGGGATTCTGCTAGTCCTTGAGTCTTTACTACTTCTTTAACTATTTATACTGATTGTGCTGACAATTTTCTGATTAGGAGAAGGTGGTTATATTGTTTGTTATGAAATGGCAGACATAGAGAGCACACTTGGGTTTGGAAGGAACTCCTTGGTAATTATTTTTTGGCCGGTACTTGTGCTTTTGTGACTTATTGCTTTTTTACCATAATAAAGGAGACAATTTGTGAATGGGATACACCTGCATAAGCGGTTGTAATATGGCTGGAACTTGCAGCAAGGTGGCTGCTCTCACTTTCTTGTATGTCGTTCCAAAGCTTTCTAAACTCCTCCCATAAATCTAATCATATTAATGGAACCAATAAAGATTAAATAAATCTAGCCAACACATGCATAAAACACACTCATTGCACCTCTTTTTCCAAGGTCTGGTAACTAAATTTCACTTGTGGCTCCTGAACAGAAAACATTTGTTTTTTTTTTCCTCTGAATTAGTGGCATTCAGTTATAATAAAATCAACAAATTCAAACTTCCATTTTATATATTCCCGATTGGAAAGCTTATTTCTCAATAAGGATTGTGATTTTTGATCTTCAGATCACTCTGGCACTTCTTCTTGGCAGTGATTACTCTCAGGGAGTTCACAGTTTTGGGCCAGTAAGTTCTGAAAAGTGTCATTTCCTGGTTCAGTCACTTACCTTTTCCTCTATGAATCTCAAGAGCTGAATGGAAACTCATGTTGTTGCAATTGTTTCTTTGGCCACAGGAGTCAGCATGCATGGTTGTTAAATCTGTCGGTGAAGAAGCTATCTGAAAAAAATTGCACTAGAAGGGATATCCTTTGTGAAGAAATCAAAGAATTCTAGGAAACAGGAGCAACTTCTGAAGTGCAATGACAAAGAGAATTGTTCAGACCATGAAATGAACACCAATGGTAAAATTAAGATAGCCTTTCATCAGAAAGAATCTTTTATGAGGACTGCACTTGCTTTAGTGTGTTGGCTGTGTTTCAAAATTACAGCAAGCTTATGGGAAAAAAAAAAGAAAGGAAAAAGAAAAAGAAAAGGCTTGTCAGTTCCCTTAATGAGATGATTAATGTATAAATTTAGCATACTAGACATCATAATGAAGTTCATGGAATTTTTATCGTCTTGCTTGGGTGATTTAATCATTTTTAATGAACTGTATAGATAACATATTAGATGGTCGATCATTCTCAAAACGAAATTCTTGACACAAATCGCTTTCTTTAAAAAGAAATTGATTAAATTGTATGGTTCAAGTTTTTGTGTCTGTGGTAGTATTGTCCTCACTTCACTGTATGTGCGCAACACTTGAGGCGTCATGAGCATGAAGACATTTAACTGAAAGCCAAAAGCGCATGATTACAGTCCATGCTCAATGAGCTGTGTTGAAAAAGTAGCTAACTCTGTGGCATGCTTAATGCGCTTTGTTCAAAACCAGCAGTGAAGAGCTGTTGGGAAGGCAAATTTAGCTTTCTCTTTATTATTATTATTGATTGCAAAATGTGTAGTTGTCTAAGATGGAAGGGTTCTGCTGACTTTTGCTTTGAATTCTTGATGACTTTGGTAGGATCTGAGCATGGTTCACAAAGGGAGTTCTTGCAAGTAATTGATGCTTGAAACCAAAATGTCACTCTGCGGACTCTGATGCAGTGCATAGGTGAGTTCAAAATATTGATCTATTGTAATCTGTGATTTACTCATTACTGCATTCCAAGAGGCAAAGAGGCTTGTGCCTTAAAACATGTGGTGTTATACTCTTTGTTCTTCCTTTCTGCCTTTGTCCTTGCACCCAAACAAATTTAGTGGACTACTAGGACTATATAAATGTTAATTTGTTAATTTCATAAAGATAGAGGCATAGCATTGACTGTGGTCTTTCTTTTAGTTTTTTGATGCTTTGATTCTGTTGAGGTTTAATGAAATAAAGTTTAATTTGTCAGGATACATATCTGTTAAGACTTTGATTTCTTACTTCAAAAATCTTTCTAACAGTGCAGGTGGTAAGAGCCTAGCTGCCCTTCTCAGAAACCTAGTCCTCCTTGGCCCCCTGCAAGCGCCGCCGCACCCTCTCCCCCTCCCCCCCCCCCGCTCCATGCCACCTAGCTAATCTTTTCTATTCATTTTTTTTCTTATGTAAAAACATGGTATAATCATACAATTAAGACCAATACTTTAAAACTTGATGGAAAATAGTTACTAACTCCTGTCCTGTACTTGCTTGGTGGGAATTAAGTCTGATTTATTTTGGTATACTGTTATAATGATTTTTTGACTTGAAACCTTAATAACAGCAGTTGAGCATATATTTGTGTGGGAAGGTATTAAAAAAATATAGGATTTTCATTACAATGGTGGCATATAACCTTTTTTAAGGCTTTGTCTTGTTTGATTTTCTTTAGAGATTGATTATGGATGCTTAGCCATGAAGGACCACAAATGTGAGAAGAATCTGATTTGGTTCACTTAAATGATACAGGGCTCTTGCTCTTCTTCCATTTCAACGCACTGAAGCTCAGAAGATATGTGCTCAGTTGTTTGAGTGGCCTCCTGAGAAAACAGGTAGTTTCTTCCTCATAATTTTAACTTTATATAGGTGCATGCACACTAACTAGAAGATGTGAGGTTTTGTGCAAACTTCATCTATATTCTTGGATTATTGCCTGTGGAGGTAGAACTTCTTATGATCATATCTACTTGGTTATTAGGTCTTGAAATTATATTTGTTGTTACCTCATTTTACAATGTAGTCCTAGAACATCATAGCTTTCTTTTGGGCATGAAATAACATTGACAGTGTGAACATAATCTGTGAGATTAACTTTGTCCTTGCATTCATTGATGTGATGGGATTGGCTTCAGGTGTGAAGGAATTTAAGATGGAAACTAGATTTGTGAAATGATGGTCACATATGATGGGTACAACTCTGCTTCTTAGCATCAATTTGGTTGATTTAAACTGATTGTAACTATTGAATTTCATGATTTCAAGTGTCAAAATGTTTTCAAATCACTGGAGAGCATAGAATTGATAAGATTCCAAAATTTTAGGGTTTTGATGGGGAAGATGGAATGTGGGAGCTTTAGCTTGGGAGCATATCTTAGTTTGTGTCTTGTAGTGCATCTAAAGCATTATCAAGTTCCATATAGATGTTTGTTTAGCTATTCTTGAGTTTGTCAAATCATGATGATTTTTTTTCCTTTTTGGTTTGTTCAGATGAGTATATACTTCCTAAGATTGCTGAAAGAGACTTGCGGCGATTTGCCAATTTGAGTTCAACTTCTTCAAACTTGGGAATTCATTTGCCGTTGCATGAGGTACGGCTCTCTTTTTGGCTTTGGATACCATGAAATATATGATTGCTTATTTATAGGCTGAATATTTACTTCTGTTGCAGATACCAGTAAAATGCCCCATTTCTGTAATTATAAAGCACAGAAAAGTCAAGAAAGAATCTTTGAGGGTTTCCTGGGAAGTGTTTGATGGCCTTAAATCCTACATATTCAGCAGAGCTTGAAGAAGGTAATTCTGCTGTAAGGTGCATGTTCTGTAGGGCGTAATTTCCGTAACGTTTTTATTTTTTTATTTTTTATTTTTTAAGTATTAGATGTTTTGAAATTCATCTTCATTTTTCTTGGCCCCCAGTGCTTGTCCTGAAAAGATTGCGGAGTTTGAAGAAAGAAAGGCCCAAGAGAAATACAAAATCATCGGAAACCAAGGCCAAAAATCCAGTAACAAGTTCCCTTGGCACGAGATTGATAAACAACTCCAGCCTATTGCTTGACATAGAAGGGAGGCAGACATTTTTCAAAATGCTTCCTTCTCTTCCAAACATGACAACAACCAAAACCCAACTGATGCAACCAAACCAGAAAAAACACAGTATATATTTACTTGATACGATTAGACAGCGACAAAGACAATCACAATGAAGCCATAATGTACGTCAGAATGGTCACAAGTGGTGCTGAAACGATCATCGTCTGCTAAGCCCTTCCCCTGGCCATTGCCCGAAAGCTTTCAAAATGCAAACAAGGCAATAATGGCCAAAGAATTGATGTAATTGATCTGAGTGATTGAGAAACTGGTATGATTACCTCAGTATGAAGGAAGTAGATATGTGAACATTGTGGCCATGATCTGTAGTCTGCCAATTTATCTCCTCTCTTTTTTCTTTTGTATCCTTTGTTTAGATCATCAGACTCTAATGTGTTGTATCTTTGCTATATTATGTATTTATTCCAAGAGTTGCAATGTAAAATATCAATTTTACACAATTCATTAAAATGGTAAAAGAGTAAGATTGAGATCAGAGTGGATTCAAGCCTGGCCAATGAATTTAAGTTGGATTTCACTCTAGTTTGGTGCAAATCACATCAAAGATAATTGGAAGATAACAGGGTACATCACATGTAGAATATTATTAAGTTCTACCAGTGACAATTTGCTTGAGTAAAGCAATCTTCTCATATCTATAGAATGCAAACAGAAGGGAACAGGAAAATGAATGCCATAAAGGCTAAGTCAATTTCTGGTTTACAAATCTAGAACTGCATCTCAAAACCAGATGGCAACATGAAAGATTTTTTTTTTAAAAAAAAAAGAAGAAAAACCAGAATTAGAATTCTATACAATACTGAGGAATGAGACTCTACTTTAACACAGTTCTGAGAAGAACCCAGCACACCAAGTTAGGAAGATTCTCCAACTTCCCAAGGTTCACCACTGTGTAAGATGGGTGGTTGGCCAAGGAATAGGTTTCAGATCACTTCCTTTAGGATTGGCTGATTCTGAATGCTAAGAATGGGGTTGGATGTCTGCGTAGCAATATATGACTTAAATTGTAGGTGGCCATCGTCAGTCAGCATCTGCACATATTTTTGATTTTCTTTTCCATTCAGTTCTCCAAGCTCTACTAGTATTGGAAGCATTTGTGAGCCTTTGTTCCTCAGTCAATGGGAATCAGTGGGTTTCAACCATTCTTACAGCTGCATCTAAGGAATCTTGGTTATCTGCCTCTATACGTACATGTAAATCTTCTTTATCAAGAAGCTTTCATTCTGCTAAGGTTCTCTGGGGAGTAACCTTTACCTTACAAGATCTCAGCCCCACTTTCCTTCTCCATTCTCTTTTGGTACTTCCCGTCGTAGTGCCATGACCAACAAAATTATAGCCAGGGTATTGTTTCTCCTGGAATGTAAAGTTTCTTAATGAGCTTTGAAGGCTTGTAGTGTCAGCAGCAGGTTTAAAGTTGGAGTTCTTCCTAATCAACCTCGAAATGATAGATTGACGTTTTAGGATGAGTTTTTCACGAAGTCTTACTTGCCTTGTATTTTTTCTGTTACCAAGGGAATCATACACTGGCTCTGGAGAAGGAGATCTGTCAGCCTCATCAGGGCAGTCATCATGCAGCTCTGGTCTTTGCAACTTCCTATGTAGCTCAAACAGTTCCACTTTCAATTCCTGAATTTCTGGATCCATATCAGACGTAGCAAAGTCTTTCATGAAGCTAGGTAGCTGAATTGGACCAAGTATTTTTAATTGTGAATCATCACCAGTCCACCTGGTTTTCCTTCCTTTGCGAGTCATGTTGCCTTCAACTGTTTCCCCTTCTACTTAGTTTTTGGTCCTCTCTCTACTAACTCTTCGTTTCCCAGAGCTTCCTGTATGATCCTGCTTTCAGTTACTTTCATCAGTAGTAACAGGTGCCTTAGGAACCCCAGATTTATCATGGAGGTCTGCAACTATGGACTCAACATCTGTTTTGAGTTTTGATGATTCATCTGGAAAAAATTTCTTTTGAGTCTGGAAGTCTTGCCATGGAGCTGGCTTAATGGCTAGCGCATCTAGTGACCTAGTATTTTTACTAATACTTCTAGAAATGAAACAGCTACAATCCCTTCAGAAGTTGATCCGTCAGAAGATGATTTTGACACAGACTCTCCAAATGGATCCAGATATGGATATTCAATTGGTTGTCCTTCACCAACATTGTAACGCTTTATAGAACCAAATTCCCATATCTCACTCTCATCATCGTCTGTGTCTAAAAGGGACCATAGAATGTATTGTTCTGGCAGCTCCACAATAGCTTCCTTCATTGCTTTATCCACGTTGATGCTATATTTCTTTCTCAGCAGAAGATATGACTTTGAGTTTCTCCATATAGCTAGCCTTTATACTAATGATACAATTTTCCACTTGAAAGAACATGAAATAAAAGCACCCTGCTGCATTGAAACTTCGTCATCAGCAAACATAAAAGTAGAATGGATAACATCAGACATATTGAAACTAGTGGAAGTACCAGAGTAATTTTGAGAATGAACGAGGTCCACATTCAGGGAGGCCAAAGAACAACCAAAGAACAACCAAAGAACAAACCAAAATAAAATGAAACTTAAGGCTGAGATCAATTATTGTTTCCCCTTTCTGAATCAGTTTTCTTGGCAACTAAAAGTAGGGTGAGGGAGTTGCTTCAGGCAAAGCAGCTGAGTAATCTGACTCAAACTGTTTCATTTCAGAAGTTTTGTCAATATAGATACAATTCAGAACAATCAATGCTCAAAACCAAGATCCATACATCCCAACAGCACCATTTTACCCCAGGCTTTATTTGAGGTGTTTCATCGGTCCCCGTGCCTTACACATTTAATAGGTCCCAGACATGGATTTTTGTTGGTGTTCACTCCAGTTAAGTCTACAAAGACTCATCCTAACTAAACCAAAAGCCCACCTGTAGTAATGGTGATGGAACAACATGATTTAAAAACTACATAAATCCCAAAAACAAACTATCCTCCATTTTCCCTTCTTACTAATATCCCCACATTCTTGATTTCCTTTAAACTTCAAAATACATCTAACTAACAAAGCCAAACAATGGCACAGTTTGAATCCCGGAGAAACAAAGATTAAACAAAACAAAATTATGAAAATTTCCTAAAAATCGGATTCCTTCTCATTTAATAATCTAGTTTTCAATCCTTTCCCCATTCTTCCCAAAGAACCAAACAGAGCGTAAACTCATCTATTAAGGAAAGAAAGAAAATCAATAAAGGTCTCAAGAACTCATTCTGACATCATTCTTGAAAAGAGAAACTGGAAACAATAATTCATATCAAATAAACCCTAAACACACCCAAATATATATTTTAAAAAAGATAAATAATTAAAAAAAGAAGATCAGAATGTAGAAATATGCAATACAATCAAGTTCAATTCACGGGAAAATGCACAAAACAAATAGATAAAATACATAAATTTTTTTTTTTGAAAAGAAATAAAAGGATAAATGTATCACCTGGAGAAACCCTAGCTTCGAAGGCCAAATGCAACTGGATTTCTCTGTTCGTCCGCTCTATGTTTGTGTCTGCTTCTGTCTCTCTTGAAGTGAGAAAATGAAATACAAAAAGGGTTTTCTATTATTTATATTAAAATTTCGAAATACCGTAACAAATTTGAAAGCTTAAGAAATATAAAAACCTCTTGAATTTAATTACTTTTAATTTATTTTTATTTTTTATTTTTTTAGATAACATTAAAATTAATTAATTTGTAACATATGCAATAAATAAATAAAATAGTTTATTTTTATGGTTTCATTTTACATGAACGGCACAAAAATTAGAATGCTTTTATATTACAAGTCTGCTTGTATTATAAAATATATATATATATATATATATATATATATATATATATATATATATATATATATATATATATATATATATATATATATAATAAAGAAATATTCTAATTGTATAATGGTTGCATTTTAGATACACATGTTATTAGAGTGAGTTTGAGGGTTCAAATGAAATCATGATGTGGAGTACTAAGGGTTTTGTAGTAACAATTTAAAAAACATAACAAAATTGGTATAGTAATCCTTACAAGCATTATACATATGAATTTATAATAATTTAAAATAGACCTTAGTATTAATCATTAATAATAAATTTATAATTATTTAAATATAAAAATAAGTCTATTATTTAATACTATAAAACCTAATAATAGTATTTTAAATTATTTTGAATATATACTCTGTTGGATTTTCTTATCTGAAGTAAGTAAAGTTGTTTAAAGCAATTTAAATGGGTTCGCACTTTGTAGACTTAGGCCATCGCCTTCACATATGGACTTGAGCCTAAGGTGTGGAGCTAGAATGGCTTATTAAGTATTATAGGGTTTGTACTTTATAAATAGTGTAAGATAATACAACTCTAGATCTAGATCTAAATCTGAATCATTGTAGAGAATAGCCAAATAAAAGAAATCATTTTTTAGTGATTCAAGCGCCCACACGCTGCTCCATCACCTCGATGATAGTTTGGAAGATATGCGGTTAACGTAGTACATACTTCTCTAGTAATCAACGAGTAAGATATATTGGTTATATTAGTTTAGAAATTAAAGTTTGAATATTGCATCAGCGTGATGGTCTTTGCTTAGATGATTATTCCAACAATTGGTATCAGAGCATGTGTGTGATTAAAATTTTGATTTGATCTAAACAATTTCATGTATTTTGGTGTTTGATTAGCAATATGGCACCTAGGTTTTCTATATTTGTCGATTCGCATGTTTGCATGTTTAATATGATTTTTTGTTTATGAATGGTTAATCAATAATTGTGGTTTGCCCTTCAATCCATGGTAGAGTTTTCTGTGTATTTCATCGGTTTATAACAAGGGGGCTAATCATAAGATTAGGATTCCTTCTTGATTTATTTTTTCCATCATCTAGAATTCTTGTACACCCTTTTATTGAAATTATAGGATTACTTTTATCAAAATTTTGAAGATAATGAAGAACATAAGAAGAAGAAGAAGAATCGCGGAGAACACGCCTGCGAGGCCCATTTTGCGCGTTCTTCGCGGAGGCTGAGACATCCAAATGACAAACGGCCACCGGGGTTAGAAGTGCAAGGAAAAGGCAGCGGCTTTGCGGAATAATTTGAGGCGAACCACTTGCCGGGCCCAGCGCCTACCTTTACGCTACCACAAGCGGCTGGCGTGAATTTCACGCGCCTCCACTCGGGCGCGCCCGAGAGCGCGTGGAAGGACTGGCGCCGAATTTCCTGACTTCCTCCTCCCGGGCCGTCGCGCTTCTATGGTGGCTCCGTTCGAATTGCGGCACCGTATGATGGCTGACAGCTGGGGTTTAATAATGTGTGTTTAGAGTTTTGGGTTTTAACTCAAATCTTTTCAATTTTGGGCCTCGAGCCCGGGTAAATTGACCACAGATAGACAATTTGAACCAAAGTTGGGCTGGAGGTTAATAACAGTGAGCTCAAGTGTTGTGGGCTTGTGTTTTTTTTTCTTTTATTAGGAAAACCATGGATTGGGGCTTTTATATTTATTCATATATTATTTTTTTATTCATGGATAATTAAATTATATTTGGTAACATGTTTTAGTTGTGATAACATGACATATAGACTAGGTGGTGTCATATTATCTTGCATCAATGATACACATGTGCATAATTAAATTTTGATTTTTTTTAAAATCTAGATAAATATAATTATGAAAAATCCTTGAATTTTGTAGGTCAAATAATAAAATGGTCATGTAAGCCCCATCGGATAATCATGATCGGGTTTTATTTGAGTTGAACCTAAATAATTTTAAAATCTTAATTAGATTGAAATTTGGTCCACCACCGGCAGCTCTTGAGATTAAGAGAATTTTAAGGTAAATAAGGATTCAAAAACCACGATAATTTTATTAACCTCCCCAGCAGGGACTCTAATAATATTATTATGGGTCATATGAACAATGATTGAAATGAAAGTGTATTATCTAGGAAGGTTCTATCTAAGAAGATTGAGATATAAATAGTCCGGTAAGTGACCCCTCAATTTTTTTTTGGGACCTAATTTAGTTGGATACTATTTATTTTATGATCAAGTTTTAGTTTGTTATAAATGTCTTGCCCACCATGAGCATTTATTATGGAAACTAAATTATTGTTTACAATAAACAATAAATATATTTTTGTTTTGGTTACTAAATATGTGTTTGTGCCTAATATACGAGTTATTACTAGTGTGCACAATGTATAATTTTTTTTCTCCAGGAAACGGCATCTTTCAACCCTCTATCTATGATTTTGAATCAAAAACCATTGGATGGAAATAACTTTGAAGGTGGAAAAGCAAGACATACATGGATTACGGATTATGAGAAAATCAAGTTTTGTCTAGATACCCACCAAAATGGCTATCGGAAGTGGTGCTAATGATATAACAAAAACAGAACATGTGACTTGGGAGGATGCAAACACTTCACTTCTTGCTAGTGTTGTGGGTCATTTGAGGCAGCAAATAACACCTCTCGACAGTGTAGTAGAAATGCTCTAGACTCTCGAAGGGATGTTTGCTAAAAGTACTGCTTCTAAGAGACAAGCTGCTATCACTGATTTGATTAACACATATGATGGTGGGGCGTGTGAAGGATCATTGTTTGGCTTGTGTGTTTCACATATCGATCAGCGAGGAGTGATGGGGAATAAAAACTTCAAAAGGAGATAGAATAGATCTCATCTTGCAATCACTTTGCCCTAAAACATTTCAATAAGTTCAAAGTCAATTACAATATGCATAAGATGGATTCGACTCCAGTTCAATTGATGCATGAGCTTGAAGTCTTCGAAGCAGTCTCTCAAAAGGCAGCATTATCAATTTTACGAAGGGACTCTGTTAAACACGAAGGAAACCTAAGGGTAGAAACAAGAACAAGAAAAGAAGAGCGTGATACCGGTTACCAAATCAGACTATTAAGAAGAAGCTGAAAGGCAAGTGCTTCAAGTGCTGACGAAAGGACATTGGAAGCAGAGAATTACCCAAGGCCACCAAAAGTCGGGTATGGTGAATTTACTTGTTGTTGAGGCTTGTTTAGTGGAGAATTTTAATGATAAATGGATCATTGATTCAGGAGCCACTGATCATGTTTGTTACTCTTTGTAGTGGTTCAAACATAGCATGTATATCGAAGAAGGACAAAGATACTTAAAACTTGGGAACGGGGAGCTAATCTCTGTAAAGGCCATAGGACCAGTTGTTTTATTTTTTGAGAATAATAGGACTTTATGTTTAGAAGATTGTTTATTTGCTCGGTTCAAAGGAGAATTTGGTTTCTGTCAGTTGTTTAGTTGAACACGGTTTGACAGTACAGTTTAATTCCTCAGTTTCAATAAGAAGTAAATCTTCTTTTATTTGTTTCGGTGATCTTATGAATAATCTTTATTTTTTAAGTCCCTTGTCCTATGATATAAATGCCATTGAAATTGTTGAAAATGAACATAATCACCTTGCCAAGAAGAGAGTATCAAATGGAAACTTACCTTTGGCATTTGCGATCGGTCATATTAATCCCTAATAGGATACATGGTTTGAGTGAAAAGTGGATTTTAAATTCCCTAGCATTTGAACCTATACCAGTATGTGAATCTTGTTTGGAAGGTAAAATGACCAGAGGCCCTTCAAGGCGAAGGATATTCTTGTGACCAAGCCATTTGGAATTGGTGCATACTGATGTATGCGGCCTAATGCGTGTTCAAGCCAGAGGTGGGTATGAGTATTTTGTCACTTTTACAGATGACTACTCAAGATATGGTTTTGTTTACCTAATGCGCCAAAAGTATGAAACTTTTGATAAATTTCGAGAATATAAGGCTGAGGCAGAAAAGCAATTAGGTGTCCATATCAAACAACTTCGATCTGACCGAGGCGGTGATCAATACCTATATGGAGAGTTTAAGTTTTACTTAACTCAAGAGGGGATAGTTTTACTTAACTCAAGAGGGGATAGTTTCCCAACTATTAGCCCCTAGAACACCTCAGCAAAATGGAGTTGCAGAAAGGAGAAATAGAACTCTCCTAGATATGGTGAGATCGATGCTTAGTTATTCATCTCTACCTATATCGTTTTGGGGATTTGCCTTAGAGACTGATACATACTTATTGAACTTGATTCCTTCTAAGTCGGTTTCTAAGACACCCACTAAATTGTGGAATGGGCGTAAGCCTAGTTTAAACCATATTTGTATCTGGGGTGCTCTGGCGCATGTCTTGAGAAAGGAACCACATAAGTTGGAATCTCGTACTGAAGTATGTTTGTTTATTGGATACCCTAAAGGAACGAGAGGTGGACTTTTTTATAGTTCCTCAGAGAAGAAAGTTATAGTGAGCACTAACGCAAAATTCTTCGAGGAAGACTATGTAAACAATTTCAAGCCTAAGAGTAAGGTAATTCTTGAGGAGCTTATTTCATTTCGAGAATAAGCCCTAAAACTCCTACAATTTGGACCTATTGTGCCATTGTTTCTAGTGCGTGTTCAACAAAGGGAAAATGAAATATACTCGAAGGTAAACAAGCACGAGTGGAACCAATAAGAAAACAACAGGTAGATATACAAGTGGAACCAGAACAACCAGAAAATCAAATTCAAAATGATCAAGAGGATCTTCTTGTATAACCACAACAACTAGTGGAGCTTCGGCGTAGTGGGAGAACGACACGCAAGCCATCGAGATATCTCTTGTTGGGCGAATCGTACCAAGCTATAACCATTGATAGCGAAGAGGATCTCGTAAATTACAAAGAAGCATTGGAGGATGTTGATGCATAGGAGTGGCTCAAAGCCATGGACCGTGAGATGGAGTCTATGTATTCCTAACCGGTCACAGTCTCTTATAGAGGCACCCAGAAAGGGTAAAACACATAAGGTGTAGGTAGATCTACAAGAGAAAAGACAACCGGATGGGAAGAGTAAAGGAAACTTTCAAGCTAGATTGGTGGCAAAGGATTATACCCAAAAGGGGATAGATTATGAAGAAACGCTTTTAGCCGAGTAGCCATGCTTAAATCCATTCGGATTCTTTTAGTGTAGGCGCAAGTCTAGATTCACGAGATTTGTGAGATGGATGTCAAAACAACATTTTTAAATGGCGGAGTTTAGAAGAGGACATCTACATGCGACAACGAGAGAAAGGGTTGTTCATAGCTAGAGAAGCGAACACATGGCATGGATTGCAAAAGGTCCATTTATGGACTAAAAACAACATCAGAACATGACATTAAGTTTGATCAAGCCGTAACTTTATACGGTTTTGAGAAAGTCTGATGAACCTTGTGCTTACAAAAGGATCCAAGGTATAAAAGTAGTTTCCTAGTCAGCATAGATGACATTTACTAATCGGAAAGCGACATAGAGGTGTTATCAGAATTGCAAAGATAGGTACATAAAGCAATTTGATATGAAAGATTTGGGAGAAGCCAACTATATTCTTGGAAATCGAACTTCTCTGAGGAATGGAAGAATAAGGTGTTGAAAAATTATCTCCAAGCTTTATATATAGATAAAATTCTAGCTAGGTTGACATGGAAAATTCAAGAAACTTTACCCTTCGGGGTAGGGTTCATCTTTCTAAGGAGCAATCACCAAAAACTCTTAAGTAGAAAGAACATATGAGTAGGATACCTTTTGCTTTGACAGTAGGTAGTCTCATGTGTGCCATGTTATATACCAAGCCCGGGATATTTGCTCTGCTTGATGGGAGTTTATTTGTGTTTTTAGAGCAGGGAATAAAATGTGTTATTATATTTTAAAGTTTAATTTTAATACAATATGAGGTATTCTTCATATTATTGTACCAAGCCCGATATTTTGCGTATAGGTCAGGATTAATTGTAGGTATATGATCATATGAATACGTTCATGGGAACTTATGATCATAGGTTCTCATAATTAATGAATAGATCCACGATCATTAAACAAAGTTGGGACGCTTTATTTAGGCTATGATATTTTATGAAATAATCTGTCTTGGTTGTATAAAATATTGGTGCAAATTATGCTTGCATTGATAGGATCAAAGTGAGATTTATTTTAAAGTTAAATTTAATAGAAATAAATCTCAAGCAATATTTCGTTATTATTCTTTTCTCAATCCTGAGTTTATTATAGATAGGTATTTAAATGATTATTGTTCTTTGAGTTGTCAATAAGTAAGGTCTATTTGAACGACCAATATCTTGATGATTTGGGAGCAAGATTATTTAATTGCCGGTATTTATGAAATAAACAATATGGAATTTGTATGAAATATCCTCTTAATATGTTTAAGTACTTGGATGTTATGAAGTCACTGACTAGTGCATTTTATCCATTAGGGAAACTAATAAATCAAGAGAATAAATAATTGATTGATTGATAGAAAATCTTATCAATTAATTATTGATATTTTACAAAGGAGAAAAAATATTAATATTTAATATTATTAATCTCGGAGTTCAATTCTGGGCTTTTAGTGGAATAACACCGGATTAGATAATTGCTTGGCAATTATCGGGAGATGTGATTAATGATAATAGTACAGGATCCCAGTAGGCTCGGGATAAATGGTGAGCATGATATCATAGTTTACAAGAAGAACCAGGACTTGTTTTATAGCAGAGTGAGAGATTATTGGATTTTTGCTATACAAGCAAGTCGAGTTGTTAAAACACTAAATGAGTTCCCGGATGGACTTAGATTGTGACACGTGGACTTGTTGCTAGTGTGGAGCGAATGGTATTAAGTGATACAGGGTTTGTGCTTCATAAATAGAGTAGAATGTCTGACCACAGATCACAGATCTAAATACGAGATCATTATGAGAGTGACGGAGAAAGAAATCATTTCTTAGTGATTCAAGCACCCACACCATTTGCTCAATCAGCGCCGAGGATAGTTTGGAAGATCTGTGGTTCTTGTGTGCATATGTAATCGCTAATTAAAGATCTGGTAGTTATATTAGTTTAGAAATTAAATTGAATATTCTAAATCCCATGGCATTAAGTTCTTGCTTAATGATTATTCCAACATACTCAAAATCTTAGAAACATTTACAATAGTGACCAAGAAAGAATTAGTTTGAAGAACTAAATAATTTGTGCTAATTACTTTTAATATGTACTCAAAATCTTAGAAACATTTATAACAAAGCATTGTTGCATCTGCTTCTGTCCTACACATGGAAACCTTTTCTAATAAAGGAAAATCAAATTTAATTTTTTTTTCAATTATATTAGAATAAACATCTTTTTTTCTTTTTTTTTTAATTTTAAAAATAATACAAAATTTTGTAACTTATTTTATTGAAAAATATTTCTTACTATTTTAAATGTATTTAAATGGGAAGATAAAATTTAAATTAAATTATTCTTAAAGCTTGATTTTATATATAATTGAAACAAGACAAGATGATAAAACAATACCTGAACTTGCTATAAGTTTTCATTAAATATATATATATATATATATATATATATATATATATATATATATATATATATATATATATATATATATATATATATATATATCTATGCTTGCATCATCAGGACCCCATAATTAGAAGCAGAGTCTCAAAGAAAACCAGTACTGAAACTAAGGTAATGGCAAGAGATGAGAAAAACCATATCTGAAACTAATGGTGCATCAGAATGAGAGAGTGAGTACAAAAAGCAACTGTTAGGAGGGATCTGAATACAAAATCTTCACACAAAAATTATCTACAAACTCAAAAACATTTACCCTCTGTAGTCTCTACTGAGTTTGTGCCATCAGCAAGTATCAGTGTCCTCTCCATCCTATGAATAAGCCATTCTGCTTTCTGGATCTTCGCTTTTTCATCAATGGTTTGGTCTTTGGTCTTTACCTGCCTATCAACTCTTTAGCGATGCTTCTAGCATGTTGCTTCAAGAACTGGAAGCTTCTTCTTTCAGGATTGGCATTGCCCAATGCTGATTTCAAGTCCAAAATGAACTCCCTAAAAGAAGTATCTTCTTCTAGGCCTAATTGTTCTGTTCTAGAACAATTAGACAATTTAGACTGCTTTGAGATGCTCTCTTGTGCTCCTTGTAATGTCTTTCGGGCTGCACTGTTCTTCTTCACTCTACTGACTACCATGGCTTCCAATTCTGCAGCCATGATGTTGGCTCGGCGGATACATGAAGAAGGTATCTGTAATGCAAGGAAAATCACCTACGTAACTAAGAGAACAAGAGATCCATCAGAGCAAACTGAGAACAAACTCAGGGTAGTCCAAATCAATATAAACTTCCAACTCAGCCTCATCCTCCATATTCATTGCTTGTACTCTGTACTGAAAAATTCCTAGCTCATTTGACAAGTTGACACTCAAAAGAATTTCTTATAGTTACATTCTTCAGTTGGCCACTGTTTGTTTTTTTTGGATTTTGTCACAGAGAGAGAGAGAGAGAGAGAGAGAGAGAGAGAGAGAGAGAGAGAGAGGCAACTAACCTGTGCAAGCTGTGCAACCTTAAATCCAAAACTTCTCTCTGAAACACCAGGCACAAGCTTATATAGGTAAGTCACATCCTCGTGATCCACAGTTCCAGAATTTTTAGTAGATTTTGAGTCTCTATTATTATCTGTGTCCAGATCCATATCCATATCTCTCGGTGATGACATCATCATATATGAAACGTGGTATGCCCCCACAGAACCTGGGAATTCATTCTTGATATCGACAATTTTATGGTAGTGTGTGACAAAGAGAACCATGCATCTCTTATGCTCCAGAAGATAATGCAAGGTAGCGTAGGCAATAGCTACACCATCGTGTGTACTTGTGCCTCTCCCCAGTTCATCAATGATAACCAAGGAGCGTTCTGTGCAATTGTGGAGTATGTGAGATGCCTCGCTCACTTCTTCTAGAAAGGTGCTCCTTCCTTGCTGTATAATGTCAGAGGAGCCCATTCGGGTGTGGATGCCATCTAACACACACAGTTTCGCTGATATGCTGGTACAAAGGAACCAACCTAGATAGAGTTCACAGTGCACATTTTTATGCAGCAATGGTAGTGAGAGATTCTTTGTCAAAAATATACTTAGCAACATACAGATAGCCTGGGACTTTAAGAGCATGACTTAACACATTTGAACCTTTGGCCAAATTCAGATTTTCACAAACAAAATTGGTTGGAGAGGAGATTTGCAAACCGGACAGAATCGTCTAGTTCAAACATTAGTTAGTAGGAGAAGTGGAAAAAAAGAAAGCAACCAAAAACCAAAGAAATACCTTTCTTGATATGAAAACATCCAATATTATCAAATTCATTCTATAACTGCAAAGGTTTTATATAAGTACTGACAACAAATACTATTAAGACAAGATTCTGATATTCCCGAGTACTCTAATTGAGAAATTTCTAGATAAAAAGATGCATGTCAAGGATTTAACAGCACGAGGAAAACAAGCAGGACCATGACCAAATAAAATGTGGATCATGAGTAAACAATATCCAGTGCTGGTTCTACCTGGGCCATGATGGCAATGAGAGCAACTTGGCGAATATAGCAACTCTTTCCACCCATGTTTGGTCCAGTAACAATCTCACAGTACTCTCCATCTGCATGCAAATTTGTGTCATTTATTTAATTATTATCTGTGTAATACATCCAAACCTATGTAATGATTGGGTAAACAGAGAGAGAAAATATAGTCCTCGAAACAAATCAAATGTTGTTTCATAGTGATCCAATAGTATAGAACTTAGAACGACTACTATATTATAGCTCTTGTAAAAGAGAGGCTGGCAGTGTTGTGACATATGTTGAGTTAAAGCTTTGAAATTTTTAGTCTCGGATGGCGAAGCGGACACACCGTTTTGATTCTTCTTGTCACCATTACCAGGCGAATTTTGTTGAATTAAAAGCAGTTGGATTTTCACCTTTTTTTGGGGTGTGGTGTGATATTTCCTTAGGGCGAGATTTTCTGAAAATCTCGAAAGTTAGAAATAGCAGGTTAAGTTCATAGAAAATATTTTGGACTTGGCTTCAAATGAAATGGATAGCTTTGGGCCAAAAATTGGAACCGAGGAAAGGTGGACACATGGCATGACGTGGGCCACAACTTGAGTTCTAAACAAAAGGGAACTTAGGTAGAAAATCGCATTTTACGGTATGTTCCAGTGAAGAGGGAAGAGGAGGCAGAGCTTCCTTCCAAGATCTACAAAGTTTCGTTGGTCGAAGTTTGTAGGGCTAAGAACGAAAGTTTATTGCATCGACGAGGGCTATACGTGGGCAAGCGAGATTCTTGAGATCTGGATGAAGTGGGGGAAATCAAAGGTTTCGGGTTTAGGAAAGAAGATGTCCACGAGGCTTCCTAAGGATTTCTTCTATCGTAGTGAGAATTCTTCTGCAGATATTTTCCATTTTTGGGTCGAAAAATGGTCGGATGTTCTAGTTCTTGTCGGGCGTCCTTCGCCTAGGTGAGGACATGGAGCTTCCCTAGGAAGAAAGGGGTCTCCGCCTAGGTGAAGGGAAGGTTCGCCTAGGAGAACCCGAGGATGAAATTAGTGGGCTTTCTGGTCCGCCTAAGCGTGGGTGTTGCTCGCCTAGGTGAAGGTAGGCTACGCTTAGGCGGGCCTATGACTGCATGAGGCATGTGTTCATGGCTTGTTTGAGATCGGTCTCTTGGCCGGTTGTGATTGTTGTAAACGCCGGGCCATTATGACTTAATTTGAGAGTGTCGTTCTTGACTAAGGTGACATGTTTGGAATTGTCCCGATATATGATGTTTAATCGTTGACATGTGATGAGTTCCTGTTTACAGATATTATAGCGAAGCGGTTGTGTGTGTGTCATTGCTTGAACATAGAAAGAAATGTTTGTATGTTGAGTGTTTGATATATGTGTGCATAATATGACATGAATGAAATGATGTATGGAAGTCATATGCGAGGTGATGTGATTGTGTGGCGCTTGGTAAGTGGTGTGGATTGTGTTTGTCATCATAGCATTTATTATATGTGTGGCATTATAACATCAAGTGACACACGTGCATTGTATATGCAGGGGATATGCGTTGGGTGATGTGAGTGCATGGTTGAAGAATCAACACTGCATTTGGTGTTTGATTGGGTGGGCTTAGTCAAGTGGGACGAAGTCCAACAGAGTCGTACGATTGAATAAAGTGGTACAAAAAGAAAAGCTTTGTGTTGGTGTGATGAGGATGGGCCCCCCTCGAATTGAAAAGACTTGTTAGTGTGGTTAGACATATTTCAATGATGCAGCCCATAAAGTGTCTGATTGAAGCCTGCGATTGTGATACCAAATTCTACCATAAAAAAGACATGAGTTTTATTATACAAATAATCATTGAGGTGTAACATCCAAAAAGCTTTTGGTTTGAAAACAAATTATTTTTTTTGGAAAACAATCATTAGATGTAATCCATAAATGATGGATTTTATCACGCATGGGCCTTAATATTGTGTGATAGGAGTCGATAAGGACTCGGGGCATGACACATGATTGAGTCTCATCTCATTTCTGGCATGACATGTGGATCCATAGTAAGAAATTGAATGTCTTTTTGCGGAATGTGAGAGATGTGAATGTACGTGACCGTTGCGTGCTTGACTTAGGTGGGGAGTAGTGCTTTGTGGGAAATATTCTCTCTTGGATGGATGAGGCTCACCCTTATGGAAACATTTCAAAAAGGTGGTGTACACCGATGGACATCGTCATTCCAGGTCAAGAAATGTGAAGAAGACCTGGATATGTGGCCTCGATAAACCTTTTGTAAAACTTGGAACAATCTAGCTTAGATAATACTGTGAAGAGAAATGGATCGGAACTCTTACGATCGCTTTTAAATGTAATATTCAGATATTTTAAATAAATGGATAAATATGGATCCTAGTAAATGATGTACCGAGTCACCTGGGTATTCGCAACATTCGACATCGTTCAGTATCAAAGTTTGTGCATACTACGACAAAACGTATGATTTCCAGCGTCGACTCCGCTGATCAACCCGGGACCTCTGCTTCTGGGGGCTCATAACCCAATCAAGATGTCTAAACTAAATCTTTACCTCGATAACCATGGGTATCTGCGCGCCAGCAGTGGCACCTCTCTACTAATCCTATAGACTGACGTTAACTATCGTAAAACTCTAACGCCATATGGCACTCGAATCCAGTGGACTCGAATCCAATCTTCGATATTACATAGTCCACCAAGTAAAATTTTGGTTGCGGAGAAGCTTATCTGAACCAAGCACCACGATGCTTGAGCTTCGCTTCACCTAAAAAATGTAGCTCAGCTTTTATTCAAGCCGAAGCTACTAAAAATAGCTTCAACCAGCTTCAAAACCAAACTCAATTCTCCATTGAGCTACTCATTTCACTTAACAGCCCTACACTTGCACCATAGTTCCACCTTACATGAGGTATAATAACCAACTTCTAAATCCACAACTCTATTAAACATCAAAAGGAACCTAATTGAAAGGCTTATATGGTGCAATTAGAATAATAGCAAAAATTCTGAATTTAAAGATACTATCATCAGAAGTTGAGAGGAGAAAATTTCAATTCATATGGCACATATCTAATAGGACTTAATAAGAATGATATACAAACCAGATGATTTAACAGAACAAATATGCATCTGAACAGGTTCACTATCACCAACAAAAACTGGACGTACATAATTCTATGATAAGATAAAGATCATCTTAGGAGTTGCAGGAAACAGTATGATTTAGATTTAAGTCATATAGCACCTACCTTATTCCTTGACAGAATGGCAAGTGAATGCAGACAATCTAAAGTGAAGGAGCTTGAACCTGCAGCTTGTGTAACTCAGAGAAATATTTATCAAATGCCCTTAGAAAACTGTCCTACAACTTTACATGATCATGAGCCCCTCATTCAAGCCAGAGATATGCTGATCTAGGCACTCAATACTTCAGGGGTGATAACGAAATGTCTTTTGTACTATTTACCTTCACCCACCTTGAAGGTACTCACATCTACAGGTACCCAAACCAGTAATATTTTTGCCAATAACAAACAAACTAGTGCCAAACAAATAGCATCGCTAGTGACCTTTTTGACTGTATGTTTCAATGAGTTAATAACAACCAAACCAGTAAGACTGGGCTATGGCGTGTCATTGCCAACATGAAGATCAAGTAAGAACTAAACTTGGTAATGATGAAATATTCATTATACCAAAATCCACATGTGTGCACACACAGTATGAAAGCTGAATTTAAATTAGAAAGCTGCTGACAATTTCATGATATTGGAGTATAAATAGAAGCCAAACCTACTTTAATTAATATATATGTGCAGCTTCTGTGATGCCCATATGAAGGGTATATGCTAATTAATAGACTATTAAATACACTCAAAAGTCATAATTATTAACCAGGTATAAGAGGTGAAGAAAAAGGAAAGGAAGGACCCAAATCAGTCCTTCAGTTTTCCCATATTAAACTTCTATAGGACAGAACTAAAACACTTCCTACTAACTACTCAAACAATTTTTACTTCATATAAATCAGATAAAGTAAGGGCCAAAAAGACAAGAAACTTAAAATTGTAAATCAGAGGGGAGAAGTGACACATCTAGAGGCAATAGCATCAAAATCTTATTAGATGCTATTTTCTGGTGAGGGCGCCATATAATTTATCGCAAAGGATTTGAACTTGACTACCTCTATCAAATGTGTGGTCCCAGAAACACTCATGAATTCCTCTGGAGACAATAAAGCATTACATTAACAACACATGGAATTGAATCTGATAAGATGAGCATTTCACAAACTCTAAATCGCCACTCAGAAACAATGAATAAGTTAGTAAGTTCCCTATCAGCGTTTCTTTGTTTAGGTGGACAAGAGTTTTGCAGCATTTGCAATTACATCCAGATAGGATGAAGCTGCCAAAATCAGCTTTCTTAGCAAACAGAAAAAAAGTCCTTGACTGCACCCTCTTGTTAACATCTTTCTCTTCAATGTGAAGCTGCTGTAGTTGTTTCCCAGAAAATAAAATAGCTTGCATTACTGAAATGAACTGTACCATCCAATCATTGTCAGCATGACAATAAATGTGGGTTATCAAGAAATGCTTATTTTTGTATGAATGTCTTGTGAATGCTGTGTTAAGGGGCATTTAGGTGCAGCTAATTTAAAATAATGAGAATTTAAACTATTTTGAAAATCATTACTCAAAGTGCAGGATCCAAGAATTCTAGATTACTCCAAAAGCAGTTTTGACAATCAATAGCTTCCACATAAAGCAAACAGGAACATGACTAATTCAGTCAGTCACCCTCTAATGACCTTCTTGGCATGGATTCCAAGTCTGTCAAGTTGGATGGCACCAAGAAAACCTATGTACTAAGGATCACTATAGAAAAGAACTTCTAAGCACTAAGTGTTAGCCATAAACAAATTAGAGTCAACACCAGAATTAGGCATTATTACCCCAGATGCAAGGGCTGTCCGGTGGAAAATTCTTGTTAGTCCACGTTGAATATCTGGAGACCTTCCTAAAGTGGTTAAAACTGAAGAAAGTACAATGAACTCAGGTTGTATACTTTTGACATCAGAGTCTTCCTCATCAAGCCCACCACTTTGTGAAGCTTTACAAGAACCCATGGACATCACAATCTCAGAAACAGCATCAAGACGTGCAGATATCATGTTTCTATCACATAAAGGGTGAGATACCTGAGCCATGCAGTAGGCCTCAAAAATCAAGTTCGAGGAAATGAAGAGCAAATTTGCAAGAGCAATATGCATTTCATACCCAGTGCCTAAGAAGTCTTGAACCGAAAATGGTAAGAGGTGATCTGGCCGTTTCTGCAACAAGGAGCCAGACTCGGATCCATCAGAGTGATTATTCAGTACCTAAAGGCATTTAACTTTGGTTAGTGTAAAAACCAAAATTTTGAGATGTATTACAGAACAAAATTACCAATTCAAATTACCTTTTTAATTAAATGGAATAAATGAACATATCTTAAGTTTCAAACACAAATTTTGATAATCTTGCTATTCTTTCTTCTAATCATCATCCAATGTTTCAAGTTCATGTGAAATAGCTATGGTTATATGACGAACCCAAACATTACTGAATGTCATCTGCACATATGGAAAAGTACAGAGCTTTAAAATGTCATTCTCTTTTGGAGCATAAAGATGTCTAATGAAATAACATTGCAGAAATACACATTAAGAATGTCAGTAACCTCCAAATTGTTGAAGTGCATTGGGCTGAAAGTACATCCCATGTTGCTTGAAAAGGGCCGAAAAGAGTTCTATACACAGGATTCTTTCAGAACCAAATTAGTTTAGAAATGATTGAATGGTTAAGGCCAGTGCTTGAACAGCTAACTGCATATGCCATATTATCCCCAAAATCCAGAAATAGAGAGTAAAATAAAAAGGTAAATCATTCACTATCCTCCCCCTAACCCATCCAAATAAATATATAAATAAATAAGTAAAAAAAACATAATAATAAAGAGTGGAGAGTAGATAACAAGCGAGGCTTTATAAACCAGAAAATATACATCTATAACATTTTATATATATGAATTCAGTAACATTTTAGATATATGAATTCAGTAACGTTTTAGATATATGAATTCAGTAACGTTTTATAGGAAAGAAGGCGCAGCATCTTTTTTTCCTGATAATGGACCACTAACGATTAACCCAACTATGGACTAAGGCTATACCAAACTGTCATGGACAAACAAATTTCACATATGAGGTGGTTGGGAGTTAAAAAAGGTACGCCCAAAGAAGCAGCAATTCATACTGTTTTTGTTCCAGACACAAAAGAAAGTAAACTAATACCATACCTCAATTGCCAGGCAATGATTTCTCTGTTCCAATACTTCTACGTTGTCCACTTGACACCAGCTTCACACTGGCTTTAAGTCTCTATAAAGACATCACTTTAGCAAGAGCCCACCATCACTGAAGCAATCTCTTGAGGTACGTTCCACGCGAACATTTGATGAATCGCAGCATCGCTAATAGCAACTAAGAAGCAAACCTCATATAGTCATACCAGCAAATTTAAGAGCCAAATATCCAAATTCAATGCAATTACTTTATAGGATTCTAAGAAGAATAATTTAAATGTTTGGTTGAGCAGAAAATTGCACCCGACTTAATAATATCTGTTTTCTGAATAGAATAAAGAGAATCACTACCATAATTATCAAGAGGGCTTCCAGACTAATAACTAAGTAATGATGGATTCCGCCAAATATCAGTGGTCAAATACAATAAATGGATAAGAAAAAGCACAGGGTAGATCAAATGAATTCTAAAACACGCCTCTAGAAATTCAATTAAGGATGCTTTGGTTTTCTATACCAGAAAATGTACTGGTCAAATCCGTTGTATGGCCATTAAATCAGGAATGATAGGTGGTTGGTGCTGAAATATTAGAAGGATACAGTAACAGGGATCAAAACCTGATATTGCTTAATTTAGTATATAGCATGTCTAAATCTCAATTATCAAATTTTTACAAATAGGATATTTCTTTCACTTGCTGTTAGAAAATTTCACTAAATATAACTGCCTCTCAATGGTTTGAAAAAGGTACTTTATGGAGGGTAACATACAGGGACAAAAAAGCTTAGAACCCTGGAAGCAAGTCCTACCGTTTGCACTCTCACAAGTCATCCTTTCCATACCATAATTTCTTTATAAACCCAAAACTCAAAGTAGACCTATATGAGAAAAGCAAATCTTCTATTTCCCACCTTTTGTCAGACAGCAACCCATAATAAACACACCACTGATTCCAATTCTCACAACTTATCAATTTAATTCCCAACCCAGGCTGAACCAAATAATAATAATAATAAATAACCCTCTCCAGATATGTACTTGTAACTAGATATGAGGAAGGAAACAGCAGGCTTTTTGCTCAAACAAGAGCAGGACATTATGACTGTTTATCATATAGTCTGCATGTAATCTAACACAAACATGATTCACAACAGGAAAATTATATTAGAACAAATATCCAAGTTAGACACAAAAATTATGTGTGAAGTGGATTTCTAGGGCAAAATGATAAACAGATGAATAAATCAATGACCCTGAACAATGATATTTGCATCATCGCAGTTTTCCTAGAAAGAAATTTAGACAAAACAGAACTCATCAGTGTAACTGAGAATTAGAGCGGCAAGAAGTGTTCTGATATTGTATTGTAATGAATGTAGAAAATAGAAGACAATATAGAGAATATATCTAATCCTTCTTTCATGAAGTACTGTATCAACATAAGTATTCAAAATCCTAAGGCTTATCTATATCTTATTGAAATTAACCATTTTGACATTATCATCAAGATGCTAAGCACAAAGCTGTTGAACAAGACATCGCTAACCAAACTACACTCTTTCAAGTCAATAACCGGCTAAAATTAAAAGCCAGCTTTCCAATCAGGATGAATATCAGTTGATAAGTTCTATTCCCAAGGGATGAAATGGTTAAAGAGAACATGAATATGAAAGCATTACATTTTTTTAATTATTAAGGGCAAAAGAAAATGGATTTTCCCCATTAACATTTATGTTTAATAACAATTGATTAATCCACTATGTTCTAGTATAGTTTATATGAATAAGTTTGGTTTGGATTTCAAAAATTATTCACTCTTACCCTTTTTTTTCATTATGAACAACTAAAAATGTTTGCCAATGATTTTATTTATCTCTTAAGAAAGAGAAATCTTTTACGAAGACTCCCATAAAACAAATATTGTCCTAGCCCCTGTTGTGAACCAAAAGGTAGATTTTCATTTGTAAAAATAATTAATCATGGAGTTCAGTGCCTTATATAGAAGAGGGCCTTAAAGGATTAATAAGTTAATTTCAACTTAATGACCAATAATGGAGTTCAATTGAAATACAAAGACGTCTCATTTAGATAAAAACACAAAAGAAACTAGAAAATGAATGCAATACAAAGTAATATATCCCATTAGTTTATGTGAACCTTGACTAATTCCACAGGCTGTGAGAGAACTCGAATTAGTGATTAGGTAAATCCTGTCTAGACTAATTGTTTATCCTCTACATATGAAAATAAGACTTTCATAAAATCCTAATAACAATAACAAATATGTTAAAATTTTAGGTTATCTAAGGATAATAATTTAAACTAAAACCTACAGAGTCTAAAGTGAGAAATCTGCATATGTTAGAAAAAGGAAAAGGTACAAAAAACCCTTTGTATTTTATCAAATATCTCACTTATACGCTAAACTTTTTTTTGTCCAAAAAGATTCTAGACGTGTAAATACCTGGTAAGTCTAATTATTTATATTGGTATCTATAATTATAGTGTCAATCAAACCAAATGAGACTGAATTTTACTTCCTTTTTTCGTACTACTTCTTTCTCTCATATCTTCTCTATTCTTTTCTCTTACTCAGGAGTCTGATCTATCCAGCGACAACCCGTCAACCCGCTGAAATTGCGGAACATCGTGTGTCTGGAGCATCACTCGACATGTCTCATACATTTGACCATTTTGATATTTTTCTTTCTTTACAAATAACCAATTTCTATAATATTCACAAGAGTTTGATGTACAAATCTTCTACACTTTTACATGCCAAAAAATATATTAAAACTAGATTGTTCTAATATATTTTACAAAATGCTTCAAGGCCACAACCGTTTCTTCTGTATCACGGGCCCGAAGATACGCATCTTCTCTGACACCAAAGGGGGTCCCACGATCGCATGAAGAGCCTAAAGGAGAGAAATAACTCCTACAAGGGCTACTCCCCATCTAAGTGCACATGCAATGATCGCACAATCAAACAAACATCCAAGTAAAATGTCTACATGAATGTCACATGTCATGCATGAAATTTTTTCATGCCCATATCCCGAGTCACTCACCGACTTCACATGCCTTGGCGCTAAGTGTGACAAACTGGCTATTAGTGATCAATGACACACATATCCCGAGCCACCGGATCACCAATACCCAATGCAAGTGCTAATGGCAACTAATCTCGAAATAATCCCGACGTATCACACATCTTGAAGTCTATGATAACCATAACCGTATCCTCTGGGCAACAGAGTTTTCTGACACACCGCAAATTCCTCTACACCCACAATGTCTTTCGAGAATACCGCGGTCTCTTACACCCATACGTAACTTTCGCCCACGCCACTCGGTCTCTTACACCCATACTGAACTTTCAGATATCTCCGTTGTGCCCTTACACCCAAATTCCAAGCCTTCGACCCGGATTAATGGCCCTTCGCTTTCGCTTAATACACACTAATTATTTATCATGATCTCGAACTATGAGTCTTTATCGACGTCGTCCTAATACAAGCTCATCACATCGCTCACTGTCAAACAACCATACCTGTACACCCACACTCACTCGGACGCTGGCGTAACCGCAAGCACATGAATGTACGACGCACTGCTACATCTAATTCCATTGGCTCATACACAATTATATTTCATATAATTCAAACCATTCATGTTAACACATCAATTAGCATGCATTAACAATTCTCATTCTTCACACACTTCATGTTATTCATATAAGCAATAACACACAATAAGGTCACAATTCGACTCCATTCAATGTGGCACCACAAATCTTCACAAACATGAACCGCTTTGGTTCCAATCATCCATACATGATACAATGAATGTCATACACCTTCCTCAAAGCAATTTTATTGAATTCATCCAATACAATAGTCATAAACATGCAATGCAATGGTCATGTCAAAACCTGCCTATTTACATCGACACAACCAAACAACCTGCACACTTGGTGCAAAACATAGGTTTTCAGTAAGGTTATGATCACCCACTGCCCTTCAAAAGAACATGGCTAGAATCTTGACTCAATGGGCTTTCCATAGAGTCCAAGAACACCCAAAACGAAGTTCGGACGAAGAAGTTATGACCGTCCGGTCGGAGGTCCTACATTTGAGTAGCAAGCCTCACTCCACCAAATTTCACCCGGGACCGCTCTTCCTACTAACTCCAAAGAACCAAATTCTACACAGACCATGGCTAAATTTGACTCAAATGGGCTTTCCATAAAGTCTGAAGGAACACCCAAAACTGAAGTTCGCACGAAGTTATGACCGTCAGTCGAGGTCCCACACAGTAAATGGTACCACCCACCAAATTTACCCGACCGGGCTCGATCGATTCGCTCTTTTTCGTGCCGCCCAGCACTCCACTACCCTCCAAAGGCACATATCTAGAATCTGACCAATGGGCTTTCCATGAGTCTCAAGAACAATCTAAAATGGAGTTCTGACGAAGAAGTTATGACCTTCCGGGGTCGAGGTCACGACAGACAACCCAATGAAATGACCGACTCGTCGGAAACGAGTCGAAATGACTGGGTCGAAATGAAAGCCAATTCCAGCCGATTGACCTGATTCTAGCTGAGCTCACCTACTGTCCTCCATAGGCATATGAATGGAATCTTGACTCAATGGGCTTTTCATAGAGTCCAAGAACACTAGAACGCCCGGACGTACAGTTTACGACCTTCCGCCGGGAGGCCACACAGCCAACCCACCAGTCGATCCGACCTACTGAATTCGACCTTAACCTACCGAGTCGAATTCCTCCAACCGGGCCGACCTCCATTTAGACTATCTCAGGTGAATAGGCCATAACTTAAAGGATGTCCGACCGAAAAATTCAAAGCCTACATCAAGTTCACCTGAAATGTACTTACACTTACCAAAAAGCCACTCACCGCCAAATTTCCTTTTATTTCCCAATCTAAAAACTGGTTCTAAAGTCCTAAGCACGGTACCACCACACATTAGAAATTTTCCCATATTCAAATCACAACCAAACATTCCTGTAAGTAAGACAACCAACACCATTATTCATTTTAACTTAACACATAAAAATGGCACACATGGACAATTACTTAGTCCAAAAATAAGTCCCTGATCAACTAAAACACCTCGAATCTCCAAGACATTATTCTAAAGCCCTGGATCGCTCACACAACTACTCACGGCCTCACATAACCTATGCCATTTGAATGACCCTTATACAAGGATTAAATCAAGTAAGAGAAAAACTATTCCTCCTTCTGGAAGCCATTAAACTCCCCAACTCCCGTTCTACGTGAAACCCTCGCTCTCGGCGACGACCTCTTCCTCTGCCTCCGCTTGAAACCCTACCGGACTATTGAAATCTAAAGAGGGCTAGAGCTTCTACTCTAAAAATCTCTCCTCTTTTTCTCTTTCTGGCCGCTTCTCCTCCCTCACCTTCTCTTCTCCCAACCACCGGCCAAGATGAAATAAGAGAACTTGTCCCTCTCACTCTGCACACACATTCTAAGTTACCACCTTAGATTACACCTTATCCCTTATCCATTTATCATAGATTTCCACCCAATGGCATTTTGCCACATGTCTCAGCATGGTTCCACTCAGCTCATGTTCGACTTCGCTTCAAGACTTCGACATGTGGCCCAATGTGAGCCCCTCGAACACCATTACGTGTCATCGACACCTTACGCCTCAAAACGCAAGAATTCGACCGTCTTCGCATCCAACGAATTCAACGCAGAATGATTACAGACGATTTCAATCTGCGTAATCCGCTTTCACATCCGAGATTAAAATTTCTGATTTTCAACAAAATTACTTTTACCCTTTTCCGAATTTACTTTTCCGGCTCACATTACCAAACCTCCAAGTTGACCCACCCCGCCACACAATTACCCACCCCCACCCACTCCACTCCTAACCTAAGAAATTTTTAAATTTCACCCATCGTACTCACCCACTAAGCTATTTTTTATTTTCTTTTAACTCTAATTTTTTTTTAAATTTTATTTTAGTTTTAAAATCTACTAAATAAAAATTCAAATTTTATTTTTTAAACTATAAATAAATTATCCTTAATTTTAAATATAATAAAAAAAATTATTTTAATTTTTAAAATCTGATAAACAAAAATTAAATTTTTATTTCTTAAAATATAAATAAAATATTCATATTTTATTTAAAAATATATATTTTAATTTATGTATAGTTATTTATTAAAATAAATTAGATTTTTAATTAAAATATTAATATCTTTAATAAATATATTTGTTCATGCTATTTAATAATATTATAAATAAATAGATATTAATATTTAAAAAAAAAACTCATCCATTGATATTTATCAAAATTTGCATTAACTTAATACATTAAAATATATTAGTTTTTAAATCAAAATATTAAATATTATTATATTGTAACTAAAGTGTCAACGGTCAAAAAAATATAAATAAAAATATTAAATATTAAAACTCAACTATTTAAAATAGATTAGTTTTTAAATAAAAATATTAAATATTTAATATAAATATTAAAATTCATTAATTTGAAACAATATTTAATATTATTTTGAAGAGTAAAATAATTTTATTGATTCAAACTAACAATACATCGATAAACATAATCATAATCGCTAAAATCATAAACATTAATAACATCCTGTGTTAATAATTCTAATTTGTAAATTGCCTTCGTTCCCTACACATTTGATGTTTTGTTCATACATTTTATATTACTATTGCAATTAGAATTAATACATATAACTCTAGTTCTATTAAAGACGTAGACCTAAATTCGGGAGGCCAGATTTTTTTTCTCCTTTTCTCGAGTAATCCCACATGAAATTTACAAGGAGAGCTCTATTTCCCTATAAAAGGGGTCCTCTCCTCTCGATTAAAAAATAAAGCTGAACTGCATTGGCTTCCACCAAAAGGTGCGAGACCCTAATTGCCCTTAATTAAATTTTTCGACAAATTACAGATAAACTTATATAATTTATGCCCTATTAGTTCCTTAAGTTTAATTTTTTTTAAAAGGGACTATGGGTTTTCCCTCACATTGAGTGAGAGGTCCTAGTTGGTTTCAAAGTTTAAAAATTTGATTTAAAATAAGATTTGGTTTTGCTGTGAAATCTTTACTTGGGGGCAATTCTCTGGGAGACGCATCCCAACTCGTGGCGCAATTTACTGGTAGCGATTCTATCTCTGTGGAGCTACCCGTCTACTGCATTTTTTTTCGACTTTCTTTTATTCTTTCTTTATATAGTTATTTTTATTTATTTACAATTGTCTTGTATATATATATATATATATATATATATATATATATATATATATATATATATATATATATATATATATATATTATTAGTCATTTAATTTATAGTCTTATTATTTTATTTTCCTTTGTAAGTAAGGTTGCTTGTTTATTTAATTAAAATTGGTTGTTGATGTTTTTTTATCCAATATATTTTTTCTTAACATATGAACTATCACCCACCCTTAATTTAATAAAATCCCCAAATTTAAAAAAAAAAAAAATTCAAGTTCTAAATTTTTAAGTGTCCAAATTTCAAAATTCAAATTCCAAATTTCTCATTTTCTAAAATTCAAATTTTCAATTTTAAAATTCAAGTCCTCCAAATCAAATTTCAATTTTCAATGTTTCACTTCAAAATCGCAAATCTCTAATTTCAAAATCAAGTGTCGCACTTAAATTCAAGTTCCACTTTCAATTTCCAATTTTAAAGTTTATAATTTCAAATTTACAAAATTCATAATTTAAAATCTGCCGATCACTTTCAAATTTCCAAATCTCACCCCCAAGATTTACTGTCTCTACTCTTAAATTTTGAAAATTCTAATTTCTAAATTTCAAGTCCCCAAAAATCTCAAATTTTAAATTTCAACTTCAAATCCTAATCTTCAAAACTTCAATTTCAAACCTGGCTTCAAAATCTCAAACACACTAAGACCTCTTACAATTCCTATAAATGAAATCTAGGGAGTTGTTGTGTAACATATAAATAGGCTTGGGTGAGGCCCAAGATTCCATGTACTACTTTAATGAATACCTGGACATATGATTTATAACCAATTTTTAATTGGAATGTGAATAGTTTGTATTTTGTTATTACACTAACATTGTTTCCAATTTAGCGCTTCTAACATGCCGTTCCGTGTACACATTTTTCTCTATTCGACACTGCTTACTATTTATTTATATATGTCTCAGATGCTTTTGTGAATATATTTGCCATCTCTAAGATTCATTAGCTGGTTAGTCAAGCCATATTTTTCTTAGTTTGTTTAGCAGAGACCCGACTTTTAGGCTTGTGAGGGGTGTTTACGCTCCATCGTACCTTCCCGATAAGTAACTCGACCCTGATCAAGACTGATTTTTCCGCATATGCATTTTTCTTATCGTGAAATACATTTAGTGGCTTTTCTTCTTATTTTGTTTTCCCTTTTAAAAAAAAAAAATAAAATAAGTGGAGACTCCAAACCGTTTTCAAAAACTATTAATAAACGAGTCTCGCTTTTAAGTTGGAAACGAGTTAATACCTAAATGCGAGTCCACAAATGGCGACTACGGATGCAACTAGAGGGTCAAGCTTGAATACAAATTAAAGAAAATGTGGAGTTTGATTTGGCCGATTGATAGATACTTCAGGCTTTGCATAAAGACATTGAGAATTTTGATCAGTCGAATAGATCTTTCATATTGCCTATTGTTATATCATTAGTACTGGGTCATTTAATTTTCATCGACGATTCTTCTATTCATCTCTTATGTCAATCGCTTCTCATTGCTCGCTATATACACATCATGTTCATCTTATACTTTATTTAGATAATGTAGATACGTGGGTGATATACCGCGCTTTCAGATGATCGCTCGTCAGATGACTACCTTTCTCCTCGCATGATTGATCGGTCAGATGTCTATGTGGGGTGCATGTATCCCCTTATCTCCAAACTCAAGTCCTCTACGACTTTGTATCTCTGGGTTTCAGGTTTGGCAGCTTGGAAACTTATCGTCTCTCGCTTGCTTTTCAACCGAGCTGGGCTGACTAGAGTAAGGTCTAGTGATGGGCTATATCCATGTTTGTGAGCATTTTGGAGGTGGCCGACATATTGATGCTGAGGAGTCCAATCTTCGAAGACTTGTATAACCCAGAGCTAGATTTTAGGATACTATTATGACCGATGTGCCTTTTCTGGTTTAAATGTCATTTAGGTTTTTCGGATGCACCCACACATACACTGTACACTTAGTTTATTCCTGAGCGTTAAGAGTAGTGAGAGCCTTTACTATAGGCTGCCCCGGACGCCGAGAGGAAGCCGTACGCAGGAGTCATGACCACTCAGATGGAAGCGCCCGCCTCTTCTGGAGACGGTAGGAGGTCAGGTACCATCGAGGGTACAATCACTCCCGCTTAGGACCCTTAAAAGACTGCCCTACCCTCGTCTTTGCGAGCCACCACGACCTTCTAGCTGAGTTTAGATCCTACTGATTAGGACTCTCATCCCACACATAGGTGCATCTGTGAGCCTTCGTACGGACTGGCTATGATATGGACGCATTCCTCTATTTTGGTTTCTCAGGTATACAGAGATTGATCGAGTATCGAGCTTCAAGGGGGCAATTTCTCAGGTATACGATGATCGCTATTTCGCCTACATTATAACAACATTCTTTCGTTCGATACGGACTCACTTTATTTGTTTTGCTACACTTCGTGATTCACTCGATTACGTGACCTGACCACCTTCGGTTGTGAGTTGAGGATTAAGACGCGCATCGACGATGTGACGGATCCATATGCAACATATCGGAGCGTGATTGTTGGGCTGTTGCCGCTCCAAGATACAGTACATGACCTAAGTTAGAGGATTGATGGATGCAGGTTCTATAACTTTCAAAGACAGAGGATAGTCACTGACATGTGGGCACCACCTCCACCTCCACCTCCATCGATGGCTCAGATGGCACCGCCACCTATCCCTCAAGGCACTCCTGTTGTCATCCAGAGGTCTACAGAGGTGACCCAGCCACATGCAACTATTCCAAACGCATCATCGATGCTTCCTGATATCGATACGTGAGAGTAGCAAAGATGCTTGTGACAATGAGCCGCGTGCAGGTATGGACGCTGACGGATTTGATACAAGACCGTGACTTACTACCGCCTAAATTTCCTGATGCCCGACACGGAGCCAGATAATGCGCAGGGTGTCCACGCACTCATTCGAGGATATATAGTCAAATAACAGTATAGGTTTAGATGAGGCTCACTGACCATGTCGTTCTCACATCGAAAGCAAAAGAAGGGGAAATGGCTCACACTCGATGCTTCGCGCAGCGACCTGGGAGGATCTCGCCTATGAGTTTAATATCCGAGGTTCTCTTGAAGACCGCCATGTATGTCACTAGAGAGAGCTCGAGGCTATGAGGCAGAGCCCGCGAGACCGTTACATCTTTCATTCCCTACTGGAGGGAGAAGGTTATTTGGGATGATCGACGTCCATCGAGAGAGTAGATTAGCATGATCAAGGAGGTGAGCTTTTCACTCGCATGTCAGACATCTTAGCGGGCGCACTGATTATGGATTACAGCTTGACAGAGGCATCAGATGGTATCGAGGATGGTATGGCGCTACGGCTTATGGCCCATTCTTCCTTCTATCAGAAGTGCGAAGCCATCTGCACTAAGGAGGCAGGAGCCACGCCAGACATTGTGGGCACCTGTGCCTCAGACAAGATTCATACTACGCATAGAACTTCCTACGCCCAGAGTTTAGTTCAGTATAGACCTTCCATACCACCTCAGCCGCTTAGGTTACCAGCTCCATACACTCCACCACACCCAGTTTACGCTGCATAGGTTGTGGAGAGCCACCTATTGCTCATCTTAAACCCCGAGCACCGACAGCCTCCTACACAAAGAGTCAGATAAATGGGACACTTTACAATCTACCAGTATGCCTGCAGGGTCTTACAGACATTGATGACTCCGCCGATCGCTTAACCCATTAGCACCGAGGCCATTACCACAAAGTTGCTCACCCTCATTTTCTGATGTAATCTACATCAGGCTTATCGGCCCCGACATACTACATCGTTGCACCGCTTGAGACACGTTGTCGAGGACTTGATCGACCAGTATCAGGTACTGGGACAGCCTAGCATTAGTTCTAACCCCCTTCCGACTTACTCTACACATGCGGTTCCTCCTCCAGCGGGAGCTATTCATTCCATTGATTTTGTTGAGTTCGAGGACGATCCATATGTCACGCTGACGATCGGGAGGTCTGGAGCCCATAGCATTCGGCGACGGCTATGGCGATGACGGGTTCATGAGGTGTTTAGCCAGCGCATTCACTACATGTCGCTTTGGCTACGGGCATTAGCTTCATTGATCCCCACACCGAGGCCAAGTGACTTTGCCTTGTTATGTTGTTCAAACTCTTTATTCGACTCCACACCGAGGACTGGATACACCGTAGATCTAGTGATGTTATCGAGGAGGTGTGAGTGGTCGACAAAGGCCTCCAAACATCTCTACCCATAGATCCCGATACTATTGTAGATGAGACGTTGAGAGAGTGATGATGAGATCATCAAGCAAACACAGAGTACACATGCTCAGACCCCCATTCGAGTTTGTTACCTCTACCACCATGAGACTTTGATTGCGGCTTCGAGTCGGACTGAGTCGACACGACCACATCCAAGAGGGCCGACATTTGGCGCACACCGGGTCGGGAGCCATTGCATCGCTTTCTCCGGGAGGATGACTTATCTTCTGAGGGTTCAAACACACTCGACCTTCGCATATATCGCCTGGTTTGCTTAGGTTGTCGTGGTTCCATCCGGTCTCTAGAAATGGATCCGCCTAAATGTATGTCCTCTCGCCACTCGCACCGCTTCTCTAGATATGGGCCTGCCATATTTTAAGCCATCCAATAATGTGCATGAGAGCTTATGACAAGACTCGGGCTGAGAGGTGATGGGCACCTCGACTCGAAATGATGATCGGGCTAGCCGCCAAAAGTTATGTTTCGTATTTTCGAGGATCCCCAGACTTTAACCTACTCTTAGGGTCAGCCCATGGATTCATAAGGCCGCGCTTATCCCATCTTCCCTTCATTCAAGGCGAAGTTCATTCACGATGGTCGGCGATCACTATTTCATTTACCGAGGGGCACATTCGACTGAAATGACGAGATTAGCCACGGGGTGATGATTGCTTATGACCGGATTCGCTTTGATGGAGATACACGTGGCCGTGGATTTTTTCAAAGATTCAAGACTCCATGTCATTTGATTTCAAGATAGGCAAAGACTAAGTGGTTTCGGGACATGATGAGGAGCATGTCTGCATACGCCCGGCCTGGCTTGTGTGTCGCCAAGACGTGGGCGTAGTGAATTTATCACAGCCAGAAACTGTCTCACCCACCCTTTCGTCTTAGATCCATACTCCTGTGAGGTAGATTTTCGATGCAAGGCATAGCTACGCCAGAGAGGTTAGATCTCGTTTCATCATGATTCCATTTGACTATCCTCTCGCCCTTACAGTCACTGAGGTTGGATCCACTATTTTGTAAGGGCTTCAGAAGCCATTATCAGATCCCGATGGATCGCTGATGAGCCTATCGATATCCGGGGAAGATGTCGGTTTCATCAACTTTACAAACTTAATTGCTTCGTGGGCCCCGCTCACTATGTGCTTTCCCCGATGAGATAGCTGATTACGGGGGTATTGACGCTATGTCAGTTCCGACGACTATGACGAGGAGCTACTCCAAATGGCATGATATGGTCTCGGTTTTCGTATTCGCACTTAGTTATTTCTACGTGCTTTCTTTGAGAGATGATGAGGATGTCTTCGCTCTAGATGATGATGCGATTACGTGATGTTATTGCTGATATCAGATCTCCCGATATTCTAGGATGTTGTGGAGAGTCCGACGTCGGGTGGACCCACCCACTTTCTTTTCGATGTTTTGTCGATTCGCTCCCACGCCCGATGATGCCTGCCTTTTCATCTATGGATCGGTTATTTCTCAGCATTCACACCGTTTCTTTATCGATGATATCATGCATGTGCACCCTATTCACCCACATCACGTATTCATGATATCATGGACGAGCCTCGCGGTGTACTCGATTTTGATGATAGCTACCGATCCGACTGATCATACTTTACCGATGAGCCAGCTTAACCTCATTTCACGACTCAGACAAGACGCCTGGGTACGCCAGACCAACCTGGGAGATGAGGATCTGCATTCACTTCACCGCAGATGAGAGGGATAGTTTGTTCAAAGTTACCTCGCATCATACTCGATGTTTTCGCATGGTCATATGAGGACATGCCAGCCCAACCCTTCTATACCAACATCATCTACCACTGCGCCAATATGCTAGACCTGCTACAAAAAATTGAGGCGATTACACCGGCTGGAGTTTACGTGAAGCGCGAGATTCAAAGCAACTTAGCGTTGGCTTCATATCGCGGGTCCAAGACTCGAAAGTGGTTAGCTAATGTCGTCCCTGTTCCCAAAAAGGACTAAGAAGGTTAGGTTTATGGACTTTAGAAATCTTAACAAGGCTAAATTTCTACGATGATTTTCCTCCCCACATATCGGTAATGCCAGCGGATAAGATGGCAGGCACATGGTGTCTTTATGGATGGATTCTCCGTTACACCGATTATGATGGCTCGAGACAGGAGAAGATGACTTCATCACCGAGTAGGCACCCATCGTTATGAGTCATGCCGTCGGGTCAAGAACGCGTGCTACCTATCGTAGAGCAATACTACACTAAGCTTCATGACATGATGCAATGTGGATGTCGAGGTCTATGGATGATATGATCAGTGAAGTCCCGTGATGTATGCGACCGGCGCCTGCAGCGCCTGCAGTGAAGACTCCATGCTTTAGATTGAGATTGACTTCAAGAAGTGCACTTTCGAGTGACTCGGGAAGCCGCCTACATGATTAATGCAGAGAGGTATCGGTGCTGCATCCTAATAAGACTGAGCTATCTCGACATACTCCCACAGCACGAGACTGAGATCCGGTTTTCTTGCAGGTTGCACATATTAGCACGTTTATTGTTGGACTGACGTATCCTTGTGAGCCTATCTTCGACTCTAAGGAAGAAACAACCTAAGGCTCGATGATCAGCCGCAGCTCGAAAGCTGACAGAGCATTTGCTTTCCTCCTGCTTTGGTACCTCCCATGCACGATGACCCCTCATATATTTGTCACAAATGTCATTTTAGGTCGCATAGCCTAGCTTGATGATTCCGATAGTGGTTTAGCCATTCATTATCCGAGTAAGAGAATGTCAGAGTATGAGACGAGGTACATTATGATTGAGCCGCTTTTGGCTTACTCTCCGCTCAGCCACTCTGAGATTGGAGACATTACATGATAGAGTATTTCGTGCGCCTTATTTCTCGCCATCCTTTCTGAGATATCTATTCGATGTTCTCGCTAATGCAGTGACTTATGAGATGGCTTCAGACTTCTACGTAGCTCGATATCTCAAGATGCCACCAAAAGTCCAGAAAAGAGTGTGTTAGCAGATCACTCGCCTCACTTCCGCTACTACGCGAGTGATCGATGATGATTTTTCTGATGAGGAGATCTAGGGTACTGGGGTTTGTCTGGCCAGCGATGTACTTGGACAGCAACACCATTCCGATACTGGATAAAGTTCTATCGATTTCTTCGCATGTCGATCATATCCCGAGACGCCTGTTCGCTCTTCATGGATCGTTATCCCACATGAACACATTGTTGAGCATGAGGCATGTATCCTCGTTGTAGACTACACCGAGCCTCTGATTAGAAGGACGGAGATATTCTGATTCTAATCTAGTGATTGGGAATGTGATCCAGGTGATCGAAGACCGTAGATGTGGAGCGAGGCCATATCATGCTTATTTGTGAAACATAGTGGGAGGTTTGACGACTGAGCTACACTCATACCTACCTAGAGCAGACCGTCACGATGCTAAGCATTGGCTTCCATGATCGACATTCCCATGGGTGCCGTAGTCACCGCCAATGAGACTAAGTGTTCCCGCTATTGTCAAGCACTGACGAAGCCTGTGGTTTTATGATGGTCCGCCGGGTATCATGATGATTTAACAGCTTAGATACGGCACATACCCTCGAGGCCTGACTCGCTAAGGACAAGAGAGCTTGAGGCGCCTCAACCGCTATGATTAAGACAGAGACGTAGATAAAGTGCATGAATGGCAGTGTTATCATGGCGCTTAGATCGAGATTCAAATGCCATCAGTACTGGAGGAGAGGTCCAACGGAGTTTGTGGGTCCCATATATGTGACGCCTCAAAACCGCAAGGCTCCCGCCGACAACTCGTCAACCAATAAATGATGTCCTATGTCATGAGACTCATACACGAGCAAAAATGGCCATACTGCCATATATTCATATCACAAAAAATGCATCAACTATATTTTACCATAGTTCAAGAGTTAATATATCACTCTTAATACAACATGTTTCAATTATAATTGTCACACCCTTCGATTCCCTATCCGACCGACATGATCCGAACCGAGTTCGGGTGCGACTCCGTGGACTGGACTCTTTACTCCGATTTTTTTAAAACTGAACCGGTAATTGTGGGTACGGCCCACATCTTATACCATAATCAAGAACTACCACCGAGGAACAAAATCTGGCACATTCACCAGTCCGCATTTACAAATACAAAACTATACTTTTACATTTACAACCGTGAAAGCACCTAACCTAAGCACGCAGCGAACCCTAAGGCGTGTTTCGTCTACCAGATGCTGCAAGTCTTCGATGTCTTCCTCGTGACTCACCTGATTAAAAACCCGTGCTGCTTTACGCCTTGTAAGGGGAAACATACGCCTTATGCATATACACATTTAACGCATAAAACAAAAACAGATAATATAAATTTCATGCATTTATATTATGAACTTATACGAGTACTTCTCTTATAACAGTTTATGCTTATTCTATCTCCCAGGAGTTACAGATCTTATTCTTACGCAGAACTATGTTTAATGGTACTTATGTTTATTCAAGACCCCGCAGGAGTTACGTAATCCTATCCTTATTCGTAACTTATAATAATGGCACTTATGTTATTCAGACTCTGAGGAGTTTACAAGATCTGGGACTCCCGTAGGAGTTACGTAACTTATCCTTGTCTGTAACTTATACTTAACAGACTTTATGTTTATTCCAGACTAGAGTTACGTAATCCTATCCTTATTCGTAACTTATACTTAATGTGACTTATGTTTATTCAGACTCCCGTAGAGTTACGTAACTTATCCTTATTCGTAACTTCTATACTTATTCTATGGAGTTTATACTGCTCGAGGTAAATTCGTAGTACTACACTGAGATATTGCCTTAACATACACTGCAGACGCTTAACTTACCCTTATACTGAAGTACCCGTAAGTACTACAAAACTTATACTGGTAATTCTGTGATTTTATACTTGTTCTACTACAATCTCGTCTACTAACTTATGTCAGATACATAAAACTTATATATGTATTTCACATTCATACATATTTGATGCAGTGAACTTATAATGGTTTTATCAACTGAGACGGTCTTACTTGAGCATATACTTATCTTACGTGATCTTATCCTTGTGCGAAGGTACCCGTATAAGTACAATAAGCCCGAACTAATCATATACAAGGTCGATTCGACGATGCAGATATTATATCGTGGATGGATATTACCCATAACAGTAATGTGATCATAAGAACATATATATACTTATTTTATCGTTACGAGTACCCGTACTACGTAATCCTATACTTATGTTATCGATACAAGAGTACCCGTGGGTACTACAGAACTTATACTTATTTTATCGACGCGGAGTACCAATAAAACAATGTGAACTATCGTGATACAAGAACCACAAATGGTTTAAAATACTGGTTGAACTCCATACAGAGTAAATTTCTGTATTATGGTGAATTGATGAATACAGATACCTTCCAGAGGTACTACTGTAATCCTAATCACATAGAGTACCGTGAGGTACCATGTAATCCATGCAGACAGACTTAATCGTATACTTTAACTTATTCAGATACAGAGTATGACCCGTGAAATACTTTTTAACTAAATCCGAGACGTGAGTTAATCGAGACGTAACTTAATCGAGATTTAACTTATTCAGTATGGGAGTACCCGTAGGTACTGGCTGCAGAATCCAACTGTGAGACAGAGTCCCTAGAGATTACGTGAACTTATTCAGACGCAGTGAGCACTGCAGTACTACGTAACTTATCGATATTGTGAGTACCCGTAGGGTACCATTTAACTTAGTCGATGACAGAGTACCCGTAGGTACTACGTAACTCACGACATGTGGAGTACCCAGAGGGTACTTACGTAGGTAACTTAATCGATACGTAGATACATTCAGATCTTTACTCTATTCATTATCTCAGTTGTTTTATCATATGTCCGGTCTAACTACCTGCACTCAATCATAAGAAATGAAAGGTGACGCAAGACACCAAGACCAAGGCACACGACAAGATCGGGTGCCAGAAGACCATACAGCCACCCGCCACGCAACAGATGCCGCAGCACCGCCAGGAGTGCCTGAGCACCGATCTGACGTGCCTCGCTCACGCAACAGATGTCAGCACTGCCAGGAGTGCTTGAAAGAATTAACTAAAATGCCAACCACGCGCCAGAGTGCAGCTTAGCGACAACAGGAGTGCCAAGCACTAAATGTGAGTGCCGAAGCACCAATGTGACGCCCACTCATTCATTTTTCTCGGGTCCTAGGTAGTCATATGGATCATATACCCAGAACTCATAACCTTTCTTAATCACATTTGCGGATCATGACATACTACCTTCCATATATTCATGTTCATGTTCATTTTCACCATTTTCATGCTTCATGCCTATTCCATATGGCATTTCTGATATTTGTACTAAGATGATGCCTATCCACACATCATTCAAAGTATTTCATCCTCTATGAATTTATTTCACTTAGAAATTGGAATCATTCCAATTGGATCATCCAAACTCGTTATGGCATTTTCTACGCCAACTACCATGCACCGATTTTACCGAGGGATAGTTTGCAATATTCATTTTCCAGTGTCTTGTCTCCATATTTGATACTGGTTCTTTGCAATCCTTTAAATTTAAGGTGTTAAGGGTTCTATTCCAACTGGAATCACCCAATTCAGAGTACCGATCCTCGGCTATCCTAAACAACCCTGACTAATTTACGCTCAAACTGATACAGAATCTGCTCGCATACGGCCCTCACTGATGAATTTTTTGGACCACTTAGAGCCAGAATTTTGACGGTACCTATTTCTTTAGGTTTGGTTTCTGAAGTCTATTTAAGTGGCTACTCGAACTCTACCAAACTCCATAAGAAATGAGAAAGTTATGGCCAAAATACAAAAACTGGTCAGAATAGGAGGGTCATCAGGTGTACCTAAGATACCCCTAATGTGGCCCAGACATCGCAAAAAATGACCAGGATGCAAGTGTACCGCACATGTTCAAAGTGTACCGGTACACCCTAATGCCCAGAATGTGTGTTTTCTCCCATTTTTTCATGGTTTTCCATCCCAAACCAACTCTACACTTCAAACACACATCAAACCATTTCCTATTCCTCTGCAGAACCTCTTTCTATTCAATTCCTCTTCAATACTTATCTGTATTCCAAAACATATCAAGAATCCTTCCAAAACACTTTACATGGGTTAAGACCCATAGCACAAACCAATGAGTGATATTAGTTAGGGTTTGTTCCAAACCCTAACCAATTACTCCTCACTCACTCATGAATCCATCCTCAAAGGAAGATTCCAACCATCTCAGGCCATACGGGCCCTACCAACCTTACTCATAATATCTGGGTTAAGATGAAACCCTAGCAAAACCCCAAGTTTGAGGACGTTACCAAACTGGGAACCAAGCATGGAAATTCATACATAATCTCATAGAGTTCATTATCAAGGCAGGAGTTTCCCATACCTGCCACTCCTCCTCCTCTTCTTCTCTTCTTCTTCTTCTTCTTCCTCTTCTCTCTCTCCTTCTCCTTCACGCTTTTAAGCTCTCTCCCAAACATGAGTAGACCAATTTTATCAATCAGATTTGTTAAGGCCATGTTCGCCTTTTAAATAAAACCTATTTGGGTTAACTTTCTTTATTTGCTTTACTCATAATCCCTCTCATTTATAATTAAATTTTCCTTTTTATTTCGTTTTGGCCTCAAATCTTCTTTAATCCATGTCTGCTCCCCTTGACAAATTACAATTTTGTCCTTAAGTTTGTAACTTTCCTGTCTCATTTCGTTTCGTATTTAACTCATACTTAAACAATCAATTATATATAAAATACTCCTAAACATGTCGAAACTATTTAGTATAAGAGTTTCGGTGTTACAATAATAATCTATACATGTTTTACAATTTATATCAAAGCCACAATCCCGGGCTTTCTTCTCAAAAGCGACTTAATGAAATCGCCTTCCGAACACTCTCTATACCCGAAATATTCTATTGCAGGAGAAACGCCAAGAAGGATAATCTCCATACGGGTTACCCCCACCTAAGTGCATATGCAATGATTCAACACAAACGATTCAAGCAAATACATGATCCTACTTGAACGTATATGTGATATGGATGAGAACGCGACCACCATCTACTCGAGCCATCACCGACTCTCCCACGCATGCCTGCCAAATGTGAGAAAAAACATCGCTTTCAAACAAAGGTTTTGTTCGAAAAGTACACCAATTTCAGAATATATCGGGACTACCTCCCAGGCGAATTGCTGATCATTTTTCAAACACGCGGGTCACCTCCGAGATGAACCACTGGATCACTCTCCAAGGCAATTCTTCTGAAAATTTCCTTTGAAATTCCTTCATAACCATTTCCCATTTTCATTTCTTTCGCCATGCATCACACCTAATTTTCTAGTCGTTTCAAAGGCATATGAAAATGCATAATGCCATTTCCAAACAATTCATGTTAATATATAAATTATGTATGTACTAACATAAATTTACTCACATGCATCATGTCATTCAATTCACATACTAATCACATGTTATTTATTTTATCAATAACATCAAAATTATCTCACTGGAGCTAATCAACAATCCATTTAATTCTGCGGGCCTTTACACAATTATATTTTTTGTATATTCTCCGACTCATGTTAACACATTAAATTCCATGCATTAACATTTCTTTCACACAATTCAAGCCATCCAATTCAAGCAATATTTTTGCTTACAACACACATAGACCATTTTCATCCGACAACCAAAGGCGTGACTGCTTAACAAATTTTAAATCCAGTATGGAATCGTTCACAGGACAACCCTCTCACTAAGACGGCCCGATTTGTGGAAACTAAATCCATGGCCATTTCCGCCTAACAACACTAAACCATAATTTATTGCATAAATTATCACACAAACCACCCAAACAAATTCCTAAATTGTCCAAAACTGTTCCAAATATTCCAACAATTCAATCATGCCTTGTGGATCTGAATTAACACATCATCACTCGCCTCAAACACTTCAAATCATTTACAAAGCTCTTAAACCGAAATAACCGAGCAGGAGAAGACCCCTACCTCTTGGAGCTGTCAAACTCCACAAAAACCGCGGGCCCACGCCAGAAATTTCGCCGCTGTAACAATCATTTTCGCCACTGACGCGAACCGACTCTGGCCGAAACTGGAAATCTAGAGAGAAGTCGACTTTCTCTCTAAATCCATTCTTCCCACAGACGCTCAAAGACCATTCGAGAAGAAAGCTCTTTTTTCTTTTCATTTATTCCTTTGTCCCTCACTGCCATCACAAGTTCTAATTGTCGAGGATTACCTTTATCCATTTAATCAACCAACTTTGATTTCCTCTAATTGGGGATTACCTGGGTCCAATGGCCCCACACTCAGCTCAAGTTGAATCATTCTCAGACTGAAGACGTGGCACACTAAGGAAGCCACTTAAAATGCGCCTAAGTGTCTCGCACTACGCCGCCGAAACGTGAGGACTCAACGTCTCTGAACTGAATGTGAGGCCAGATTATGGTACAATTCCAACTACGTTCGTTTCATCCGGAGATCTAGAAAAAATTTCTCATTTTAATCGAAATTACCATTTTATCTTTTTTCGTAAAATTAGAATTTTCTGCTTTACATTCTCCTTCTTAAAATAATTCATTCCGGAATCTACACGCACATACATCCAACCACGTCTTCATATGTGTAACCTTACACAATCCCTACTGCGCAAACGTCGACCTTCCGGTCACACCACCATAACCCAATGGGTCATTACCCTAATCCATGTCATGAACGACATCCATATACCGAGCCCTCATTGCTCACTCACCCGACGAATCCCGCCGATGGATAACTAATCTCGAGTCAACCCTTAATTCTATCACCCAACTCTAGCGGTTGATAACTATGACCGTGTGTCTTCTTCGGGGCAAATGTAACTTTAAGACATCTCCGCGGGTCTCTTACACCCATACGTAAATTCTCGATATCTTCGCGGCCCTACACCCCCACATAGAAATTTCGATATCTCCACGGCCTCTTACATCCACACGTAAATCTGTGATATCTCCACGGGTCTCTTTACACCCACACGTAAATTCTTTCGATATCTCCACTGCCCTTACAACCATACAGACCTTCAGATACTAATGCGTCTTTCACCCTAATCTCCAGGCTTTTACCCCAGGATTAACACTCCTCTTGCTTCAGCCTCTTCAACACTACATTAATGGCTTCCCATTTCTTGATTTGAACTATGAATCTTCATTGGACGTAGTCCCAAAGACAAACTCAACCCACACCCACCCAGAGTGGTGAATGACCATATCGTGCACCCATACCTGACTCGACGCGATGTCACCGTGCACCCACACCTGACTCGATGCGATCCCCCCGGGTGTCCACCATGAGCAGAATCTCGGAGATCCCTAACTCACGATCCTGACCTATCAGGTCAACTCTCACCCTACATCCTAGAGAAGAACATCCACACATGGCTTCTTTAAAGGCCTCAACCTCTAAGCCCAAATCTATCACGCAAGATTTAAATAATGATGAACATGATGCACCAAAAACAAATGGTATAAAACGACGCTACATGTCCTACCGACTGCATGTTTAGCCTCTGGCACAATGGCATAGACACGCCCCTGGTCCCTAAAGTCCCGACCGTTTCAGATTCGACCGACCCACACTCCGCCCTTTCGCCATTTTCCAGAGCGGCTTGGCTGTGCTTCAGATAGCACCCCGCGATCAAAACCGGCCTCCGACCCATACTCGTGTGGAGGAATGAATCAGATCCTCTCCCGCCCTATTGTACCTAACTGATCGCACCGCCCCTAAACCCTGGATCCCCGTCGAGGGCATGATGAGCTTAAAAGTCATCTATTTTTAACCATTTTTCCGTTTGATTTTAATGTAAAAAGGAATACCAAGATGCGTAATTATGGAATAACAACCAAACTGCTAAATGGCAAGAGAATTCAAGAAAAAGAAGAATTTTTGCGTAAAAGGAAGCAAAGTGATGAGCGAATGAGATAATTATCGGGCTGAAGTCATAGCAGGTGCACGCAAAGATGAAGGGAACCCGGTGTCGTGAAGTTTCAAAAGAATCAAAATGCATATCCAGTTAAAAGAAGAAACTCCGCCGAACGGCTTACTAAGAACAAGGCAGCCGAGTTAAAGAAACCTGTGGTGTGAAGCAACCAGAAATGAAGAAGAAGAAGCATTTCATGTCGCACATCCGACGCCGCCGTGACATCGACAATGAATTAGCAAAGAATATACATCGGGCCATAAGAAAAAGTAGTCACGCTGGGAACGTTTAAAGAGAGGCACACCGACATCGTGAAAGTGAAGGAAATAGCGGAATCGTCACGGCAGAATCACCGATAAGGCAACGAGGATTAACGAAGTTAAGGTCGATGCGTCGCCGATCGACGGGAGGTTTACAAGAGAACGCCATGAAGCCGGCGATGTGGCCGCGGAGATGAAGTCGAGGTAACTCAAAGTTGTCGCTACGCTGGCAGAGTGATCAAGTCATCAAAGAAGCACCAATTGAAACCCGCGTATGAATCGTCGATAAGGGATCGAGCGTCGCACAAATAGAACCATCATGAAGATCGCAGCCATAAGCTGACGCCGCGACAAGAGATTGTTGTCGCGACACCAAGAGCAACTTCGCGGCAACGGTAAGTTCCTGCCGATGTCACGAGCAAGAGATCGATGTCGCGACATCGTGGCAACCATCAGCTTCCCGCAGACAGAGCCATGTCGCGACACGAGATTACGTCGCGGCATCATGAACGACTAATTCAAGGTCGCATAGATGGTTGATGTCGCTGACGCGAGATCGGCGTCGACATGGATATGTCGCGAAGGAATTCTCAAGCCGCGGTTTCAATATAAGAATTTCCGGCCACCAGCTTGAAATCCATTAACCACGCGCTGATTAAGGCCCAACCGAGAAACCCTATAAATACACAATACCCGTAAGAGGAAAATCAGCCATGCGACACGACGCAGAGGTCCGTACCAAGGCTCATTTTCCTTTTAGTTTTCTTTTCTTTCTTTTCTTTTCTTTCTTTTCTTCAATGTCGATAGCAGAGATTAGATTAGATTTATCGTTTTATTTTTCGCTTTATTTTCCGATCTGGTGTTGTCATTTTGGCGTAGTTTAATGGAGAATTTATTCTTTCAAATTACTACCTGAATGTTTAGTTCGTATTAAATTTCTCGAATTCAATCCTTCGCCAATCAGTAGCCTATTCTTATGATCGCAGGAATGTCAGATGCGGTAATTCGAAGAATTGAGGAACGGGCCTTCCATTAAGTGAATGCTATAGTCGAAATTATCTTTCCCGTAATAAGCTCCTACACTTTTGAATTTCGCCACAATTTACTCCGAGTCGGGTTTACTGCTGGATCAATTTCGCTTTCTATACCCGTTATAAGATTCTGGCTCTATCGCTTCCGATTTCAAGGAGGCCCTCCGAGGACACAGTAGAAGGCATCTCCTGAGTTATGAACAATTTCTCAAGGTATATTAACCGCTATTTGAGACTGAATAGAGCTATGCTTTATTTCATAAATCTCTTCACTAAATCAAGCAGAGTCAATGAGTTATCAATTTAAACAAGAAGAGTTCACCTCAATTCGAATAATGAGGCTAATCCTGCCACCGAGATCTAATCAAGGAGAGGGTGATCTATCTCTAATTTCGAGGAAGAGCATCCCTAAGTCAGATATCCTTGCTCGACCGATAACTCGGGAGCTAAGGCGGATATCTATAAACGGGTAATGGTTATCGCAAAAGAAAATACCCGCATTAAGGAAATCCTTGAAAAGTAGTTATTTGAATTTCGCCTTCAAGAGAATCAGAAAATTAGATAATGAAATGTGAGTATGTGGAGAGATCCAAATTGGTGCCATTAAACACCTCGACGACATTTTAAACCTCGAAATATTCAAGAAGTTTTATCGCATTAACTACATGAATCGTACTTCACTATAGTAGCATACTCTGATGTGTTCTTCTAAAGATAATTATTCTGTCCATTTATTTTCTTAACTATTCTTTATATTTTATTCTTTATATTCCAAATTTTTATTTGACTGTTTATTATTTACTTGCTAGTATAATTTCCAAGACCTTAAGCCGGATCCTACTGTCACTTGGAATTCAAAGAAAGGAGCTCAGCAGCTAGGGTAGAAGATTAAATTCTCAGATCCCTGGTGACCATGAGTCCGGACTTATATCCATTTTATTACTTGTCGACCAGTGCACTCGCAATGGGGACAGCCAACTTAATTGAAAATGATTAACTTTAGAGACTTTCGTCTCAACAAGTTTTAGATGTAGTTTTCAGATTAGAGAACTTTTGGTAATTTGCGCTTACATAAAATTTCCAGTATGTGTTTGTCCGAGGTCAAGTTTTATGTATACACATTTGACTAAAGAATTTAGTAAATCAATATTCGACGAAAGAAGGAAATGCTAATTCAATATTTAAAAGAAAAGAACAAAATAGTTTTTCGCTACAAAGGGTTATTTTAACCACTAACCTTAAATAAAACCTATGTTGAATATATTTGTTGTTCTGACTAATCCTATTAATGGGAGGTATTTTGTTTAAAACTTCGATGCATGTAGCGTAAAATTGATCCGATTCCAAACGATTCCTCACCAGAGAAAACACTTCGTACTGAGAAAGACAAGGAAAGCGTAAAACACCACCATGGTAGACGAAAGATGTGATCAACCGAGGACACAGACAAGAGCCTGTAGTGACCTACCATCGATACCATGGAGGAATTTTGAAGCCGATCATTCAGATGAATACTCAGCACCGATGTACCGCTATAGATGCCAACAATTTCAACTTAAACCAAGATTAATTACCATGGTCCAAGAAGACGCGCTGTACCGTCATCCCAATCAAGACCCCAAACTAACACTGGAAGATTTCTGTGATGGCTAATACAAGAAAGTCGAATCGGTGAGACCGTGGTCATTAAACTACATCTATCCCTTCTCTATAAGAGATACAACAGCCTACATGGTATGAATCTTTACCATATGGCTCGCGATACTGGGAGGAGCCGGTAAAGGCACATATTCGGGCGTATCTTCCCCCATCACTCACCTCGAAAGAGAGGAAAATCATTATGTTTCACAGGAAGATGAGCCTCAGACAGAGCTCGGGAAAGATCTGCGGTCACGAAGATGTCCAATGCACGGATAGGATCTCAAGACTCGATGGACATTGTGATATCATGCTCAATGATATAACAAAGGGGATCATCGATGTCATGTCAGGGAGCATCTGCCGTAGTGCGCCAAGAGGCAAGAGAGCTGATCAAGACTCGAAGCAAATGGTAATATGAAAACTCCTTCGAAGTTTTCAAAAGGAAGCAAAGAAAAGGAAAGGGATCATGGAGTCGAAAGCAAGATGACAAAATACGAGGCTAGCTGATGCCATTATGCACAAAGCCGGATACAAAGGAAGACACACACGCCCATGGAATAGAGGTAAATGAAAGAGAGTTATCAAGCGAAAGTGCCGGAGTCATTTAAGAACACTCCTATGATGTCAAAGAGGTTGGCATTCGGGGTGAGCCAAGAGCTTACCATTTCAAACCCAATACTAACTCCTCGTCAAAGACATTTATCACCCAAAGACTAAGGAACCATGAGAACTTCTCATACGCTGGAGGGGCTTCACAAGGCCTTAAGGCACGACGTAACTCCTCAATGTTAAGACAACAACCACCGAGGTTCCAAAGAAGAGCAGCAAGGAAATGAACATGTAAATGAAGAATATCGTGGTCGAGGAGGTCAACTTTCTGGAAGAACAGAGGTCAGATTTCATGGGGATAATAAGAAGTCAGTTGAACCTCCATGAACAAAAGTTTACATGTGAGTCGAAGCAACCTGCTACCAATTCTCAAAATTTTCGCACACCTCACCAATGCATCCCCTCGAAGAACCCGAGACATTAAGTAGTAAGAAATGGCCTGAACTCTGTGCCTGGGGAAAGAAAGATACCTTCCAAGTGACACACAAAGAAAATCCAAAGGACTCGTATGGTCAGATGCTCGAGAGGGAAGGAAATAGAAAAGACAGCAAAAAGATGACAAAGAAAAAGAAGGAGCAAGACCAGAAGGGAAGAGGCACTTCTGAGAAAGAAAAAGAAGGAGTAGAAGAGAAGAACATCCAAGACCCAGACTGCATCCCATTTCCACAGAGACTCAGAAATCCAAGATAGAGAGCAATTGCAGGTTTTGAAACTTTCCAGAATGAGATCGTGATAGCTTTACCTAGCAGAACTCGTATGCCACTCTATGCAAAATCAAGGACATACTGAAAGAAAAGAAAGATAGTAGAGGAAGGAATAGTTGAATCTCACCGCTACTTGCAAGGCAAGAATCGAAAAAGAACTACCGTGAAAGACAAACATCCAGGAGTCAACGATTCCTCAGAAGACGAGGAATCGAATTCCGTAGCCCTCATGACTCAGAGCTGCAGATCAATTCTCCGCGCTCTTCACGCTAAGAAACTAAGTTCGGGGAGGTTATTCCCACCACTGCTACTCCTTCAAATGGCAGCACAGATCATGGTAAAACCTGGCGAGTCTAGAAGATGTTAATACCTGAAATTTTATTTTTTCCAAAGACTTCATCATTCCGACATGGAAGTTAAGATTCACAAGTACCCCGCTAACGAAGACCATTCCTACCACTGGAGTCAAGCTCCGACTGACATGCAAAGGAGCTCCACCAGCCTGATACAGTTTCGCTGTTTTAACTTGATCAAAGTATGCAAAATATGTGATATAGATACAAGTCATACAAACAGATTTCTATTCATGTTTCCAACCTGACATACACAATGATCAGAATACTCCGGGCTTTTATCAATGAAAAAGAGATAATCTCATGAGTACCTAAGATGTCTATTCCAACTCTCCATACAAAGAAGCTTTTCATTCTTTAGAAACTATGATGAGCCTGGCTAAAACAATGAGATTTGGGAAAATATTGAAAAGAGAAATTCATCAAGAAAACCAGCAAGTGTATGACTGGCTTTCAAAGAGTCACACGCCATTTAAAGTATGCTTACTTAGAATTACCAAAAGAAAAACCAAATCATTTCACCGTAATTCACATGCCAAGTAAACAAAAGAGCATCACGAAATATTGCTAAGCATAAGGAATCGCTACTGGGTCCCATCAAGAGTCAAGGGTATCACCATCAATTTATACGCATAAGATTATGCTATGAAGAGACTTCAAACCATCCTGTAGAAAACCAAAGTACAATTTAATCCAAAGTAGATAAGAAGTAGCTCTAAAGGAGTACCAAACGGCCACGCCGGTTTTATCTATGCTATCGGCGCATTGGGTGAGCCCAAACATGTGGTTCCAAAGAAAGGGGGTTTACTGTGGATCGAAATGAAAAATGAATCGATTCCAAATGGGCACCAAAGGATGTGATGGAGGGTATGTATTGATTATAAGGAAGTTGAATTCAAAGAACTAAGATCATTTCTTTCGCTTTCATCATCGATGTCGACAAAGAAGTGCACACCTCACTTTTGTTTTCCTGACGGGTATTCAGGATACAATCGAGTCGCTATCGTACCAGACCAAGAGAAGACCACTCACATGTCCCGCGGTACCTTTGCCTCGTAAGGATGCCATTCGGGCTATGTACGCTCCGCTACATTCCAAAGGTAAGATGTTCACACGCTCGCATTTTGCCGGTACAGTCATAAAATTTTCATGGATGACTTCATCAGGTAGCGGATCCGGGCCTTGATCAATGCTTGAACAATCTGAAACAAGATTTCAAAGATGCTAAGACAAATAAATTAGCACCGATCAAAAATGCCATTTTATGGGTGACAAGGTATTGTTCGGGCATAAAATTTCTACTACCGGACTAGAAGTGACCAATCCATATGTATCCATTATCAAAACTCGCACCACCAACCACAAAAGAAAAGGAGCAAGAAGCTTCGGGGCATGCCGGATTTTACAGAGATTCATCAAAGACTTTTCAAAATAGCTAGACCACTATGACATCGAAAAGATACAAGGTTCAATTTTTTGATGACTTTAAGGATGCTGTAAAATCAAAATCAGATCGGGCATGGGCACCATAATGGACAACGAATGGATCAAAGTGGATTTGAAATAATGTTATGCCACAGATTTTGATACGGTTTTGTTTGTGGCAAAGAAAAGAGAAAGTATTCAGGCCATATACTATGCTAGTAAGACCTTCAATGAAGCAAGGCCAAGAGAATTCATCAATAATCAAAAGGAGATGCTATTTATGCATTTGCTGAAAATTTTAGGCAAGACATTTTAGATTCCATGTGGTAATTCACACTGACATGCAACAATCAAATATGTCGAAAAAGTAGCTGCCGCATTTATATGTGGTGTCACATGCAGGAGTTTGATTTGGAAATCAAGGATAAAGGATGCATTAATGAGAAATAATACCAAGAGAAAGAAGCAATGATGAAGAAGAAATGTGATGTTACAGAACTCTGATAAGGCAATGCTAGTGTTTCTTCCAACTTCACGCGCGGTATGTCGATATTGTAAATGAGATTCAAGCCATGGAGTAATGCCTTCGAACTCAGCCTACCAACAAGAGGAATCCTTAATCCATAGCAGCAGTTATATTCGGGATGACCCACTATTATTCAAAAGAGGTGCCGGATACTGATAAGAAGATGTGCAATGAAGAACAAGGCAACATTTTAAATTGAACGCTATGCATCACCACATGGGACATTTTTCTCGAAGAATGTACTCTCACAAGATACTCCAATCAGATTTTATCGCCCACTATCTTCGTGAGATCAGGCCAGTGGGTTAAATTGTGTGATAGATGCCAATAGACAAATATCAAGAATAGAATGAAACGCCCAGAGTGTATTATGGTGATACAAATTATGTATGGGGGAATAGATTTTAGGACCTTTCCTCATCATCATTTGAAACTTCATACATACCGCATAGTGAGATTACGCTTCCAAAATGGGTGGAAGGAAAGGTCGTCCAAGGAACATGCTAATACAGCTGTGAGTTTCGCAAAAGAATATTTCGGCGCGCATTCGGGAACACCCGTAACCATCATTAGGTGATGTGAACCCACTTCGAAACAAAATATTTGCAAACTCACGAAAGTGCGTATGGATCAAGCATGTAATGAGTTTAGCCTATCATCCCGCACTAATGGACAAGCAGAATTTCCAAATGTGTGAGATCAAAAAGAATACTAAAGACTAAGAGCCTGGTTATAAAGATCGCCTAAACTCGATGATGCACCGCCACAGATCGCATACAAAACCCCATCGAATGTCCCCATACGAGTTAGCTTTTTGCAAACTACGCCATTTACCTCAATTGTATCAAGGCATTACGGGCCATCAAGAAGCAAACTCGACTTTAAGGCCGCAAGGGAAGATTACCTCCAATCGCCCGAATCGAAGAATTGAGAAATGAAGCCTATGATAATGCTAGGTTATACAAAGATAAGACAAAGAAATGGCATGATCGTAGAATTTTGAGAAAAGAGTTCGCAGCGGGGAACAAGTCTCATTGCTTAATTCTGGGATCAAATCGCTTTCTGCAGTGGAAATTAAATCCAATGGAGCGGGCCATACACAAGGGTGTCAAGTACTACATTCGAGCAAAGGATGCACCAGGATCGATAATTAGGAGGAATTCAAGGTCAATGGACGAGGTTAAAGAATATCTAAACAGCAGAGGGAATGAAGAACCCCAACCGGTTCCTGGTGAAGTTGTTAAGAAGTACTACAACAAAGGAGCCCAAATTTTAAGGACTTAAAACTGAAAGGAATTTAATCGAGGCAACCCATAAGGATTTAATCGATGATTTTTAGTTTTGAAATATTTTTTAGCCACAATAAAATTGTGTCGATTTGTTTTTATAAGGATGGATTTAATTTTTAGAAATTAATCAGTTTAATTAGATTTTTCAATATTGCAAAGGGAGCTGCAAGGCTTTTCTAGCATACGTAATGGCAAGGCAACTACAGAACAATTCCAAAGAATCCTGCGTGAGAAGCTCATAACATGAGAAAAAGGGAGTAACCTTCTCCCTAACCCAATTCTCAGATATACTTGAATTGATTGTTAAATCTGCTGAGATGCCCGAAGAGATGTCTAAAAGGGTTAGGAACAATAAGAGAATTCAAGGTTCAGATCATCGAAGCTAAGGGCTTAGTCGCGACAAATGTTATGTCATGCATACTGCCGCCATCAGAAAGTCATGTGTCACTGACAAAAACATCAGTGTCGTAACCGCTTTCAGCGGCAATCAGAGTATCAAGTAAGAAGATGACACATACATCACTGTTAGTTACACAGAATCGGTTTCAAAATGAAAATGATGCCTGTTGTCCCAACAAGAGAATAACACGGGGAAACAAAACAGAATAAAAAGGATGTCGCAACATGATAATCAAATACAATCTTTAACTGACCGATGTCGCGACAAACTTAGCATGTCGCGATAAAAGAGTTTTAATGCCATTAACTCACTTGTGCTTCCAAATTCAACAGATCTCAAATAATAAGAGGCTTAAATCAAGTCGCGACGTGTTTTTAATGAAACAATAATTAAATTCCACAAACATCGATTGAATTGCAACCGCTGAACTTGACTATCCATCAAACACATGAAGGCCCAATTTCTTCCTTCCTCGAATCTCAACCCCCGAAACCCTAGCTTCCCAAACCTTTTGAAAAGCTTCGCTTCCAACGGGCCGAAATTCCCACCCCACCCAACCTGCATTTAGATTACAGGCATAACAACCTAAGAAGAAATCACATAATGACTTGATTGACTCACAGAATAAATAACTGATGATAAACATCAACACTCAAGTCTCCACACTCCTAAGAAGATGCAGCATGGAAAGTGGCAAGGTGATAAAGAAGAAGAAGTAAGATTTGCCATTGTACTGGCTTAATTTTAAATGGAAAATATTATGCTAACAAGGGGTTTGTCACAGAGGAGATTCCGTAATCCTGTTATCTTTCTCGCGAGATGATATATATGAGGTGGAGAGTTCCGCGCACACCAAAATCGTGGTATAAAGCACTGCAAGAGAGTTTTATTCAAATTTGGTGGGAAGGAAGGATGGAGCGGTTTTTGTTGGGAGGAGTCTCGGGTTTCATATAGAAGCTAAGGCCATCAACGAGGCTCATGGCATGGCAAAGGCACAAACATGGTTCCAAATTCAATAAAACTTTTGGAAAAACCAGATTTTAAAGATCGCTAAGAAGTCACTTCAATGGTAAGGTGCAACTAAACTAAGGAGGCGCCAAGAACATTGAATGTGGAAGCCTCACCGAGGAAGCGAAGGTACGGGTTTTACTTCCCGGCTTCGCTGGCCCACCCAAACACGTGTACAAAGGAGAGTAGAACAAGAAGCCGTGGTTACCAGACGCCATCCGCAAGATCACTGTCGAGCTGCCACTGAACTCACATGAGGTAACATGAATAGTGAGGGTTTATTCTCACCCCAACAAGCTAATCACTGTCAGGCTTCAGGCTGGGCAGAGTATAAGAAAGGGTAATAGCACTCAGGAGCTGCTCACCTTCCCAGCCAGAGTTGAGTGCATAATCAAGAACCAGTAAGAGTATGGGGTACTGGTAGAGAAAAGAGATGAAGCCCAGCTTGAGCATCGTAAAATGAGACTCAGAGGGGTTGTCGATCAAGGAGCAGAGCACCTTAAAACTCAATTGACAACAACATTTCATTTTTGCAGACAGCCGAAAGGCAGATAGGCTAAAAATCAATGACTTCCATTCTGCCCGCTTCTCTTCCCGTGCGTAATGTAAATTAATAATGAGAAAGCTCAAGGGGAGCACAAGAGAACAAGCTGACATCGAAGCTCCTAATGCCATACAGAGAATGAATGAAAGAGAGAAGGAGGAACCTACAACAGGAACGGCAGGCTGCATTTATGAAAAGAATTGAAAAGAAGAGACCAACAAAGGGGGAGGAAGAGCTAAACAGAAGGAAAAGGGATAATGGATGGAGCTATTAAAGAAGAGAATGTTGCTGGAGAAGAGCTTAACAAGAGAAAATTTTGAAGCAGCAAGGAAGAGTTTAAGAAAGAAATGAAGGAAAGAGATCACACCGTTGGCGTAAACTCAAACTAAGTCATGAAGCTTTATAATAACTGGCTTCAGCGTTGATTCTCAACTCCTAACATTGATAAAGAAAAGAGATACAGCAAGAAGCCACCGAGCAATCAGGGCTTCAAGTTCCTATACAAGTCTCTACGTAAGATTTTGAAACAAACTGGACAGATGTAGACAAGAAGCAAAAGGATGTCAATCCTACGTGCGTAAAGAGTCGGGACGAAAATTCCGATCTAATTAACAAATAAATCTCTCCAAATTTTAGAGTGTCACATCTAATGGTAATACAATGAATGGCCTGGGAAGAGGCAGGATGAGTTGAACAAAAGGTTGATCTTCTTCCAATGAGATTCTATCAAGATCAAGTTGAGAAGGAAACTAAGAAGAGAAAGGAAAGAAGGAAATGAAATTTCCTCCATTCCTAAATTTCATTTGAATACCAGTAGAACTGGATCCCTAATATCTTTGTCGCCTCTTCCAAAAGAAAAAGATAGACTCTTCCCAAACCGACTTCTCTTTATCCTCCTTATCCCATTTGAATTGTATCCAACTGCTGCACTGAATCGTAAATAAAATAAGAAATTCAATTGAATCGTCAGGTGCTATTTCGAATTTGCCTGCTCAATGTTATGTCAGTTTGTTGATGCATAGCTCTGAAAATAAAAGTAGAATTATTCCAGAATAAAACTGCCGAGATGTCATGAGTCAAGCGAATGAAGCAGCTGGGATTAGAAATAAACAATGTAGAATAAGGGGCCAAGTGAATACGCTTTGATTGAAACACAAAGTCCAAAAGTGACGGTCTAACCGTTATCCGTAATGTAGGTAGCAATGAAATTGAAGAAACAAAACATTGTGATCGTGGTATGAACAATGAGTCAAGGAACCCGCTGGATACTAAAGAGTTTAACTACTCATCAACAAAATTTAATCAAGGAACTCCTACGGTTAATAATGGGGTGAGTTAACTGCATTCTGTGAACTTGTTAGATTATCGACTGAGCGAAATCCTTAGTGTGGATATGTTCAATAAGAAATGATGCGTGCCATTCCTCGAAAGCTCGGAGCCATCTAAGCCATCTCATCTATATGCTGTAAAGCATATACCTTAGTTCCGCAATTGAGCCAATCAAGCCTTATTTCTAAAAATCAGCCAATTTAAACCCCAAACCTTCCAAAAGAATCAATCTCCAAAGAAAGAACCGCTGATTACCCAAGAACCGAAGGCTGGGCATGAAATCAAGTTTTGGGAGGTTGTTCAAGAACTCAAGGAGAAAAGACAAAAGGGGAACAAAGAAAAAGGGTCAAAATGTAAAATACAATATAAAAGGGGATAAGTTTTACTCGTGGCCTAATTCTTCAACTATTAAGTTCTGGGGTGTTTCAACACCTAGTACCCTAATGCCATCTGGTATGGGAGTTACTAACCCAAAGTTCGCTAAGGGTGTTAGAAAGCCTAAGAAGGTAAAACATTGCACTATCCCTGAATGGTGACAAACAAAGAAAATTCCCCCAGTTTAATTACAAATGAGAAAGGGGAGCATACAGTTCTTAATGGAAGAATCATGAGATGTCCCAAAATGAAGTTTGGGGGAGTTTATTAAAGAAAACTACAAGGAAAAGGCAAGAGGAGAAAGAAGAGAGAAAAGTTCAGGTGTAATTTAAACCAAAAGTTCCTTTCTATCTTACTCCTCGCCTGCTTCACATTACAAGCCCAAAAGACCGATTGATCTCAATGATGGAATTACCTACATTAGTGGAGATCACACATGAATGTTGCTTATGGAATTGGAAAGGCAATAAACAAAAAAAAAAAAAAAAAAAACTCGGTGAAAGACCTAGGATTTAAGTGAATAATTATGAAGATGAGAAAGGAAACAATTTATTTTTCAACAGATCCAATGATGGTGTATTTGTGCAACAATTTCAACAGCTTTAGTTTTGTATACTGGCAAAGAGTAAACCAACCTTGAAATGGACTGGTTAGATGCGTAAAACAATGCAATCCTCAGATTTCAATTAAATCGACTTCTACCGCAAAAACAGAACGTAAAATGTCCTGATTTGTTCGAGGACAAACAATTCTTTCTTTTTCTTTCGCTGAGGACAAGCAAAATTTTAAGTCTGGGGAGTCACTTAGCTTAAAAGTCATCTATTTTAGTCCATTTTTCTCGCTTGATTTTAATAAAAAGGAATAATTAAGATGCAGAATTATGGAATAACTAACCAAACTGCTAAATGGCGTAGAATTCCAAGAAAGTTAAGAATTTTTGCGTAAAAGAAGGTAGTGGATGAGCTGTAATGAGATAATCAAGTCATCAAGTGTTTCAGCAGGTATACCGCGAAAGATGAAGGAAGTCAGGCCGGAAGTTTTGGCAAAGAATCAAAATGCATATCCAGTCGCGAAGAAGAAACTCGGAAATTTTAAACGGTTACCTCAAGTGAACAAGGCAGCTCGAGAAAGTAAAGAAACCTGTGTGAAGCAACCAGAAACAATAAAGAAGAAGACTTGCGTCTCACATCTGACGCCGTCGTGACATCGACAATGAATTCAAGAAGCAGCCGCGACATCGCAGTAAGAGTTAAGTCACAAGACGCTAAAGAGAGAATGTCGCGACACTGTGAAAGGTTAAGAACTGGCCGCGATGAATCGCCAGATAAGCAACGAGGATTAACCGTAGTTGAGATGCTGATGTCGCGACCGATGGAGGTCGCGCGACAAGAGAATCGCTTATGAAGCGCACATGCTCGCAGATTAAGTCGAGGTAACTCAAGTCATTGTCATGGCTGCAGGATCGTCGCTATTGATCAAGAGGCTACCACAATTGAAACCGTGCGCATGAATTGAAGTCGCGATTGCAGACGATGTCGCGACAACAGGAACCATCAAGTGAAGACTGCAGAGCCATAAGCTGATGTCGCGACAAGAGATTGTTGTCACGACACCAAGAGCAATCATGGCGTACCAGTTCTTGCCGATGTCACGACAAGAGATCGATGTCGACATCGGAGCAACCATTTGGAAGCCTGCGGCATTTATGTCGATGTCGCGACAAGAGATTGATGTCGCGACATCAGCGAACGTACTAATCTGGGCGCCGGGTCGCATGTGACTTAAGCGGATACCAGCGACGTGGAGATCGATGTCGCGACATGTGGATGATGTCGCGACAAGGAATTTGAAGTCGCGACTGAACAAAGAACTCGCTGCCCAATTGGAAATCCATTAACCAATGCGGCTGATTAGCCCAACCGAAACTTGAGTAAATACACAAACCTACCCGTAAGAGGAACGAAGCCATGCGGGATACGCACGAGAGAGGTCCGGTGAATAAGGCCCATTTCTTTTAGTTTTCTTTCTTTCTTTCTTTTCAATGTCGATAGTTAGAGATTGATTAGATTTATCGCTTTATTTTTCGCTTTATTTTCCGATCCGGTGTCACGATTTCAGCAGTAAGCCGAACGCACTCCTATCTTCTTTCAAATTACTACCTGAATGTTTGAAGTTCGCATTAAATTCTGAATTCAACTCTTCGCTCGAATTGCTATTCTTTGATCGAGGAATGTCAGAGCGTGTAATCTGGGCACTGAGAATCCACTTCATTATTGAATGCTATAATGTAAATTATCTTTCCTATGGGCCAAGTTTCCAGCAGCTAATTTCCGCCTTACGAATTTACTGAGTCGGTTTATCAGTTGGGACCGAATCGCTTATACCGCTATAAGATTCACTTCATTGCTATGATTTCATGGAGGCCTTCGAGTGACACAGAGAAGGCATTCCCTGAGTTATGAACAATTTCGCGATATTAACCTCGCTATTTCAGATCTAATGAGCCGCAGTTTATTTCTGAGAATTCTCTTCACTTGAAATCAAGAAAGAGTCAATGAGTTATCAATTTAAATAAGCAAAGAGTTCACCTCAATTCAAATAATGAGGCTAATCCCGTGTTAGCCGAGATCTAATCATGAGAGGGTGATCTATTCTCGACTCGAGGAAGACATCCAGAAGTCGATATCCGCTGACCGGAGCAATCGGGGGAGCTAAGGTTTATACCCATAAAATGGGTATGAAGTATCAGAAAAGAAAATACCCGCATTAAGGAAACCCCTTAAAAGTAGTTATTACTGTCAAGAGAATCAGAAAATTAGATAATGAACGTGAGTACTTCTGGACCACCAGGTTATTAAACACCTCGACGTATTTTAAACCTGAAATATCTGGGCAAGTTTTACGTATTTAACTACAGAATTTGGTACATCACTGGCAGTAGCATACTGATGTGTTCTCGAAAGATAATTATTCTGTCCATTTATTTTCTTAACTATTCTTTATTTTTTTTATTCTTTATATTCCTTTATTTGATTGTCACTATTTTACCTGTGCTAGTATAATTTCCAAAGACCTTGCCGGATCCCACTATCATTTTACGGTCCAAATAGTATGGAGCTGGTAGTCAGGGTAGTTGATTTAAAATTCTCGAGATCTCCGTGGATCGATATCCGACTTATATCCATTTTATTACTTCATTGCACCTGCAAAATTCGCAATAGATCGTGCCAAAACCAAAATCAAAATGATTAACTCTAGGAGACTTTTGGGTTCCCAACAAGTTTTATGGTGTAGTTTCGGATTAGATAATAGTCCTTTTGTAATCGCGCCACATAAAAATTCCAGATATGTGTTTTCGTCTCGAGGTCATCAGTGGCAATCCCTTTCATAAGTCCGTGTTCCCTAGTTGGAAACATAATATCCGCCCTACCTGTCTGCAACTCCTGGGGCTGTCTCCTCGTCTTATAACCCGGGCTTGAACTCATAACTGTAAGCCTTCGCTTTCTAACCGGGAAGAAGATCGATCTCCCCTTCCTTCAAGCACTCAAAGACTCCATATCCTGTATGCCTCTCAGATAACATCTACATTTTCTCTCTCAGGGTCATACACCCCGAATTTAGAGTCCACTCCTCCTAACCATCGAGGATGATGTGCTCTAAAAACTGGAGGTCGTCTGACCGTCCCGACTCACCATTGTAATACCCGTACGATGCATAGCTGGATCGCAATCCTACTACCAACAGCACTGTCAGATCAAAAGCTGGGTGTGTACGACTGCACTCGTGGATGACCTCTATGTCCTCTCCCGCGACTAGTCATTCATACACATGTCAAATGACAAGTTGGGTTTTAACGCAAGATTCTTAAGGTGTAAACACAAACTTCGAGACACTATTCACATTCCGAAAAATTCTCGTACACAATGTCAATGCATTCATAAGTAATTCAAGACAATAATTCCATTTATTAAATCATACGCAACAAAATTTTTATTTTATTTCATTTCATTTCATTTTATTATTATTATTATTATTATTATTATTATTATTTTTTTTTTTTGAAAACCCCTGTGAATAAGACTCATAAATGTTGTTCATGAACAAGGATCTAAAACAAAGGACTCAAAATGTTGTCCCGAGTCAAAATCGGGTCAGTGCAATGTGGTGCACACCCAGTGCGACTCCAGTAAATAAGACGCCGCTATTCAGACCGCGCTAGCCGCGCACACATCGCTACCGGGTCTGCGGTCGCTGGAGCACGTGGCGCCGCGCCGCGGGCCCCCTCCACTGCGGTCGCAGTACACCACGTCGCCGAAGCCGCATCGCCGCAGCCGCGGTCGCCAGCCGCGTCGCCGAGTGCACGGCCTACGGCCACAACCCGTCGCTGCGGCCGCCGCTGCGGTCGCCGGACAAAGGCTGCTCCTCTCTTCGCGATACAAAAATTGCATCGCGGATATGCAGCCTGGCGCCCGAAAGTGTGCCGGGCCATGTCAGCTGCGGCGTCGCCTGCGGTCGCAGCCCCCCTTCGTCAGACGTATGAAATGTATCAGAGCGCAAAGGTTATCATTCTCATTACGATATTAAACATCAGACGCGACACACCTCGCATCCAAAGTCGCGAGCTACCGCCGCTGCTTCACAAGACGGCGCCTGTGTCGTGGCCGTGCCGCCGTGGTCGCCTAGCCATGCGCACCTCCTCAGAATTCCATGTCAGGCTACACTTATTGGGACGTGACCCAAAGACAAAGAAAATGGGCAAGAGCCCATTCCGGGCCCCCGCGCATTTTTTTTTTTTTTTCACTCATTTTTCTTTTCATTTGTTCTACTCACTGCAAGATCACAAAAAAAAAAAATTTCACATCTTCTGAGAACCAAAAATATTTATTTTAATATATATATATATATATATATATATATATTATATATATATATATATATATATATATATATATATATATATATATATATATATATATATATATATATATATATATATATATATATTTTTTTTTTAAATTTTTTAATTTTTCCTTTTTTACACACTGTAAAACCTCGAAAAATTCCTCAACATTTTTTTTTATTCCTTCATAGTTTCCTGTTGTATCTAAAGATGCAAAGAGTTTGAACATTGATATTTACCCCATCAAAATTTTCAAGAGTTTAATTACATAAACTCTTTTTCTTTTGCAAAATCGGAATAATTTTCCAGACTCCACAAAACACACCCGTTTCCATGTTAAAATCGAGCAATTGTCTAGAATTTTTTTCCCGCTGTATTTCGACCATTCCGCCAAAATTTCGAACCTCAAACCTCATATTATATTTTTCTCGAATCTCTAGTGTTCAACATCTTTCCCGCATGCTATCTACCAAGCATACAATTTCACAACACATACAACACACAATCCAATCTACACATCATCACATGTAATTCATCAAAATGCATAAGGACGCATGATCTAACCCGCTTCCCATCAAGTCCTGTAAACCGTATACCTAACTTACCCGATACTAAGCTATAACTCTAGAACTAAACATCGAGCCATACTGGCTGTGATGTTCTTACACCTACGCATCATAATTGCCTTCAAGTCCTCAAACCCTAGGTATCAGATAACTAAGCTCTTACACCCACCGAGCTCCCAAGGTAATCAAGCATTTCGGCTCCATAACAGTCGTGTGTTTGTATCGGATCAAACCATGGATACCCAAACTCTGGATCCTGTGCATTCGTATACCTAAGCTCTAATACCAAGCTATGGCGCCTTAAAACCTGGGGTGTCTCACGACAACCCAGCTGCACCCGCTGAAAACCTATGTCTCATGCTCAGTCATGAGACCTTACATGAGTAAAAATACTAAGATCACCCATAAATCCATACTCACAAAAATGCATCAACTATATTTTACCATAGTTCAAGAGTTAATATATCACTCTTAATACAACATGTTTCAATTATAATAATTCATACATGTTTTACAAATTTCATATCAAAGCCACAATCCGACTTTCTTCTCAAAAGCAGCCTCTAATGAGCATCGTCTTCCCTAACACTCCCTATACCTGAAATAATATTCCCTCGACAAGGTGAACAATACCCAGTAGTGATAATCTTCTACATGGGTTACTCCCCACCTAAGTGCACATGTAATGATTCAACACAAACGCATTCAAGCGAATACATGATCCTACTTGAATGTCTATGTGATATGGATGAGAATGCGACTCACCATTTCCCACTTATCGAGACCTCACTGACTCCCTCACGCATGCCTAAGCCAAATGCGAGAAAAACATCCTTTTCAAAACAAAAGGTTTTTGTTCTTGAAAAACGTATTTCACCGAAGCCTCTTAAGAAATGTATCGACTACTCCTTCGAGGCGCACTGGCCGGATCATTTTTCCGAAATGGGGCCATGGATCGCTCCGAGATGAACTTCGACCACTCCAAGGCAATTCTTCTGAAAATCTTCCCTTGAAATTCCTTTCAATAATTTTCCATTTTTCATTTCTTTCATGCCATGCACTCACACCTAATTTTCTAAAGGCCTCTGCAGATATGGAAATGCATTATGCCATTTCCAAACAATTCATGTTAATATATAAATCATGTATGTACTAACATAAATTTACTCACATGCATCATGTCATTCAATTCACATACTAATCACATGTTATTTATTCTTATCAATAACATCAAAATTAGCTCACTTGAGCCAATCAACAATCCATTTTAATTCCGATGGCTCTCACACAATTATATTTTGTATAATTCGACCTCGTGTTAACACATTAAATTCCATGCATTAACATTTCTTTCACACAATTCAAGCCATCCAATTCAAGCTATCCAATTCAAGCAATATTTTTGCTTACAACACACATGGACCATTTTCGGTCCGATCAAGCAAAGCGACTGCTTAATACCTTAAACGAGCAAAGTGGATCGTCTGTGACGCCTTCGCCAAGATTTGCTCCAATTTGTGGGAACTGAATCCATGGCCATTTCCTGTACTAACACTCCAAACCATAATGACAGATAAATTATCACACACACCACCCAAACAGTCCGTGGACTGTCCAAAACGGTTCCAAATATTTCCAACAATTCAATCCTAAGTTTTGGGACCGACTAAACGGCCATTCACTCGCCAAACACTCTCAAACTCATTTACAAAGCTCTTAAACCGAATAACCGAGTGAGCAGAAGACCCCTACCTCTGGAGTTGTCAAAAATCCACAAACTCAGCCCACGCGTAGCCCCTCGCAGCGATGTAACTTTGCTTTCGCCCGACGTCAACCGACGACCAAAGTCGGAAATCTGCAGGTCAGACCTCTCTCTCTAAAATCCATTCTCCTCCCCACCGCATCGCTCCCAGCACCATTTGGAGAAGAAAGCCTTTTTTCATTTATTCCTCTTTTGTCCTTAATAATTTACCATCATTGTTCTAATTGGGTTTCTAGGATTACCTTTATCCATTTAATCCACCAACTTTGGATTTCCTCCACTGGGGGAGGTGCTACATGTCCATGTAGCCCTACACTTGAGCTCAAGTCGACTCCATTCAAGACCGACACGTAAGACACACTTGCCACCTGTGTCAAGCAAGTTGTCCCAAGACTACGCCGTTGCCTCGAAAACGCGCAAATTCCAATCAAGGCTTCGACCGACGAAATTTACGATAACAGATTTCATGGCACGATTCCAACAAAGGAAGTCCGCTTTGTCATCCGGCATCTGTAGTAAACTTACTTTCGAATCGAAATTACTATTTTACCATTTTTCATAAATTAGAATTTTCTGGTTTTACATATGGAGTGATATATGTTTGGTTCGTAAGATTATGAGGACCGGCTATTTTCGTCGACTATGGAGACAGATTGTTTCTTTAGTTTGTCTCAGAGATGTACAGAGTGTCAGATGCATGGAGATCTCATACACGTTCCACCATTGAGTTGTATGTACTGACCTAACTCGTCGCTACCTGGGGCAAGATATTGGCTAGGAAGATTTCACTAAGTCTTCTAGTGGTCAGTGAGTTCATTCTAGTCGCTATTGATTATTTCCACGAAGTGGGTGGAGGCCACTTCTTATGCAAAGCTAAATGCGATTTCAAAGTACAATTCTATCAGATCATAATATCCGCAGATACGGGACCCCATGAGTTGATATCTGATAAGAGGTATGCATTTCAGTAAGTCGACACTTTATTAGCGTATACGGGCATCCAAGATCACATCGTCCAGACATAGCCGAGACAAATGAAAAGAGAGAGGCCGCGAATAAGAATGATACAGATTCTACATCGCAGACTCCATGAACTGTCCAGCCTCTCCATCACGCATCACCCCTTCCACTTCTCACTATGACACCTGGTCTCTTTAGTTTGATAGCAGCTGGAGGCTGGCTTCAGGCTGAGAGGCGTGATGGGATCCGAGACGCTCAGAGCAACTTGATTTCAAAGGCTGAGGCCCAACTGGGCGCCGATCACCTTAGCCCGTTAGATGAGGAGATTGAGAGCTACCAACCATATTCAAGCTACTAAAGGAAAGATGGCCCGTGCTTTCAAAAAGCTTACCGGAGCCTTAGACCACTACAATGAGGCGATTTGGTTTTGAGAGTCCTGGATTAGTCACCGACCCTAGAGGGAAGTTGACCAAACAAAAGACTTTATTGCATTTATTAGAGTTTGAATTTGTGGTTTATGGCTGATGGACTTAGGGAGGAAATCCAATTCGCAGCCAACCAATGTGGATCAATCAAAAGTTTTACATTCGAGACCTCGGGTCGCTGTGGACGGGTGGCCATCATTTCTGCTAGCCATATACCTTATCACTGTTAATTACATTTTTTACCAAGCAGCAGCCCATCGAGCCTCACATGCGCATTTTAGCCTATTTTCTCTTATAGCCCTACTCGCTTTACAATTCGGGATAAAATTCTCCGTGCGATGCCTTGGGCTTTATGGATCTTCGAGTTATAGACACATTGTATTCTCTACATCGCACACATTCAATTCATTGCATCCGCTCCATTTCATAGTTTTTATATTACCACTTTCTTTCTATCCGACTCTGCTCTATCTCATTTTTTCCCACTTAGATTGCGGATCTATTCATTTTACTGCATTTCAGGGGTTTGTCATGTCATCCCTTCACTCATTCCATTGACATTTATTCGTAGACTTTAGTTTGAGAGGCTGCGCTGGCTTCATCAGCTACTGGTCAGACTCGCTTGATATGTTCGTTTATCGTCATATCGGGTTTGTCTCTAATATTTTATCTGGGCCATGCGCAAAACAAAAAACAAAAACAAAAAAAAAACAAAACAAAACAAAAACAAAACAAAACAAAAAAAAAGAAAAAAGAAATAAAAATATATATAATAACGCTAGACGTATGTGTATTCAGATTAGTATTCCGAGTCTATGTGGATTTATGATCATCATTTTAAGGTATAAATAATTGTGGGAGTTCATATGTAGCTCTTGAGATCCTAATATCATGTGCTACTTCTGATTTATTAGTGGTATATGAGATTTTAATCATCTTCCTGTGGGCTCCGAGTCGTTGTCATATTCATTATCCAATTTTTAGACGACATGTCTCCCCATGTAGTGATTTCCGGGGTAGATCCACTATATCATCATCAATTTTTTCCATACTATTCATCTTCTCGACTAGATACTTCATTTTCTGCATTTATCACCCTCATATGTTTATTGATTTCGAGTTTGATGTTTCACTCTACATCCTTCCTCTACTCTATCTCACCACATGTTTACACTTTTTTGCATCACATCATTATTATTAGCACTTCCATCGATTTGTCCACGGCCCATGTAGACTTTACATTGTGGTATTCCGCCACACGAGGCACGGGGTTGATCATCGGGTGTTTGTTCGCTCTTCATTTCTTTACCTTATCAAATTTAAGCCCACATTACTAGCCTGTCATAAGACCACCCCGAGACCATGGGATTAAGGTTTTCTCTTTGATAAACATCTACTTTGATAAACTATTCGTGACTCGTCGATATCCGAACATTATTACGGGCTTTTCAGAGATGCCTAGCTGTCAGATCCATCTCTAGTCATGCCAGATGCACCGGTGATCGCTTCTTTGTTATCAGGATGCAAAGATTTAATACCTATGTCATCGGGCATACCCCCATCTCACGGATCATTCGACGTGGTTTGTTTCAGGTGTGCATGCATTCTTCTCGAGATGTCGAGCCATATTTTGATATTCGGGGTTTCATCACCCTATTATGGCATACATGTCATACTCGGGCACAACCCTTATCCAGCGTGATCATCGTGAATTTGTCAGTTTCAGGCATACAATTTGTTATCAAGTATGATGAGTCTTGTTATCAAGTTTGAATTTCATAATGTTTCATAAATGCCAATAATCGAGGCATATCCCTTAAATTTCGATCGCCAGAGGTAGCTTCCATTTGTCCGCATAGCTCTATCGAGGATATGAGCCATCGTTATGACATTTTCGACTTCATCATGCTTATGTCGATGTCATACTAGGGCATACCCCTCTCTAACTTTGCCTTTACTATCGCCAGATCAGATCGTCTGTGACTTCAGATTCCGTAGATATCAGCGCTCGACTTCACTTTACATAGATTAGATTGCTCGACTTCATTCGCATCACATTCACAAAGAAGAGATCTGCACGCTCTCATCATTTTCAGCACCAGCGTCAAACCTTCAGATTTATATGGATCAATGTTCGCATTCTCCATCTCAGATCATATTCACAAGACAAAGAGATTTGTGGATGTCACGCTTCTCTCGTGACATCGTGCTCAAAACTGTCTATAGATTAGATGTTCGTGACTTCCATCTATATCACATTTTCTATCACCGCACTAGACGACTTCATCTTCTACATCGACGTTCGACGGTATTTAATTTTATACATCTCTGAATAAACATCAACAGCTTTTGCCTTGTTTCCTCGCTTCAAAGCCAAACATTCGATGCCTTCACCATAGTTCAGACTCTCAGATTTCATCTTTATCAGAGATATACATCGCTATCAATATTCATGGTCGTTATCATCATCACTTCTGAATTACATGGTTTATTTCATTGCTGCATTTCGCTTGCAATAAGCAGTTTCTCCATTGATTGTATTTATCTATATAGTACACACGACCATTCTAATACCCACGGGCGCCGACTTCCGCCGTTTAAGATTTCGATATAGATTTCACCTTTCAGAGGAACTTTAGATGGAGTCGGATCTATATCACGGGCTGATTATAGTTATCTTTTTTTTCATTCCAAACCTTCAGGTGTCTAGTATCCCTTGTTTTTGGCTAGTTATTCCTTCTCGAGACTTTTTAGCTTTTTCGATAGGAGTTCATCTCGCTTTACTCACCTTTCACACATTCGCTTTACTCATCGTTTCGTGTCACACCCATGAATCCCATAGTGAGAGCATATTTGCAGACCCCAAATTTGGGATATTTTAGGATTTTTTTCCCGTGGAGGCAATCCCACATTGAAAATTTACAAGGGAGAGAGGCCTCCCTTTCCCTATAAAAAGGGTCCTCTCCCCCTTGATTAAAAAAAAAGAAAAAGGGAAACCATGGGCTTGCTCCACCAAAAAAAGTGTGAGACCCTAATGGTCCTTAACTAAATTTTTTTTTTGGAAAATAAATTAAGGCATGGGCTTATATAATTTAGGTCATATTAGTCTTTAAGTTTATTTCTTTTTAAACATGTAAAGGATTATGGGTTTTCCTCACACAGTGGGAGGTCCTAAAGCAATTTCAAAGTTTAAAGGTTCGATTTCAAATAAGATTGTCTTAGGGAAATCTGTCAGGGCAATTTTTTGAGATGATCTCAAATAGGCAATTTCACTGAGAGCGATTCACCAAGGAGCTACCCGTCTACCGCATTTTTTTCTAATTTTCTTTTATTCTTCTTTTATATAGTTATTTCATTATTTATTAATAGTCTGATATATATATATATATATATATATATATATATATATATATATATATATATATATATATATATATATATATTATATTAGCTGGTTTAATTGAGAATTTATTATTTTATTTTCTAGGCGAGGTTATTGTTTTGCCATTTAATTAAATCGTTGTTGATGTTTTTTTTGTTTTTTTATTTTATTTTTTTGTCCACTATTTTTCCTTAACATATGAACTATCACTCAATTTCACTGCATTAAATCCCCAAATTTAAAAAATAAAATTCAAGTTCAAATTTTCGTTTCACTTTAAGTGTCCAATTTCAAAATTAAATCAAATTTCTCTATTTTTAAAATTCAAAAATTTCACTTTTAAACAAGTCCTCCAAATCTCAAATTTCAACAATTTTCAATGTTTAATTTAAAATTTCAAATTCTAATTTCAAAATCTAGTGTCGCATCAAATTCAAAGCCCACACTAATTTTCTAAATTTTCAGCTTTAATTTCAAATTACAAAATTCATAATTTAAAATTAAGCGATCAATTTCAAATTTCCAATCTCAATTTCAAGATTCAGTCATTTACTTTAAATTTTCAAAATTCCCACTAAATTTCAAGTCTCAAAATCTCAAATTTCAAATTTCAACTTCAACTTCAAATTTTCAAACTTCATTTCAAACTGTCTTCAAAAATCTCAAACACACTGCTAATTATACAATTCTATAAATGGAATCTTGGGAGTTAATTTCTCAGAACATATAAATGGGCTCATGGGCCCGACATTCCATCACGATCATTTTTAATGACACTGATATACGATTTATAACCAATTTTTTAATCGAATGTGAATATTTGTGTATTTTGTTATTATACATCACATTGCTTTCCTAATTGGTAATGGGCTTAACATGCCGTCTGTGTACAAGATTTTCTCATTCGACGCTGTTTTGATTATTTATTATATATGTTCCTTATGACAAGCTAGATTAAGATTGCTTATCTTCTGGGATTCATTAGTTGGTTAATAAAAGCCATATTTTTCTTAGTTTGTCAGTAGAGACCCGACTTTTAGGTCTTAGAGGGGTGCGCTCCATCTACCCTTCCCGATAAGTAACTCGACCCCCAGACTAAGGTCTTGCTTTTTCCGTAACTCGCATTTTCTTATAAGGAGTCACATTGTTTCTTTCTTATTTGTTTTCCTTTTAAAATAAAACAAAAATATAGCGACCCAAACCGTTTTCTAAAAACGCTTTTTCAAAATAAAACGACCTACTTTTGCCTGAAACGCATAATAACAAAAAATGCGGGGTCCACAAGCATATTGACGATCATTGATTTGATTTCTTGTGTACGATTAGATATACTTTGCTTATCTGAATCGCCTCGAACACAAAAAATAAAGGCCGTGAGCAAAGATGAAACCAATATACCAGATGACATAAATCATACGCACCGTGACGACATAACAACCAATACGTACTCAAGCAACGATAACCATGACGCGCATTAAGGCAAATGATTCAAATCATGAAAAAAATGAAAATCTAGATTTATGTGGAATAACCACTTTATTGAAAAAGAAAATTATGGAAATAAGTGTAGAGGGGTGATTTCAGGCCAAGAATGACAAAAAAATCACCCCTCCTTCCTTAAGGAAAGATACAATAAAGAAAAAGTCGAGGAGAAAATGAGGTTAGGTTTTACTTTAAAGTTAAAATTGTATTATGACTACAAATAATATTTAAGATAAAACATTATTTCTGAAACTCATCCATTGATTTTTTTATTGGGTAGATTTAAAAATTAAATGAATTTTGGAAATAATTATTTAAAATTAAAATAATCAAATAATTTTTTAAAATAATTTATTTATATTTTAAAATAAAATTAATTTTATTTAGTAGATTTTAAAAAACAAAATAAAATTTGAATTAAAAAAATTAAGAGTTAAAAAGAAAATAGAAAATGGCTCACAGCGGTCGGGTTCTGTGGCTCCACTCGGTGGTGGGTGGGTGGCTCGGGTCCAACTGCTGGGTTCTGAGGGAGAGACGGTAGAGGAGAGAGAAGAGATAAAACAGAGAGAGTGGTCTCACATACCACTAATAATTAACTAGTTATTTTAACTTCATTCGACCATTTTAATAGGACAATCACTACGACATGGGCTAATTTGAGCTATAAGAGTAAACTGCATGCACATCTTTGAATTAAAAAAAGGTTCAAAGTGTAAATGAGATATTTGCAAACACTGATTTCTTGCACATTTTCCAGTTAGAAAACCCAAGCCAACCCATAATTTAGATATTACCTTTTCATCATAAAATAAGTTACCAAAAATCAATTTAAGAAATTTAAGATTTTATTGTTGGATTTATGCTCCGTGCCACCCAGACTGCTGATCAAGAGCCTTAATTAATACTGGCCATGATCCCTTAAGCTAGATCATTAAATGACGTGTTCTCATTTAACTGACATTATTAAGAGGCAAGAAGGTCACTCCTCTATCGGGCCCAAGGTGTTATAAAACCCAGAGGATTGCAGGTTGTGCGCCTATAAACATACTCGGAAGTACTAGCCTCCAAGGTTTAAGTTTACGTGATATTTTAGAGATCGAGAATCTCAATAGAAAAAAACACCTTGAGAGAGAACAAACTGGGTGAAGGTTTCGTGAGTGTTTTCATATTAACCTCTAGTTTCTTTCGTGGATCAGTGCGCCCACATCACTGCATCCGTCACATAGAGAATAGCTCGAAGGTCCTCGTGGATTCTGGGAAGAGATTTTCTCGCACTACTACAGGTTAGTAACGTGGTGATGAAAAATATATCTATACATTGTATTTAATCGTAAGGATTCCCGGTTTCCATGTATGATTCCCCGTAATTGCATCGTAGCTCCGGTTGAATCTGTGATAGATTGAACGATACTTCTGGCTTTCATGTATATGTATGTATATTAGATATATGGAACCTAGGATTCTATTATTTATGTTGATTTATAATTTTTGTATTATGAATGAATGATTTGGTTTTAAATTTTAATCCATGGTCGTTGCTTGTATATATTTTTTTTTTTCGAGTAATGTTGAGTATTAACTATAAGATTAGCTTCCTATTTATTTATTTATTTATTTTTCTGGGTATTTCATTTTGTTTTTTTTATATGTAAATTAGGATTTATTAAAAAAAAAATGTAAAAGGGGCGCTGCATTGTCAGAATGGGCTGATTTTTTGTAGGGTGGTTCCTCAGACAATGCTCTACCTCCCTGCATAATTTCGTGACAATCCGAGTTTTGTGTGGCCGTTTTGGTGCTCGAGTACAATAGTAGATATGTTAGTATTATGGTTTTTCGGGGCCAAACCCTAAAAGCCACTCTAACAACCTTCCACGAATTTGATGGACTTACAAGACTCGAAGAAAAGAAGAAGGACATGATATTTGCGTTGGCTTTCGCCCTATTTAAGCTGTACTTTTCAGAAACCATGGATTAGTGGCCTATTAATTATTCTATATTTATAATTGTTTAAATTATATGGATATAACATGTGATAAGTGCTTAATATGCCATTTAGAATAGGTGGTTAAGTATAATTGCATCATTTGATATATATATGGGCATAATAATATTTGTTTTATCTAGATAATATTAGTTATGGAAACCCTAATTAATTGATAATAAAATATTGAACGGGTGAAGGTTAAAATAATTACTGACTAAAACCCGCTGCCCATTAAGGGTCCAATAATAAAATGGTTAGTGTGATACCCAACTGATAATACACTTAATTTTATCGATTTGATCTAAAATAATTTGTAATGAATATGATTGTAACAACGCTTCATAATGCTTAGATATTAAAGATAATTTTGAAATTAAATTAATGGATATTACATTCAATTTTAATAATATTAATAACCCTCATTACGAGGCTCTGTCAATGTTATTAAAGGCCCAAAAAGAATATTGAAACAATGGTTTTTTTTTTTTTAAATCAATTTTGAATGGTGTGTGTTAGTGTTATCTAGTGAAGGTTTCTGCTCAAGAAGGTAGGTTTTTAAGGAGTCTCAGACCCACCTCACCTTTCCTCTGGAGCTAACTTAGTAGGACACTAGACATGGCCATGTCAAAGTTATTATTACAAGCGCCCACCACCATATTAGAAGGCCAACTAATGTTGTAAACTTACATTAATAATAAGTAGTTTAAGGGATCTAGCATATTTGTATATTATTAGGGACATGGTTAATATACTTGTTTTCTATATTTTTAGAAAATGACATCCTTTAATCCTTCTAATATAATTTTGAGTCAAAGCCATTTGATGGAAATAACCATTTGACCTATGGAAACCAATCTTTATCGGGTTCTTGGATTTTGAGAGAATAAAATCTATTACAACAACTCAGTCCTTGAGCCCACTGCTAATGCTTTAGGAGGAAACTAAGAAGCACCTGTAGACAAGTAACAGTAAATACGACAGCTGCTATATTCTTGTCACAGAATATCACGAAAGCAAATTAATGATCTGGATAGCGTATTAGAAATAATTCAGACTCTGGGATGGATAAGCTCATAAAAGCAAAGAAGATCGCTTAGACAAGCAAACATAAAGACCAATGAACACTCAGATGATCGAGGAAATTGACTGCGCCACAAGAAATGAGCTAAAATCAACAAATTTATAATTTAAGTTCCTACTTTCACTTTAGTCAAGTTACCTGTGAGTATAATGGCCTAGTATCGAACACGTGATGGGTTATCCTAAAATGATTTGCATAAGTGCAATTTAAGGTAAGGCTTTCATTTGGACTTTTTGGATTTGCTTCAAAATGCTGGAAGTAGGTTGAAAATCGAGAAATTGTAAAACCGAAAATGAAGTGGAAAAGTTAACTTTGAAGATTTAGGTCACTAACTTGGTAAGTTGCGCAAACAAGTGTCCCCGGTTTTATCCTCGCTATGATGACATGCAACCTATACCCAAGGCATAACCTGATCTATGTTTAACTAGCAAACCTCACCCCTTGAAATCAACTCCTATTTGAGTCAACACAGTAGCATGCACGGCGTCCCTTTACTATTTGAAACCCTAACATTTAAATATCATTTCGAGGCTCAGAAGACCATCTAAAGAACCACAAAGGCATCTAGCATTATGGCGCACTGTATCCAAAGCATGGAGAGTATCACAAATCAATAACATTCAATGCTATTCAACCCTAATTGAGAAGATGGGTCATAAACACGCACCTAATGGCTTTTAATACAAGAGGACAACCTCAGATATACCCCACCACCAAGCCAGCTTCCTTCCTTCAAAGAAAGGAGGCTTAGCAAGATCTCGAAGTCATTATCCTCAAGCAGGGGTGTTCGGGCAGCCAAGAAAGTAAGAGAAAGAGGAGAGAGAAGAGAGAAAGCAAAACTTAACTAAAATACGAGACTTTATTTACAAAAAATGAAAACTTACAAATTTCTTCTCTCTCCCTCCACCTCATTTCTAAAATTCTCTATATTTATTACAAAGAGAGGGGTTTATATGTTAATTTCAATACATGAAAATACTCAAAAACCTACAAATTGCTAAGTTAAAGGACAAGAGAGTAATACACCAAATTTGAAGCCTAAGCAAGATTAAATACAAAAGAAGGACAGGTAGTTGAATTTCGCTAGGTCAAGAATTTCGCTAGGGTAGCAACCACCGTGCATAGCTTAAATAGAATTTCGCTAAAGCCCGGTATTTTCGCTTAGCTAACAAATTTCATGAATAGTGAAATTTTTCTATAGCGAACAGAGCCGCTTAGGAACAAGGTGATAATGAAGTGTGGCCAGTCTAGCTTAAAATTAATTTCATAAGATTGCTTAAATTTTCGCTAAACTTGCGGTATTTCGCAATCCTCAAATGTAAAATTTCGCAATCTTAAATAAATTCCCGGATTTGGTCGATCCTTCCACTCCGCATCGCTTCCCGTCTTCTAACGCATCATCTTTCTTCACTTTCGCCGCCAGACTGACTTTCGCCTATTGACGGTCGATATTCTGAGCCTCAAAGTCTCCATGATCTGCCACATCTAGATATTGAACTCTGTATAAAAGAAAACCGCAAAACAACAAAAATAACCTCTCTAAAACGACATAAAGTGATACTAAGAAGACTCGAACACTTCCAATCGCATACAATGACATGATTGGGCACAAAAGCACTCAAAAAACCTATCTAACATAGTGGTTCGTACAAGATTGGGCACTAATCACACCCCCAACCGAAACGCTGCTAGTCCCAAGCAATGCAAAACAAAAAGGAGATGCATGCAGTGATTTGCAAAGTTTATGATTCAAAAAGGTTTAAGGTGACATATAAACATTACCTAAACCGAAAAATTGACATCAGTTAAACCCGATATGGAAGAAACCCAATCCACAGAACACTCCTAGCCAATCTCGATCCAATACTCAACTTGAATTTCCACCTAAGTCTAATGGTTTCTTATATAACCGCACACGCCAATGGATTGCAAAATTTGTCCCTCCCAACCTAGCACTAACATGGCCTTAAGTCGCTGGGAACAAACTAGATAAGAAGGATGATTACGCACTTTTTTCTTTATTCAACTACATCAGAGGAAGCAATGCTTAAAATTCGACCACCAAAGTCCGTAACCCGTGATCCACCGATGACTCCCAACCAATTAAGGCTTCAGGCATCGCCAAAGGATCAATGACCACTAATCCTAAAGGCTTCACCCTGACTCGTGGTGACTTCGCAATCAAGCACCACACCCGCTAAACTCTACCTATCCACCCATGTAATCTAATGACAAAATCGACGAATTTTCAACCAATTAAGGTTTAGTACACGGCTTCAAGGCTTTCGCCATATACCCTGACCGTGCCTCCCAAGTTTCGCGCAAAACCACGACTTTATATATATATATTTTTTTTTCTTTTCTTTTTTTTTCCTTTTGCTTTTCTTTCTTTTCTTTTCTTTGCTTTTTCTTTTCTTTTTCTTTCGAAGACAACATCGGGTCTTCAAGTACGTAACACAAACCTATCCTAGTCACAACAGTTTAAGGCCTGGGCTATGCAAAGTTTGAAGGAAGTAAAACAAATTCACAAATTTATCAAATACGGAGGCAAAGGTGTGAATTAGCATAAGGGAGAAATTTCAAGTCGAGCATGCCGGAACAAGAAGGATCAAAACTAATTCAAGCATGGAATTTGCTTCTAAGATAGACAAATAAAGGCTTCAATTCCCAACATGAAGCAATTCAATCAATTCACTCAAGCAATTCAACTGCTCAATCGAAAAGAAAACATTTACACTGTAAAGGCACAAAACATGATAAAGGTGCTTGATATATATGATAACCGAATAGTTGACATAACAAATGGCTAATACATAACACTGCCAACATACAAAAGTATCACGCCTACTACGGGCTAATACAAAAATCCTAATCAAAATCGCAGCGCTTGATAAAGCCGATAACCATAAGCCACAAAATGTAAGAAACTCCAACCACCTCACCGCCAGGCGGTGCATGGGTCTGGTCGCTGGCCGCACTGTAACATCCAAAGAAGCCACTACTGGCGTGGCTCCTCTCACGACCAGAACACGAGGAAGACCCAGCGGGTCATAATCCCGTGGTCGCTATTGAACGGCACAGGCCAACTCTCGATCCTGGCTGCTCGCGCATGGGGCCGCCAAAGGAGCGATAAAGATCCATCACACTGGGCCTATCTCTCTCGAAATGATACGACCGTGAATCCCGAGAATGGTAGGTCAATAGACGGGCCAGAGTATCTCGCCGTACTGGGCCGATGTAAATCAGGGATGAGGGACGGAGAGACCGCGAACCGACTCGGCCGCATTCTCTGCCTCAGGGCAAGTAAATCATCTCAGATGGTGGTCCTCGCCTCCCGACTGCAGACTCCCCGGTCCCGTGGTCGTGGCGGAAGATACTTATCATCACCCGCTCCACCGACATGACTGGGGGCATCGAACCTCACCTCATCCCGCTCCTCTGAATCCTATATGCTCGAACATGGCAGGAAGTCTCTGCATAAGAAGGAATGCCTTCGCCGCACTGTGTCCTTCCGATGGACCTCTCCTCAAACCGCAAAAAGAGAGGCCATCACTCAGCTCAGAGGACCGAACCAAAATCCCCCGATCCCAGCGCCCAAGACGGCTCCCTCCCTCCGCACATGCTACCGGCCGCAGCTGGAAATAAGCTCCGGCCCCGAAATGTATGGTCAATCAACAAAGATCCGAGGCTGAGCCGCCTCCTCGTAAACACGGGTCCAAAGAAGGTGTCTCCGGCCGTTGTCAACCATTCCTACGAGGCTGTGGCCCAATCTCTCGTAACCCTTACATCGGGTCGGCCAGACACGCAGCTAAGAGCCACAAATATCTACGCTTCGAGTACCCGCGCGATCATCAATATCGAACTGGCTCACGGAATGGCCGGCTCCCAGAGGGTCATCGAGCGGTAAACCGCAAGAATTCACTCGCGGTAGTAAATGTGCTCATTCCTGGGTCATGAAAGGCAAGAGCGAATAATCCTCGATCAATCTCATAGACTCCTAGACTAGGATCACCGCGCTGGACGCCAGAAGACGCACTCGATGAACTACCGCGATGGAGTCGATATTCGAATCGGGTTCCCTACAAACAATGGCCTCCGAATCCTCGAGGCAGGCGACAGCTGAGGTGATGAAGCTCGCCCAGCCAGAGCACCAGACTTCCGCCGCGCCGAGAGAGGATGATGACTGGCTCGGGGTCTGGCTGGGCGGCCCGCTGAGGCCCGGCCCGAATCCTCCTCCGAGGTACCGGTGGAAGGCCTGGTCCCATCCGTGTCCGATATTGCTGGATCCCCGAGGCCTCTCGTACAGCCGACAAAGATGGCACGGAGCCTGACCGGAAATGGGCCTCTCTCGTGTACCGAATCTCACTGGGCCAACACCCGGACCCACCGAGTAACAACCATATCTGATATCGAAATAAAATACTGAAAAAGGGTTCGACTCACTGAAAATGCAGCTGATGCACCGTGTAATCAAACCGAGGCTCCTAAGACGCATCGAGGCACTCGAAAATAGCAATGAACCAGGCTCATCGTCACCGCCTAAATCAACCCCGACCGGGCAAAGAGCGGCCCAGTACCAAATGCGAGGCAGTGCTCGTAAATAGCCGAACCAAGGCACCCAAGCAGTTGATGTACCGCCGGGTGGAGGCTCACCAAGGTCAACAGAGGTGGCTCAGCCGGGCAATGAACTGGGCCAGGCTCAGCGCGGGTGGAGGCTCACGTGGCCTGAGGTCGAGACCGAGGCACAGCAAGCAGCCAGAGGTGCACTGTGGCTACTTCAGGCAGCAAATCAAGGTCGCCATGGTGTGCAAATCCCAGCTGGCAAGCATGAACCACTCTGGGCCAAGAGTTAGCAGATCCTGAAGCTCCTGAAGGCCTGGCCAGAGGCCTGGACGCAGAGCCTCGAGCAAAAATGCGCACAGGGCTTTCCGGGAGGCGTAAAGTGAAATGGCGAAAATGGACAAATTCTTCCACCGTGTTTAAATAGGCTCAAGCCAGGTACCGAAGGGTCTCTCATTCCATTGCCATTACGACTCACAAGGCCGGGCCTTCCCCGAAATCCAAAATTTTAAATTAAATATTACTACTATAAAAATTATTATAAAATTTACTATATGAACTATAAATAAAATTTAACAAACAATACTATACTATATAAACAAAGTAATTAATTATTAAAATTACTAAATTAAAAGTTTCATAAAATAATCTAAATCAATTGTAAATAATAGTCCTAAAAACAAAAGTGAAACATGGTGAATCGTAATCTTGGCTTATGGAAACACCGAACCAGTTCATTTTTGGGAATCGCACTAAGGGGGTCAAGGAGAATGATCTCCTCAACCCCGCATTACCCTGCCGATTCCACGTGCTGCGCCCAATCACAACCGTTCTCGTTGATACCGGGCCAATCGAGTAATTGGCTTCATTGCTTGTGTTACTTGAAGACCAATATCTCCTCATTCCCACGGCTTATTACTCCTCAGATTTCAGACATCGTGTTTTTACATAATCGATCAATTAATAACTCTCATCGTAAATTTGATTTTCGGGCTTAACAAATTTTTATTATTGCTCAAATGGAAGATGTTTAACTCCAAGGTCATGTTACCAGCGTTAGCCATGACTCCATTCCTAATGATATCGATTTGGCAAAGAGCTTTAACAATCTCAAGATGATTGGTACAGAATGGTCACTTGTAATCGCTCGCCAAGCACTATTAGTAAATCTACCGGATAGTAGAATTCGGTTTCATCTTCACTAAGACATCCTCAACTATCCCCAGTGGATTTTCACCGATCTATCTACCAATGAAAGGATGTCAGGCTTTAGTTCACCTAAACCTAACTCGCTGTATACCGAATACGACATTAGATTCAATTCCGGCCCCAACCGCTAATGATTGTTTATGCAATCGTTCATATTGGATCGAACTGTAGACTCTGATCTGATTATTGTGGTATTTCGCTTGATTATGGCACTCAATGCCAAAGGAGAAATGCTTTCAATGCCTAATCCTTCAGAACTGTAGGCAAAGATCTTTCAAAATTTTGTATGAAGGCACTGTTTATTAGGTCAACAGGTATGTTGAACTTACCATTTTGCACTTGTAAATGCCCAGTTTACTAGATGTCTTTCACTTCTTTAAGGGTCAGGGAAATGAGGTATGCAGATTTCATCAATCCTCCTTAGAGAATATGCTCGCATCGCAATTTTTCTCCTCGATCGGATTCTTCAATGTGCTCGTACGGGCTATCGATCAACTTCTTTTCACTCCTCGTAATTATAAATTTTTAACTTCATCCATTCCCAAATGGTCGGATCCTACCTCATTGATTCCCTTCGATTTGGAAGTGTTCGTGGATGGAAACCTCCCCTTTCTCCTATACCTCAAAGAACTCGTTGATTCGTGATCAATCGTAGGATCGTCAATTTTCTCGGTCGAGATTGCCTTAAGCCCATCTATTCTCTTATTCAAACAGACTTTCTACAAAGATCAACTTTTCAGGCAGCTTTGCACATTGATTCCTTTTTGTTCCTCAACAAAGTCAGCCACCACCTTACCTAAATCAATATACATTCCAATTCTGAGAAGAGGATGATGGTCATTGTGGATTACAGGGCACAAATGGTGCCTGCACCCTGGGGTACATAAGGTGGGGTCGGGCTTCCATGCAAGGTTAGTGGTGATTCCTTCCTAATTGGAATCAGAGGTATTGTTTCATATGATACTGGATTATTGTGGTTTGTATCGACCACGTATCAATGAATGACTACCATCAACTTCACTATGAAATATGTGATTACGGTTCTACTGGGTGTACAGGGATTGGAAATTGGTGCAAGAATTGGACTGTGTAGGATTTTCAGTCACTGCATGCACCTCTTTGAGTTGTTTACCTTCAAGCTCCTCTACCTCTTAGCTAGTGGTCAAATCCTAGCTCATTTCTATTTCCTCCGTGCACACATCCAAACTCTTCTGGGAATGACTAAGGGTCTCATCCTATCCACTTTCTTGGGTTAGGCTCATCCCAACTCCTTAGAAGCTCTACCACGTAATTTAAAAAATCCATGGCTTCGTCCGGATGTTTGCTTAGAAAGTCTCCTCCACACATGGTTTCCAAAAGTCATTCTACGGCAGAGACATACCACCATGTGTTGGTTCACCAACATCCAAGTGTCGTGTCCATGATGTGATGCACCTGATTGTTTCCATAAATCTCCAACACTCAAAATCTCTCACCATCACGAAATGGGAAGGCATAATTGTTTTTTCAAATTATCGGGTCTTATTTATTAATCAAGAACTTGTTCAGAATTGGCCATAGCCACCCTTCAATTTCTTACGGTTCTAGCCCTTAATGAGTTTAATGATATCTCTACATCCCAAGGGTCAATGGAAATGCTTTCACTCTTCAAAGAATCCATGTCCATCATACCTTCCCAGCTGTAGTGCAAACTCCTAAAATCCCTAATATGAGTGTGCGGATTTTCATTTTCCATACCATGATACGCTGGAGTAGGGGTACTAAATACGGCCTCACCGCTACATCTTCAAAGCAGGAGGAACGACACAGAGGGGGCACTAACTCTGGGGAGGGTGGATGTGATCCCTCATGGTTCCGGCATGGTTCTATAAGCATTTGGATTCATGGGGTTTCTGGTTGACTGTTGTTCTCGGGTATGGGATCCATGGTATCGGTATGTGCAACGGCTTCAGCGGTAGGTCGGGTTGTGTGCGATTCTATCACGATCTACGATGTCTACATCCGCATTCGTAAACACATTCTGAGAATTTATAGAGACAACGAGAGCAACTACGAGGCTTGCAGGTTAAGATTAGCTAACAAAAATTAAAACTAATGAATGGAGCTTGAAACGGTGCGATTCTTTGCTAAGTCTTGGCGGCGGGTTCTGTTAGTGACAAAAAGAGTAAGGTTACTTCACTTGTGATGTTGATCACCAGTACATGACTTACCATTAGTAGTTTGGCACCATCCTGACAGCAGCGCCATTTGGTCGTGCCACACGATAGGCTGAGCTAAAATCAAAAAATTTATATACACTAAGTTCCTACTATTAGCAGTAGTCAAACTCTTGTGATATGATGGTCTAGGGTCGAACACGGGATGGGTTTTCATCCCTGAAATGATTTACATAAGTGCACAGAAGGTAAGGCTTTCTATTTGGACTCTTTGGTTGCTTGAACAGTGGAAGTAGGTTGAGCGAAATTGTAAGCGAAATGAAGTGTGAAAAGTTAACTTTTAAGATTTAGGTCACTAACTTGGTAGAAGTTAGGGCGAAGACAAGTGTCCCTCGGGTTTTATCCTCGGCGTATGACGCATACGGCCTATAGTCGAGACATAGCAGGATCTATGTTTAACTATGCAAACCTGCGCTGCCGAAATCAGCTCTATTTAGTCGACCACGAGGTAGCATGCATCACATGGCCTTCTTTATTTGAAGCTACTAACATTTAAATATCATTTGAGGAGGCTGTAAAGGCCAGTCTGAAGCATGATCATCCCCAGCATTAAGTATGCACCTTGTATCACAAAGCGTGGGAGGCGGTACAGTCCGATAACGTTGTCTTTATTCGACACAATTTGAGAAGATGGGGTCATAAACGCGTACCTATGGCTTTTTAATCTGGGGACCTTTGCATATCTACATGTGAGCTTCCTTCTCTTGAAGGAGGCATTGCGTCTCTTGATTGTCGTCTGAGAGGGTGTTTGAGCGATAAAGTAAGAGAAGGAGAAGAGAAGAAAAGCAAAACCACCCCAACTAAAATACAGAGACTTTGTTACAAAAAATGAAAACTTCTGGAATTCTTCTCTCTCTCCTCAATTCTTTGGCTTTGAGAATTCTCTATATTTATTACAAAAAGAGAGGGGTTTATATAGACCACCTCAATACATGAAAATACCAAAACCTACCAGGGTGGCTAAGATTAAGGGCCAAGAAGTAATAGCAAATTTGAAGTCGGTTAGCATTCATCTGGCTTGCCTTGTGAGCGTGAATTTATTAGAAATTGAAGAATTTCGCTAGGTAGCGAAATCACGAGACATAAACGAAAGCAGGAAATTTCGCTAAAGCTGTGGTACAGCTAACTAGCGAAATTTTCGTAACAGTGAAATTTTTAAGTAAATAGCGAATGTGTTTTAGCTGAGCGATTGCGCATAAGCGAAGTGGCGAATTCACAGCGAAAATTTCCAATTTCGCTAAGATTGCGAAATTTTCGCTAAACTTGCGAAAATTTGCAATCAGTGAATTTTACCGCGATCTTCAGTGAAATTCACGGGATTTGTGATCCTTATTTTGCATTGCCTCTTGTCTTCTCTTTATATCGATTTTTATTCATGCATAGCCAGTTTCATTGATTCTTAGGGTGGTTGATGGCGACACTTGAGTTGAGCTTCATGATTCGGTAAGTACATCTCGATATTGAACTCCCGAAGTGCGAAGCCTGTAGCTTGACCAAAATAACCTCTACAGGCATAAGTGATACTGAAGACTTGAACACTTCAATTGGCATAAATGATGTAGATTAGTGCACTGGCTTTTCAAGGAAACCTATCTAATATAGGGTTGAAATAGCACTTTTTGAGCCTTGTCAATATCTTGAGGACCATTGTCTAAAAATGATGGGCACATCGATGCTGGAGGTGATGGGGGCTAAGGCTGGATCGAGATGAAGATTGACATGATCCTAGAATCTCTGCAAATAACTTTAGTGGAGTTAAGAAATGAATTATAATATGAGCAATGACTTACTCACATTGAACTTATGCAGAGCTTGGGAGTCTTTGAAAGGTCTCTTGTGAGCGAGGAGGTACTTATCATGCTGAAAGTTCTTCAAAACCTAAAGAAAGGGAAACCTAAGAAACGGAAAGAAGAACAAAAAGTAGAAGGAAACGGATCGACTATCAAACATTTACTTGATGAAGAGAAGCCCAGAAGACCAAGTGCTTCAAGTGCGAGCAGTCACTAAAGAAGGATTGCCCCAAAACCCGGGTATGGGTAGTATAAATGTTGAGGCTTTAGTGGAGAATTACAATGATAAATGGATCATTGATTCGAGCCACTAACCATGTTTGTTACTCTTCTGATCAGTTGAGAAACAAGCGACCCGCTCGATGGGACCAGCGAAGTTAGGAAGCGGGGAATATGTCTCGTAATGGCGTAGGACTAAGTGGAGTTATCTTTTTAATAATAAGACTTTTATGTTTTATCAAACTGTTTATTTGTTAAGTTTTAAGAGGAATTTGGTTTTATTAGTTGTTTAGTTGAGCGTGGTTTAACGGTCAGGATTTAATTCCTCGGTTTCAATAAAGTAATAACGTTTTTATTTATTGGATTATTGATAAATGGTATATATTTTTAACTCCTATGTCCTATAGGTAATGCCATGAAAATACTGATGATGAGCAATTTCCTTTTCTTAATATCTAAGAAAGGAAGGTTTCAAACCTATATGTATGGCATTCGATTGGGTCATATTAATTCTAGTAAATTCATGGTTTTGGTTAAAGTGGGAATTTTAAATTCCTTGATCTTTGAACCTATACCGATATGTGAATCATGTTTAGAAGGTAAAATGACAAAGAGGCCTTTCAAGGCTAAAGGAAACTCGTGCCAGCTATCTGAGTTGGAATTAGTACACATTGATGTATGTGGACGATGAGCGTTGGCTTGGCGGGTATGAGTATTTTATCACATTTCTTATTTCAAGAATATTGGCTATGTTTACTTAATGCGCCATAAGTGCAAGGCTTTTGATAAATTTCGAGTATAAGGCTGAGAGCGAAGAAAAGCGAACTACAGATTAATCCATATCCAGTGACCCCGGTGCGCCAGAGGCGGTGAATACTATCGGAGGTTCGAGTCTTACTTGGCTCGAGAGGGGATAATATCTCAATTATCATCACCTCTTACGGGCAGCCTCGACAAATGGGTCTCTGAAGGAGAAATGAACCCTTTAGATATGGTGAGGTCGATGCTCGAGTTATTAATAATTACCTAAATCCATTAGGATATGCCTTAGAAAGCGAGTTGCATACATACTAAATTTAGTTAAAATCTAAATCTGTTTGAACACCACAGAATTATAGAAAGAGGCATGACTAAAAAACGAACCATATTAGGATTTGGGGTGCTCCGGCTGCGTCTTGATGCGAGGGGAAACAACAAAAGTTGGAATCTCGAACAGAAATGTGTATGTTTATTATTACTACTAAGGGGAGGCAGAGGTGGAATATTCTATAATCCAAAGGAAAGAAAGGTGATGGTGGTACTCATGCCACTTTCTTAGAGGATTATATGAGCGATTTAAACCTAAGAGTAAAGTGGTTCTTGAAGAGCTTGACTCGATTCCGAGATCCACCACAAACTCCTATTTTTCCACCCTTGTTTCTGATGTTCAAGAGGGAAAATGTACAAAATGTACCCAAGGTGAGCGAGCACGAGCTTGACTCAGGACGAATTCAAAACTCGAGAACAAGAACATAATGAAGAGATTGGTAATCTACCTGAGCTATGAACTTGGATCATACATGCATATGTCTGACAACCAATGCAACAAACTCGTAGTGGGAGCGTACGTGGCCAAGGTATGCCTTGTTAGAGGGCATAAGTCGTTTTGGATAATCGATGGCGGCCTACCACGTCTGAGGCATTGGAGGATGTTGATGTCTGAGGCTGGAAGAAAAAGCGATGGGCCAGTGAGATGGAATCTATGGGTTCCTAACTCGGTTTGGTCTCTTGTAGAAGCACCTAAAGTGCAAACCAATTGGGTGTAAAGTGGATCCTGAAAGAGGACTGATGGGAGGTTGAAACCTTCAAGCTAGATTAGTGGAAAGGTTGCACACCCCCAGAGGGCATAGATTATGATGAAAACTTTTGCGATTAGCCATGCTTAAATATGTCAGTTCTCTTAGTTTGTAGCGACTCTCGATTACAGTTGGCAAATTGATGTTAAATAACTTTTCTAAATGAAGAGCTTGAAGAGGATATCTATATCACGGCTAGGCCAAGAAAGGGTTCATAGCCTTGGAGTTAAGAACACATGGTTTCTGAGTTGCCGTCTGATGGGCTTAGCGAAGCATCAGTCATGGAACATCAAGTTTGATCAAGTTATCAAATTATATGGATTTGAAAGATCTTTGATGAACCATGTGTGTATAAGAAGAAATTCAAAAGGAATAGTGGTAGATCTTTTTGGTACTTTATATGGATGATGTTAATTGGAAACGATTGACGAGAAATTGTTGTGGACAATAAGAAGGTTATCACGAAAAGCAGTTTGATATGGACTTGACTTAAACTAACTATATTCAGATCGACATTTCTGGACGGAAGAATAAATTATTGTTTATCTGAGTACTCTGCATTATTAAATAATGACTAGGTTGTGTTAACAAAAGGGGTTATGGACATGGGATTAAGTCTTTACAAGATCTTTACCTGATAGAAGGAAGGCTCTTTGAAATTAATGACCCATGTATGTAGCTGTTGATGATCTCATGTGCTATTATATGCCGATGGATATCTTTTCATGGGTGGGTGATAAAACTGGTGCGTTAGATCTTGGGCCAAACTACTGAACATGGCGGTGGTATGTATGAATATTGTGAGAGTGAAGGGATTATATGTTGGTGTATTCCAGTGGGAGTCTTAAAACACTTGGTTATACGAACTCAGATTTTCAAGGGGATATTGACTCGAGTAAATCAACATCAGGATATGTGTTTACCCTAAATGGGGGAGCCATTTGTTGGAGGAGTGTTAAACAGACTTGTGTTGCTGACTCCACGATTGAAGCTGAATATGTGGTTGCATCTGAAGCTGCAAAGGAAGCTGTATGGCTCAAGAAATTCCTTTTGGATCTTCATGTGATACCAAGTGTAGATTGGCCCATTACCCTTTACTGTGATAACAGTGGGGCCATAGCACAGTCCAAAGAACCAAGGTCTCACAAAAAGCAGAAACACATATTAAGAAAGTACCACTTGATCCGTGATTTCATTGATAGAGGAGATCTGATGGTTACTAAGAAAATAGCATATGAGGAGAACCTAGTAGACCCTTTTTACTGATCTCTTCTGAACGTGTGTTTGAGAAACATATAAATTGTATAGGTCTTAAGAGGTCACGGGCAGGGCTTACCCAAGTGAGTGGGAGTTGGTTACATTTGTGCTCTGGGAAGCGAACCATATGTTCATTTTACGATATAATAATATGAAGTTTTGCACATTATATTTTACGCATAAGGTCCGGATTAATTATGTAGTATATGATCGTATGGATAAAATCGCTAGAAGAGCGTGATCGCGAGGTTCTCATAATTAATGAATTATCTCACAGTTGTTAAATAAAGTTGGACATTTTATTTAGACTACAATATTTTATGAAACGATCAGTCTTGGTTATTATAAAGTATTGGAATAGTTATGGTCGATACGAGGAGGATGTCGGAAGAGATTTAATCAAGGATAAATTTCTATGAAAGGAATTAAATCTCAGGCGATATTAGATATGTTATTTTTCTTAATCCTGAGTATATTATAAATAGATAATTAAGTTACTATGGTTCTTTGAGTTATCAATAAGTGAGGCCTATTTTAAACGACCCGATATCTTGATAATTTACAGGGATTATGGTATTTTGATTATCAAGTATTTATGAAATATACAAAATGGAATTTGTATAAAAATATCCTCTTGACATGTTTGGGTACTCGGATATTGAAAGTCAGCCGGTGCATGGGATCAGATTAGAGAGCGATAAGTCGAAGAATAAATAATTAGTTGATTTCTGGGGAAAAATTATCAATTAATTATTGATATTTTAAGAGGAAAATACATTTGATATAAAACATTATTAATTTTGGAATTCACATCTGGGCTTTTAGTGGAGTAGCCCCGGATAAGATTACGGTCCCAGACTTGCTTCTAAGCAAGTGAGAGATTGTTGGATTTATGCTCCAGAAGCAATCTAGACCGTTGATCAAGAGCCTTAATTAATAATGGGTCATAGGATCCCAGTAGCTCATTAGATGACGCATTTAACAGCGATTATTAAGATACAGAAGGAGCCCATTTATTGGGCCCCGAGGTTTCTATAAAACCTAGTAGGATTAGGAGTTAGCAGTCTATAAATACCTTTGCTTACTAGCCTCGGGGTTTTAAGTTTTCTGTATTTTAGAGATTGAGAATCTCGAGTAGAAAAACACCTTTGAGAAAGCAGCGTAAGGTTTAAGAGTGTTTTGATTAACCTCTAGTGTGCTTTTGTGATGGGTGCAGCGCGTAGATTTATCACGTGAAATAGCTTGGAAGAAGTCCTGTGGATTAGAAGAGATTTTGCACTACTGCAGTTAGTAATGGGTGATGAAAATATATCTATGTCTACATTGTATTTAAGCTGTGCGCGATTCTTGGCTTGTTTGTATGATTCGCAACGATTATTTGTCACATTTGAAAAAAAAGTTTTTCTTTTGATATTTTTAAAACAAATATCTATTTGAAAATTTAAAATTACTGATGTTGTTTTTAATATTTTAAAATTAAAATTAAAATTAAAATTTTTATTTGTTATTAAAATTTTTAATATATTGCAAAGTTGTGTTTGAGATTAAATAAACCTTGCTTCCATACTATCTTAAAAAACAAGAAAAAAAGTGAAATGATTGCTGAAAGATTTTTAATTCAACCCTCATCAATCAAGTCGAATACAAAACAAAAAAGTGATTAGGAAAATAAAAAACCCATTTTTCTTAACAAATAAAACAAAATTTATATATATATATATATATATATATAATTTAGTAATTTAATATGTATTTTAAAAAACACATAAATGGCTTCTTTATTTAGTCACAAGCATATCAATTAACTTTTATTAAATTAATTGATTTGAAAAATAAATAGATAAGTAAATTGATTCTCTTTTATAAAAAATAGTACGAAGCAAGATTTTTTATTTTTGTTATATATATAGATTGGGTGGTGCAATAAAGAATATTAAAACATAATGAAAAACTAAAAATAAATTGCGTTGTAGACGAATATAACATCGGAGAACTGATCGTGGAATGTATGTGTTGCTTGTGTGTTGATATGTTATTGCTATGTTTGAATAATATGTTATTGTGTGTAAATTTTGTTAATATATGCATGCTTGATATATTAACATGTATTGAATAACATGTATTGTTAATATATGTAAATTTTGTTAATATTTTGTTAAGTGTAGAGGGGTGATTTCAGGCCAAGAATGACAAAAAAAATCCACCCATACTTGCAAGAAAAAGAGACTAATGAAGAAAAATTAAGAAAATGAGGTTAAGTTTTACTTAAAGTTAAAATTATATTGGTGACTACAAATAATATTTAATATTAAAACATTATTTCAAACTCATCCATTTGATTTTTTATTTTAATAGATTTAAAAATTAAATGAATTTTGAAAATAATTTATTTAAAAATTAAAATAATCAAATAATTTTTTTAAATAATTTATTTTTATTTTAAAAATAAAATTTGAATTTTTATTTAGTAGATTTTAAATATTTAGATAAAAAAAATTTTTAGTATATTTAAAATAAAAAATAATTCATTTAAATTTTTAAAAATAATTTTTGAATATTTATTTAGTATATTTTAAAAACAAAAATAAAATTTTAATAAAAAATTAAGAGTTAAAAGAGAAAATAGAAAAATGGCTTGGACGGGTGGCTGGTTCGATGTGGTCTACTCGGGTGGTGGGTGGGATGGTTTGGGTCCAACTTGGTTGGGGTTCGTTGAGGAGAGAGGAGAGAAGGGATAAAAGATGAGAAGTGGGTGCCATGTATCAGTCGACAATTATGGTTATTTATGTGTTTGACAATTTAATAATATCGTCATTTTCTGACGTAGAGTTAATTTTAGTATAAAATTAAGTTGTATAAATCACTGAATTAAAAAATGTTCAAAGTGTAAATGAGATATTTGGTAAAACACGATGCACATTTTCCGTGTTAGAAAACCCAAGTCAAAACCAATTTAGATATTACCTTTTCATCAAAAAACAAGTTACCAAAAATCAATTTAAGAAATTTAAGATTTTATTTGGTACATTTGAAAAAAAAGTTTTTCTTTGATATTTTTTAAAACAAATATCTATTTGAAAATTTAAAATGTTGCAATGTTGTTTTTAATATTTAAAAATTATAATTATAATTTTTATTTGTTTTTAAAATTTTTAATATATTGTAAAGTTGTGTTTGAGATTAAATAAACCTTGCTTCCATACAATCTTAGAAAAACAAGAAAAAATGGAAATGATTGCTGAAAGATTTTTAATTCAACCCTCATCAATCAAGAGTCGAATACAAAAGTGATTAGGAAATTAAAAACCCTTTATTCTTAACAAATAAAACAAAAGTTATATATATATATATATATATATATATATATATATATATATATATATATATATATATATATATATATAATTTAGTGATTTAATATTTTAAAAAACACATAAATGGCTTATTCTTTAATTTGGTCACAAGCATATCAATTAACTTTTTTATTAAATTAATTGATTTGAAAAATAAATAAATAAATAAATTTGATTCTCTTTTATAAAAATTAGTACGAAGCAAGATTTTTTATTTTTGTTATATATATAGATTGGTGGTGCAATAAATAATATTAAAACATAATGAAAAACTAAAAATAAATTGCGTTGGAGACGAATATAACACTGGAGAAATTAGATAATAGAGACAAAAAGTTTCACAGGTAATAGGCCTAAACATGAGAATAATTTATAATATTTTACATAATTAGTCAAATGGGCATTTTTTGATTATTTACTAATTCATGTCTTTTTCAAATGACTACGTGTGATTTTAGGATATTAACCTAAATTTTTCACCCAAATTTCCAATGGACACAACACAATTGTCCCTAAAAAAACCCCCACTAGAATATGTTCGTAACTGAATACAAATTTAAAAACAGAAGTATTTGATGTACGATAAAATAAAATAAAATTATTTAAAAATCTAAAATATTTTAAATATATTTTTAATGTTTTTCAATGTTAAGCTCTCTTTTTGTACTTTAATTTATTTTAATGTTAAAAATATATTTTTTATATTTAATGTTTTATTTTTAGTTCTTTTATATATTTATATAATTATTTTTTAAAATATTCATCACAAAATATTTACAGTTATCAGTTAAGGCCTAGAAATATTTTCTTGGTCTATTTCTTTTGACAAATATTTACTTTGCAATACAATGTTTTAATAATCTATTCATATAGAGACTCGAATCCGATTCTTTTGTAATATGCGGATCTTAGATCCTTAAACCCCTTTGAGCAGGGTTTTATTGGCTTCTTGTCCTACTTAATATTTACCATTCATTATTTTGTATTTTCTTAATTCAATTTTTACTGTATTTTTATAATTTAATTCCTTATTGTATACATTCAAAAAATAAAAGCCAAATAAAAATTTACTGTATTTTTATACTTTTCAAAAGTTTAATCCAGACATCAGTCTCCTAGAAACCATTCCACCATTTAAATTTTTATTAGATAGCTTTAGATCCATTACACACATGTCACTTATTTAATACAATAAATTATAAAACTTTTTTTTTTTTTTCTTCCTTGCAACGGTCTAAAATGCTTAAACATGATGCTAACTTTGTGAATATTTTACTTTTGATCGATCAAATAAATAAGATACCTAACTTAATTCAGAGATAGATATTGGATTGAATTGTGAAAGTAAACATTGTGCTAACTTAATGAATGGTTTATTTTCATCAATCCAATAAATAAGATACCCAACTCTAATTCAGAAATGGATGTTATACTTCGCGGTGGAGGTAGAGAGTAGAACAGCTTAGCCTTAAAGCAAAACTCATCGCTATGAGCCCGATTAATGCAATTTAAACTACCTATAAACAAAATCCTCGTCGCTTCGAGGTTGGACTCTTATAAAAGGAAAGAACTTTGACATATTTGACATTTTTATAGTTTCCTCCAATACCTTACATACTTAACCCTAAAACGTTTTCAAAGATGGTGAATATGAAAAGGAGTTTCATCATTTCACTTACACCAAGATGCATCGATTGGTAAAAATGTAGAAGGAAAATAATAGGATATGTCACAAAGATTTTATTGCCTAAGCTATTCATAGCATTCTTGTCTGCTATGCAATTCATATGATTTTAGAGGAATGATGATTAGTAGTCATGTTAAAAGAGAGTTTAGAATCACACGTAATTTCCCGTTGGAGGGAGGCATTAGGCAAGGCTTTGTGACCTTTGGAATTGGCTTCAAAATTTTTATTTTAATTTAGTTTTGGTATCATTTAGTAAAATTTAGAGGTTATGAAAAAACAGGAACACGACTTATAATTCATTATTTATAAAATGTGATTTTTATAAATTAGACTTTTTATGTAAGCTTATACTTTATAAATTTACGAAATATAGTTTATAATTATAATTTTATTAATTTCAAAATTTAATGAGAACTTTTTTCTTTTTACAATAGAGGCGAAATTTCATTGATTTTAGAATGATAATACTTTTACATTTGAACACATAAATCAAATTACTAAAAATATTAGGGATGACACGACATCTAAGTTAATAGCAAGAAAAAACGACTCAAGGCCTACATAAGAGATAATATGTCTAGAATACCTAAGATTCCAGGTCTGATGAAGCATACTAACGAATATGGATTTACTTCTTTGTCACGATCGAATCGGCGTTGTATGCGAATCACCAGCGCAAAAACTGACGAATAGCTATAGCGCGCAGTGACAACAAAAACATATAAGAAAGCATGAAAGAAAAATCAGATAAGCTTCGAGATCGGAGTAAAAGAAAGCGAAACTTTGTTGAGGAGAAAGCATATGGAAGTGCGAATAGACAAAATATTAGGAGGAGGATTGATTTTCAAGCCAAGAAGGTTAGAAAACTACCCCTCACTAAAGGGGATGAAAAGAAAAAATGAAAGATCATTAGGGTTTAAGAGGAGAGAGAGAGAGAAAGGAGGCGGTACATTGGAAATTTATTAGGAAGTTGTGAGTGACAACAATATACTATACATAATATAAATTATATGGCATTTTCAATAATAGGCATTTTCAATATCAGCACTATGATTTATCATAAAATTGAAATAATGTGTCATTCTAGGTGATCGTAAGAATATGTAACTAAGAAAATTATGGTTGTAGGTGATTCCTTATGTGGAATTTGGCATTTGCTCTTTATGAGGTAAGACATATTAACTGGTCACATAATAACAGGATTTATGAATTAAAGATTGAAGAGATAATTAATCTTGAAAGAATTATAACATTTTTCTAGTTAATTTACGTATATTAGTTCATGGAAAGTCTACATGTATTGAATAGTAGGTCACATACTTAAGTTACATCTTATTATAATATATAGGATATTGGAATGTAATTGATTCTCTTTAGTAAAACGTTAAGTCAACTTTAAAAATTAGTTATGGATTTAATATTTTTCTTAGAACCCTAATGATCCCCATTAAAGCTTGTAACCCACGATGACACTTTTTCTTAGTGGATTATGAGTTTATAATTCATAATTGTGCGTACAAGCATTTTGGTAAAACACGATGTTGCTTTGGATCTTATGAACAATCTTTTGAAATTAAGCTAATTAATTAGTGAAAGTCTAATAAAACTAATTAATTATTAATCATGACTCAAAATACACCAAAATAAGTGACCCAAGCATTAGTTGGGCTCAGGTTAGTTAAGTTCATTAAAAAGCTTATGTATAAATCCCCTACGAGTTTATGGCTTCATTAATCTTGGAGTTTGGGTCCAAAAAGACCATTTTTTTATAATAAATATTGATTTTAGCCATCATTCGAAATTATTATTCAATCTCACCTCTTTGATGCCCGCCTAGGAAAAATGCTCGATTTTTTTAATTTTTTTTTTTTTTTTTTTTTTTAATCTAAGTTAGAAGCGTGGTTGACAACTCTTTGTTTTAATACAAAAAAATGGCTTAAGTAGTTGGAAACTACAGCTTTAATGAAAAATGAAATTGTAGTTGACAATTCAACATATGTTTGTAAAAAGGATTAAAAGTATATTTTCCTTCAAAACCAAGACTATTTTGACCCAAAACTCTCATTCTTGTCCATTATCTCTAAATGCCCATGATGGTAACTTTCAATTTAGAGAGGGAAAACCATCGGTCTCTTAGGTGCAGAGATTTATGAAATGAGTGATCTAAGTAGAAGATCATTAGATGTAAGATCTACCATGCCATATTGAAATCAGAGGACATCCAAATTATAAGTATAGTGCCATTCATCTTTTGATCAAGTTTTAAATAATGTTATTTTTCCCATTATGCATAAATCTAAAGAGCATAAGAATAGTTTACATGCACCCTCTAAGATTGTCAAGAAACATAATAATCAAATTTTCTCTTCCCCTTGATTCTTTTCTGTATACTAATGTCACTCTTTAGATTAACTATAACAAAAAGAAAAGGAAAAAAAGAGAGAAAGTATGATAAGCTTTTTTTGTAAGTTATTTATCATGTTTCAACTACGTGTATGCTATGTTATGATTAATTATCCAAATTATGATATTTGCTTATGTTTGTTTAATTTTCACACTATTTACTTATTTCCCAAATTTTTGTCTTACCAATATTGTTTTCATACTATCAATATTTTCATGAAAATGAAAATCAATATTATATATATATTATTATGTTTGTTTAATTTTTCACACTATTTACTTATTTCCCAAATTTTTGTCATACCAATATTGTTTTCATACTATCAATATTTTCATGAAAATGAAAATCAATATTTTTATCCTAATTATCAATATCACCAATTCCTTTGCACTAAGAGCATCCAATTCAATATTTTGTAAAATTAGACATGTGAAGCAATTAATTTCCATTTTCAAGAATTACTTTAGGAGGCTTTAAAATGAATCCATTATCTAATGTATCATTTGAAGTGAAGTAAGTTATCATGTAACTCTTTTTTCTTAGTTTTCTTTTAGATATGGGATACAAACTTTTTAGTATAAGCAATGATAAAAACATTAGTAAATACGTGTATATCAGTATTTGAAAACTTTAGGTAAAGAAATATTGATAAAATATGAGTAGATATTTCAATAAAAATATCGATCGAGTAAAAATCGTTCAAAAGTTATGAAAATGTTTGGAAAAAATTTACTAAAATGAGCAAAAACATGCATCAAGTTATTTCATAGGTGTAATGATACTATTTATCAAATACTTCTAGAAAAAATTGTCTCAAATTCTGTTGCTATACTAGCTGAAGGAGAAGAGGATTTAGTGGTTGACCAGAATGATGAGCTGGATGTAGAAGTTATTTAGGAAAGTAGATCCTTACCTTCCAAAAAACAATCGGAGACGGAAAGGAAAGGTAGATGAGGCCTGCATGCAGCTGCAGAAAATAGTAGTCGGGTTCCTTTGATGGATCGTCCCCCTCCTCGTGCACACCCGGAGATGGAAACCAGCACCAACCATGACCACCCTAAATCCACCCGTGGGAAACTCGAAGGGAAGGCAAACCCCAGGCAGTAGCGGAGGACGAGCATTGGGTTGTTACAGGTTCCTCTACACACAATGTTATCACTAGAGAGCTCGTCCGTCGTCCGTCTATCATGGCCACCACCAGCCCATATCTCTGGGAACAATAAGAACTGACTCCCACCTCTTCGAAGAGCATCATCAAGATCCCACAAGAGCTGAAGAAAGTATATTGATCATGCATCCAGCTAAAGGACGTTCCTGTGGACTGCCCGAGCTTTGATGGATCCAACACGACCCCGACTCTCCTTGGCCCCTGTCCCGAAACAAAATGCAGTACTAAAGAACAGGCTAGCCGTCTGGGCTTTGATTCTTGGGTTAGACTAGTAGAGGCTCTATCGGCTTTAGCATAGGATTTTGGATCCTTTGGAAGGATATAGTATCACAGTTAACATCCTTAATTAAAACCCCATCCCATCTTGTGAAAGCACGATAAAATCAATTTTACGAAAAATGGTAAATGGTAATTTCAGTCAATCGAATTTTCTAGATCTCGGATAGCGGCAAAAGCGGAGTTACGTTGGAATCGTCTTACGAAATCTAGCTACCACGTCGAATTTCGTCGAATTCGGAGACAGTCGGAATTTGCACGTTTTTCGAGGCCTTTGGCGAGTGTGGGACACTTGGCACATTTTGGGTGACTCACGGTGTCTTACGTGTCAGATCTTGAGAATTAGTCGAAACACTTGAACTCAAGTGTGGGGGCCCATGTGGACATGTAGCGTCTCCCCAGTGGAGGAGAATGTCTAAGGTGGGTGGATAGCTGTGGATAAGGTAATCTTGTCAGCCCAAATGAAGAGGCTGACAAATTAAGCCAGTGAGGAATGAATGAGAATCAAAATGAAAAGAAAAGAGAACACTTCTCTCGTTTTTGGGGGTTGTAGTGGAGGGAGAAATCGAGTTTTTAAGAAAGAGAACAGAAACCTGCAGATTCTAGGCTTTGTGGATCGTCGGTTCGCGTCGGGCCAAGAAACAAAGTTGTTCTACGTGGTAAGGGCTACGCGTGGGCACCATTTTTGGGGAGTTTCGACAACTCAAAGAGGTAGAGGTCTTCTCCTACTCGGTTATTTTCGGTTTTAAGAGCTTTGTAAATGATTTGGAGTGTTTGAGGCCGTGAATGACCGTTTGGTCGGTCCTAAAACTTGGATTGAATTGTTGAAAAATTTGGAACCCATTTTGGACGAGTTAGGTATTTGGGTGGTTTTGTGTGATAAATTATCTGATAAATTATGGTTTGGGTGTTGTTGGGCCGAAATGGTGTCATGGTTCGGTTCCCGCAAAGTGCTGGAGCCGTCTTTGTGAGAGAGTACGCCCGCGGACAACCTTTGCTCACATTTGGAGATTTATTAAAATGATCTCGGTTTGTAATTGAATGGAAATGAGTCGAAAGTGTGTGTTGTAAGCAAAATATTGCTTGAATTGGATGACTTGAATTGTGTGGAAAGAAATTGTTATTGCATGAAAATTTAGTGTGTTAACATGAGTGGTTGAATTATATAAAATATAATTGTGTGAGAGCCATTGGAATTAAATTGGATATTGATTAAATACAGTGAGCTCATTTGATATTATTACTAAGAATTGAATAATGATGTTGTGAGTTAATTTATGTTAATATATCGCATATTAGATGACATATTAGCATGTGTGGTTTTGGAAATGACATAATGCATTTTTCATATCATTTAAGACGACCTGAAAATTAGGTGTGAGTGTATGGCATGAAAGAAAAGAAATGAAAAATGGAAAATGGTTCTGAAAGGAATTTCAAGGGAAGATTTTCCGAAGAATTGCCTTGGATAGTGGTCCAACAGTTCATTTCGGAAGCTGACCCATGACTGTTTCTGAAAATGATCTAGCAATTCGCCTCGGAAGGTAGTCCAATATATTTACCGAAACTCGGTATGAGGTTTTCAAGAACAAAAATCTTTTGTTTCGAAAACTGTAAGACCAGAGAAAATTCCAATTTTCTGGGAAAATGGCAAAATCATAATTTCGGTAAAAATCCAAAATTTTTCTAGATCTCGGATAATGACGGATTTCAGCTGTTGGAATGATACCGTGAAATACAGTTACCACGTCAAATTTCGTCGAATTAAGGAGCGGTCGAGAATTTGCTTTCGTTTTTCGAGCGTTGAGTATCGGGTGTGGCGAGCGAAATGCGAATGATAAAAGTCACCTATAACGTGTACTCATGTGACACATGTTACATGAGTAGAGAGAGGATAGAAATGGGCTGGCCCAGAGATAGTCTTAGAATGTCGAAAATCGAGCAGGGACACAAATGGCATTTTTGAATTCTTAATGAGATAAAGACAAAATAGCCAACAGTGTTGTCTTCTTCATTTAGGAGCCAAAAAGAGACCAAACGTGAAGCAAAGGGAAAGGGGAGATGCAGTAGGTGAGATTTGTGATTTTTATTGAGAGAGTAAGGGACTTCTCTCTAAGATTCGATCGTCGGATTCTTGGGCAGAAGGAAAGTCGTTACATGTGAGAGCGTGACGTGGGCTTTGGTTTTAAGGAGTTTCGACAAACTCCGTGAGGTAGGGGTTTTATCCTACTTGAGTTACACTTGATTTAAGTACTTTGTTGATGATTCGGTTGGTTTGAGGCGCGAGCAGCCAGTTTGTCCGATCCAAATCTTGGGCAGAGGTGTGGAAGTTTTAGAAACCCATTTGGACAGTCCATGACTGTCCACCGACTGTTTAGGTTGTTAATGGTATAATTTGTGCTATAAATTGAATTGTAGGTGTATAAAGGGGCGGGAAATGGCCATGGATTTAGCGTTCACAATGTGAGGCAGATGTTGGATGATTGGCGTGAGCGATAACAGGAACCTTTATTCATCAAATATTTTGTGAGAAAAATGTGCTCGAATTTGATAATTCAAATAGAATTGCTCATGTTTGTTAATTAGCCCATGTGAGCTAATTCTTGGAGTAATGGATTGTGAATTTGCATAACATGTTTGTGTGGATTAATCATGTTAGTGTATATCATGTTTTATATATTAGCATGTGTTGTATAATTTGTATTGAAATGGCATAATGCATTTCATATGCACCGAGGTAACCTAGAAGTTAGGTGTGTGTGCATGACATGAAAAATTGAAAGAAAACGAACATGGTAGTGAAAGGAATTTCACAGGATGATTTTCCGTAGAATGGTGTTGGGAGATGGTCCTACAATTACACGTTGGAGGAGCCCATGTATTGTTTGGAAGGTTCTCCAACACATTCGCCTCTGAGGGTAGTCCCATATTTTTACCGACACTTTGGTGGTGTATTTTCAAAAACAACAAGTTTTGTTTTAGAAGCAGTGTTTTCTCACATATATGTAGCTTAGGCAAGTGTGAGAGTCGGTGAGGACTCGAAGACATGGGATCGGGCATGTAGACATTGATAGGATGCAATTTGCTTGAATGTGTGTTTACATAGGATCATTGCATATACACTTGGGTGAGGAGTAACCCATTTAGGGTGATTCCACTAATGGGCATTAGCTCACCCTGTCGAGGGAATATATTATTTCAGGTACAGGGAGCGTTCGAGGCGACGGCTCATCACAGAGGCCGGTTGAGAAGAAAGCCGGTTTGTGGCTTTGATGGTGTTTTAGTTAGATACATGTATTAGAATGTTTTTCATTTTAATATATATTTGTATAAATGATTTATTAACTCTTGAAGCTATAGTATATAGTTGATGTATATTGATGAGCAGTATTGTTGTATGGGCGAGTAGTGTTTTTACTCATGTATATGTCTTATGATATTACTTGGGACGGGCTATGTCTTGTAAGGTAGAGCTCCACAGTACAAAGGAGATTTCTGCTCAGTACGTGAGTGGTGTCGAGTAATGACATCCACTACTTTCCGCGGAGTTGGCGGGTAGTCAACGGACCCTGAGTTTCGAGAACAAAAATCTTTTGTTTTAGCGATGTTTTTCTCACATTTGGCTTAGGCATGTGTGGGGGAGGGGTCGAGTGAGGGACTCGAGAAGTGGGAAGATTGAGTCGCATTCTCCATCATATCGTATAGGCAAATTGATGGGATCGTGTATTTGGCTTGAATGTGTTTTATGTTGAATCATTACATGTGCACTTAGGTGGGAAGTAACATGTAGGATGATTGACTACTAGGCATTGCTCGCCTGTCGGGATCATTATTTCAAGTATAGGGGCGGGGCTTGACACCCGTGGGAGTGGTTTTGAGGAAGAAAGCCGGTTCATGGCTTTGATTGATTATTTTTATAAAACGTGTAATTAGGATTCTAAATTTTAATATATGTTTGTATTAAAATGATGTAATCACTTTGAACTATTGTAATATAGTTTGTTAGATTTTTGGTGAGTATTGATGTATGGGCCCAAGTTGCCATTTTACTCATGTATGGGTCTCATGACATGAGACATAGGTTTTCTACGGGTTGACAGTGGTCAACGGGACACCTGGGGAATCGGGGCGTCACACATGCAATTCATTAATCATATAAAAATTTTAGACCAAGGAAGTAGAGTGTGGCTTTTTACATGCAGTAGTCTATGGCTGTCCAAACTATACCCTCAGAAAACAAATTTGGAGGGACTTCAACTTGGTCACTAATGTGGAAGAAACTTCAAATTCTTTCAGAATGGACCAGAGGAGATGTACTACGGGCTTTGTCAATTGTCAATTGGATCTTTGAACATGACTTGATTGATCTAGGCTTTACAGGGATTCGGGTGTTAACCAGTGTTTTAAAAGACGTTTTTCAAGTGCACCTTAAAGCACGTCTCAATGGGAGGCGCTCTAAAAAAGCCTCAAGACGTTAAAAAAAAATATACACAACACACTGGAAACATACACTTTATTCAGTGAGGCTTCTCGAAGGTGTAAAGGTGAATGCCACACGGGAAGGTGACAAGGCTTAGAAAAATGCTAATAAAAACCCTAAATCGGTGACATATATATGAAATCGATGAGATATCACTGAAATTTCTAGAAAATATTATTGAACATGGAAGAAAAAAGAAAAAAACTGGCCTTAACTTGGAGGCTAGACCTGGGTACTGCCGCATAAATCTAAATCTGAAGACTGCTTTGAACGATTGTGCTATGGTGAAAAAAGGGAGCAAGAAGAAAAAAAGAGGGGAAAAGGGAAAATAAAAGAGTGGTGTCGGGAATGTGGAAGAAAGGGACGAAGAAGGCGGAAGAGTGGGAAGAAAAGGGGAGAAAAAAAATAACATTAATATGTGAAATAATAAAAAATAAAATGTTAATGATAAAATTATTTTAAATTTAATAAAATTAATATATTATAAAATATTTCATTCTATTTTATTTTATTTTTAATATATTATAAAATATTTATTAATTATATTTGTAGTCACAAAAAGCTTACGCCTCAACCTTTGAGGCTTTCGCCTCGCCTCACAAACATAAAAATGCCTCATATAATGCTTTTGCCTTTAAAAATAATGGTGTTAACCAACGTCGACACAATATTGGCTACAAACTTGTGTAACCTCTCTACCACCACCAGGCTAAAGACACTTCTTACTAATATTAAATTTTATAAATAAGTTTTTGAAAAGGTTTCATTAAATTTTTTTTAAAAGTCCTTTTTATATCGATTTTATAAAAGTAAAATTTACTAAATTTTAAAAATCATAAAAAAATTATAATCATAATTTGTTTTACATTATTCAATAAATTAAAACTTAATTAAATTAGAATATTAAATATTTTATTTCTTTCATTAATATATTTTTTTTCTTAGAAAATTTCTATAACTTTTTTTGAAAAAAATACTAAAAAATATATCTACTAAAAAATTAAATAATTAATCGAGATATAATTTATAAATTAAAATTCATTTGATAAGATAATATATATATATATATATATATATATATATATATATATATATATATATATATATATATATATAAAATGTAATTTTCAAATAAGATAACGTATTAATATAACCTTTAAAAATATTAATTTTTTAGATAAATTAATTATTAAAATAAATTAATATCAATATCAAAATGACTTAATATAAAACATGTTTTGATAAAAATAACTTTAATTCTTATCATAAATAAATATAAATATATTAATAGAATTTAAGATAATTTTCATTTTACCAATATTTTGATCTTTACCCTCCGCCTAACTTCAAGTTCCAGGCATCATGATTAACTCATTCGGGTTTCATAAAGTTTGTTCACGAGAAATGGAATAGTAATCTCAGCCTTATGGAGAGCAACAAAATTATGGCGGCAACCTTCATGCAATGGAATAAGGAGTTTGGCCATACAGAAAAAAGGAAGGAAAGATTATGGGTCAGGCTTGAGGGAATCCAAAAGGCTTTGGTTTCCTATGGGGAAATAGATACTTATTTAAAGTTGGAAAACTTCGGATAGGGTTTGAGAACACCCTTAATCGAGAGAGAGTTATGTGGTTTCAGCGCACCAAGGAGGATTAATTAGATCCAATCGTCTGTAGAAAGGAAACTCAAAATTCTATTATGCATCTTGTAGCAGGAAAATATAGAGAAAAAAGAAAAATCCCGGTGCAGCGTAAAAATGAAAGAGGCGAGGAGTAGATTTTAATTTTGATGATCTTTTGTCGGAGGCCAGGGTGGGCGTGTTGGTGCATTGGGGCGGAGCGGGAATCGTGTTGATTAGCGTTGGGGGCGGGGCGCCTGCAGGTCGGTCGTGGCTGTTGGACTCCTCTGCAAAAACAAGAAAGAAAGAGGATCGGCGGGGGTTCGCGCGTTACCGCTCCGATGCCTAAGTCAGTTCCTTCAAGAGAGAAAAGATCAACCGCTTAGAGGGGGAATGTTTTTTTTGCGTACCTTTCACCGATAGGGTGACCTGGTATTTATAGCATATGTTTTTCCCAATTGGATGGTGGTAAGGATTCTTTCCCATTGGATGGGGTATTTTCTGCCTTTATCGCTATCGGATTAATAAGGGATAATAAGGGAGCAGTTATTGAGAATTATTCTACTTCCCTCATTGGTGAGATTTGGTTTGATTTATAGGATAAGCTGTTATTGGGAATTATCCTACTTCCCTACTGATGAGATTTAGTTTGATTCCACGGGACGTATCTTGCGGATTGTATCTGGTATTGGCCCTTGGGCGGGCTCTGTAGGCTTCCGTTTTGGGCCGGTGCTAGGGGCTCGGGCGTTTCACTGGGCTTACCTTTTCCTTGGGCTTGGCGAGTGGGCCTGTGCGCCTATTTTTTAAACCCTATCAAATTTAAACCTACCAAGATAGAAGAGGTCGCTCAAAATTACTTCAAATCTCTTTTTGTTCCATGACAACATCCCCAGGTGATAAAGAACACATCAGTTTGTTCCAAAGGCCCTTCACGAGAGGAGATTAAGCGAGCCTTCTTTGACATGGACCCATTCAAGTCTCCCGACAACGATGGGCTTCATGCAAGCTTCTATCAGCGAACTTGGGAAATAGTGGGACCCTCTGTGAGTACCATGGCTTTTTAGGCCCAGACCCACTGCTCAATAGGCCCTCACCCAGGCAGGCCCACTGCTTGGCCCGCCTCATGAAGTAGCCCAAGGCGGCCCGCTATATTAAAACCACACGGGAACCCACCAGACGGTGCAGTCCTAGAACCCGTCTAGGATCCCGAGTTCCCCCAGCTGGCCATCTCACCGCATATAGAAAATTTGTTATGGTAAAATACGCAAATAAGATATTTATCCTTGAATTTCTTAATTTCTAAATCCTTTATTTGGAAGGATAATCCTTGATAAGGAAAAACAGATCTTATCCCTTAAAAGGATAATCCTTGATAAGTAAAAACAGATCTTATCCCTTAAAAGGATAACTTTACAAGTAAAAATGTGATCTTATCCCTGGGTAATGATAATTGTCATTAATAAGGAAAAAATAAGATCTTATTCAAAATAAGAACTGGATTCGTGAACCTGAGCCCATAAATTGGAAAGATCCTCCATGAAGTAATGGTATGCAATTGCAACTATCTCAACCTTCTTCTTCTTTCTCTCCATATTGCTGACTTAATTATATGAGAGGCGGCCAGCCCACCGTCGCCGGATCGCCCTTTTGCAAGTTCACATTGCGCCGCTCATGCCTCGGAGATCAGACAAAAAATTGGTAACAACAATTGTGAGTACCATGGATTTTTAGGTCTAGACCCACTGCTCAATAGGCCCAGCTCCCGCGCAGGCCCACTACCTAGCCCGTCTCATGAAGCGGCCCAAGGCGGCCCACTATATTAAAACCACACGAAACCCACAAGACGGTGTAGTCCTAGAACCCGTTTGGGATCCCGAGTCCCCCAAATTTCTACTTCATCCTTCACCTATATGCAGACTCAATATGGAAAATACAGCGTATATTTATCCCCGAATCCAATTTCTAAATCCTTTATTTGGAGGATAATCCTTGATAAGGGAAAATGCATCTTATCCCTAAAAGGATAATCCTTGATAAGGAAATGCATCTTATCCCTAAAAGGATAATCCTTAATATGAAAAACAAATCTTATTCCAAATAATAGATTTAACTGTTCTGCTAAATTCGGAAAAGATCCCACGGAGTAATAGTATGCAATTCCAACTATCTCAACCTCCTCTCTTCCTCCACATTGCCGAGTTAATCATCTGAGAGGCGGTCGTCAGCTCCACCCTGCCGTCTGACGCCCTTTGTAGGGTCTCATATTACGCCGCTCATGCCGCCAGAGGATCGATAAAAATTAGTAACAAACACCCCAGTACCATGGCTTTTAGGTTTAGACCCACTACTACAGCCCGTCCCGAGGCCCACTGGCCAACCCGCCATGGCGCCCAAGGTCAGAGAGTTCCACGGCTTTAAGTCCGTAATCCATTGCCTAATAAAGTCTCTATGGTTCTCAGATAGCCCACTACCTAGTTCATTCTTATTACAAACATATGTACCACTATATTAAAACTACAATTAGAACCCAACACTTCCATTAAAAATATGAACCTTGTCAGATCCCAAAGTCCTCCGCACTAATATCTCACTCTGATGAGAGAAATTTTGTTATGTGGAAAAATAATGCAGATATTTATCCCGAATTTCCTAACTTCTAAATCCTTATTTGGAAGGATAACTCCTTGATAAGTAAGCCATATCTTATCCCTTAAAAGGATAATCCTTAATAAGAAAATCTATTCCTAAAATAAGAACTCAGAGATTTGGGAACTGAGCCCCAAGCAAATTGGAAAACCCCACTGAGTAATGGAAGCAATTCCAACTATCTCAACCTCCTTCTCTTCCTCTCTATATTGTCACTTAATCATTGGAGAGGCGGCTCACGCCCTGATCACTTTTATAGGCTTTTCATCAAGGCGCCATGCCTCTGAGATCGTGTATTAAAAAATTGGTAACAACAATGGAGTACCATGGGTTTTTAGGTCCAAACCTACCACTAATAGGCCCTATCCCACGCAGCTCCACCCGCTCTAGCCTCCGTCAGCAAATGCCTGAAGTACCATGGTTTTTTAGGTTAAAACCCACCAGAGACAGGCCCGGTGCCCGTGCAGTTTCCACCGTCAGCCCAAGCTATAGCTGCCCAATGTACTCATCAGATAAAACTCACACGGAACCCGCTGCACTAAGTAGTCCCGAACCCGTCCCGGGATCTCGAGTCCCCCAACGGCCATCTCACCGTGACATGGGAAATTTGTTATGGGCATATTTAAATACGATATTTATCCTTGAATTTCTAATCAAATCCTTATTTGTAATGATAACTCTCGATATAGAAAAACATATCTTATCCCCTAAAATACATGATAACTCTTTTGATAAGAAAAACATATTTTATCCCTTAAAAGGATAACTTTAATATGTGGAAAACAGATCTTATTCCTAAAATAAGAATCGTAGATTTGGGAACTCTGTTCTATAAATTTAAGATCTCACGGAGTAAGGTATGCAATTCCAACCTGCCCCAACTCTTTCTTCTTCAGCCTCCATATTGAAAGAATTATCAGAGAGCGGTCGACCACCACGCTGGATCGCCTCTTTTGTAGGTTCACACGCACCGCCTGGTACCGGAGATGATAAAAACGGTAACAAATAATTCTAACGCCTATGGAATCACAAAAAGATTCGCTAACTGCGGCAAGAGCTGTCAACCGCCCGTACTCTCCGTCACCCGGGAGCCCGGCCGATCCCCCCATTCCACATCCTCATCTATCCGTAGTCGCATGTCATGCAACCAGTGGATCCAAATTCGAAAGATCAATTCCTCCATTGGCATCAAGGCATGGAGGAAGAAGAAGGAGGAACCAAGAAGGTGCATGAAGAGCCAAAAGTCGGTTGACCACAATCAGATACGACTATTAATTCGATTGGAGAAAGCCGCCAATTCTAGAATATGTATTATCAATAAAATTTCCTAAAGCATTCTCTATCAATCTTTGCAATAGCCCACTTGATAAAGTCCTGAGGATGGCTCAAACCACTGCTCGCCATCATGGCAATGCCTAGTCGGGTCTCTACTGGAAGTCCCATGGCTCACATGACTTGTCCGGCTCAAGATGGAATAATGCCTAGTTGGCTCATCAATGTCCTGATGAAAAATGCCTTGTCCGCCTTCTAGCATGCTTAATGCCTATCGTCACTAAAGTCCTGATGATGAATGCCCTTCCCGCCTAATATAAGATGGTCTAAATACCTGGGACTAAAGTCCGATATTTATACGACTGTCAATTAGTCCGGGTTAATGCCTAGTCGCCTGGGCAGAAGTCCGAATGGAGCAACAGCCCCATCCGACCCAATATATGATGCCTGGGGGACTGACCGTCGGATATGCACAATGATCCATCAGATGAGCGAGGTCAGCTGTGGAACAATAGGACACAACGGTCCCGTCCTTCCAAGCTCCTCTCTCTTCTCTTCCTCCCTCTCCTCTTCCCTCCTCCTCTGTTCCCCTCCGGTTCATAAAATCATGGGTAAGGTTAATGTCCAACGGGTACATAAAGACTATTACTTATGGTTTGGAAGGTCATTGCACTTTTAATGCTACTTTTTGTTTAAGTCACTGTAGATTTCTTAATGTAGATTGGTTCATAAATGAAGATTTTCTTAAGACTGCATTTCTGCTTGTTGTCAGCATTTTCTTCATGTATCGCTTTCTTAATGCCAGCACTTCCCGCCTAAGCCGCTTGACACTCTCGAAGACTTCAGATGATCTGCTCTGTCGTCCGGTACCTCTCAAAAGACTGTACCGTCTGGTCGTCTGACACTTCCTTAATGCAAGACTTATGGCTCCAAACCACCGACACTCTTAATGCCGACTTCCGCCTAGTTTCTAAAGACTTCAAAGACCGTATTTATAGTTTTGGGTTTATCTTGCACTTCAAAAGATCAGACTCGGATCTAAAACCATCCGCACTTCAAAGACCGTCATTTCGACGGCGTTTTCCACCGACACTTTAATGCTAGACTTCTAGCCTGCGCCGTCTAAAGACTTTCTTAAGACTGTACTTTAGCCTGCCAGTTTGGCACTTTCAAAAAGACCCTAATTTCCTGGCTCAAGCCGTCTGGCACCTGTGTGCTGACCATACGCCCTAAGTCGCATCACCTCTTAATGCGACTTCGCCCCAAGCCGTCCCATTTCTGCACGCTGTACTGCTTCCTGCCGTCCTGCACTTCTAAAGGCCGCACTTGTGTGGTCTGAGTCATCTAGCACTTTCAAAAGGCGGACTGTGGGTCAGCCGTCCGCCACTTTCAAGTCCATCATTTAGACTCCCAGCCCGCTGACACATGCTTAAACACGCGAATGGCTCTAGCCTATGCCTTCTTTCTCTTCACCACCACTCTGAGGGGTAGGCTGGCGCGCCTGCCCCCGCAGACTAATCAGCCTGATTTAAGCTAACTAAGGCTTCCTTCAACAATCTCTTGGCCGAGGTCTGAATAATTCCCGCTTTGCAAGAACTACCCGAGATTGATTTCAAAAGATCATCAAGAACAAAATGTTCACCCCGAATCCACCTCCAGCAACCGACTTCAAAAGGATGAGGGCCATGTACAGTGGCCGGAGCCTAACTCCCGCGAGTTCTTCATCGAAATGGGAGCTCGTCGTGTTCCTCCAAGATCTCGAGCACCCATTAAATGTGTTAAGAAATATGCCTGGCACGCCACTATATCCAACACATCGCTCAATGCACGACACTTCTCCTACCTTTCCAACTTCTCCACCAAGGCTGTGCATCAGATTTTTCTAGGATCAAAGAAGACTAACCTTCAAATGAAAAAAAAGGGGGTATTAGAGTACCAGCTTTTAGGTCCACCCACTGCTCAATAGTCCCATTCAGTGTGTGCCCACTACCCAGCCCGCCCCACAGAAGCGACTCCAAGGGCCGTGGAGTGCAACATGGCTTTTAGGTCTTGCACCCACTACTCAATAACATACACCACAAGCAGCTCCACGCCTAGCCCGCTTCATAAAAGTGGGCCAAGGCGGCCCGGCAAACCACGTGGGACCCACCACCGGCAGTAGCCTTGTAACCCGTCTGATCCGGTCCCCCAAACGCTATCTCACCGATATGAGAATGGTTATGGAAAATATGAAAAGCGCATATTTATCCTCGAATTCTAATTTAAAACTTTAGTTTGGAAGGATAACTTTGATAAGGAAAAATGTGATTCTATCCCTTAAAACGATAATCTTGAATAAGGAAAAATATCTATTCTAAAATAAGAATGAGAGCTGGGAACCGAGCCCTATAAATTGAAAGATCCTCACCAGTAAAGTGCAGGTATGCAATCTAAACTCTCAACCTCCTTCTTCTTCCTTCCATTCATCAACTTAATCACGGTGGCTCACGGCAAATATTTATAGATCAACTATGCCTCGTGACCGGCGCTGTAAGTAGAACCCACATAAGAGAGGGAACTATGCCCAGTAAAGATCAACTTAGAAAAGTATATGATCGCCTTCCTGAGCTTCATTAAAGACACTCTCTAAACTGGTCCAAACACTAGGTCGTAAATATGATGCACCGGGACATTAAGACAACGAAAAATGTTAATTTTATGGAGGAAAATAAGCCGAGGGTTTAAACCTACTATAGGAATTCTGCTAAGGTGCAATACAAGAAATAGTATGTATAGTAAATATAGTTTTATAGGTTATTATATTTTCCTTTACTTAAAATTAATATAGCCAGAGTCATTGAATTGATGTGTTAAAGGAAATTTTTATCAATCTAATATGAACACCGCCCTACTATATACGCCTTGGCTCTGATAAAAATAAATCCCCTGCTATACATTGGCCCAATTGACGAGGCTAACCTTTGGCCGTTGCTATAGATAGCTAATTAGATGCGCCGACGTCCCGACCACCTTCTACTATATACCCGGTAGATGCCATAGTCCTCAATCTTCCCCAATCCCTACCATATACTCTAGTAGTAGACCTACCATATCTCTTATTTCGCTCTTCCATTTATCTCTCCACACGATTTCCCTACGCCTTGTCAGTGAGATACATCTCTCCTCACGAGCAATCGCTTGCCTCTTCATCTTGAGAAGAACGAGATCGAGAATCAACACGCAAGAGTCGAAGAGAAATCAGAAGCTTTGACCTTGGCTTCTATTGTGGAGGTAAACTCTGGCTTTGCTTTGGCTTAACCATTCCTCATTAGTAGCCCTAACTTTAGCTTCACACGAGTTTTTTTTTTTCTTTGGCTTTGATTAATGAAAACCTTGGTATTGCTTTTCTTTCTTGATGTAATCTAATGTAATTGTTGAATGAGTCTGTGGGTTAATTAGAATTATGAATTTATGGTTAACGTTTTCAGATGCATGTCACATGTTTGACAAAATGGTTTAAATATAAAGAAATAGAAAATGTTTGTTCTTAGGGTAGATGACACTTGCCAGTTCTCATATTGTGCATAGTAAAGAAGTGGTGCAAAGTGGGGTTTGCTTGAGAAAGCTTTTGGGAGAGAAAAAGAAAGGTAAAAGAAGAAAATGGTCTCTCTCTATGTTACTATATTAAGTATGTATATAAAACAAAAGTGACTATGAGGTCGATGCACAGTATCGGTCGATGAAGGGTTTTTCTTTCTTTTTTTCTTCTGCTTGTTTATTTTTCTATTCCACTTTGAGAGGGGAATAAGTACAAGAAGGTTTGTCTTCCATTAGTTGTTTGACATAGAGATATTTGAATCTTGGCTTGTACTGGTGTATATAACTGCTGAAACAAAAAAAAAATTGAGAATGTAAAAGTGAATAAGTGAGAAGATTTATCGGTAGCTTATCTCCTCATGAGTTGAATAAAGAACGCTTATTAAGAGATGGTTCATTGATTCTCGTGTCTTTTTTATCACTTAAATCATTTTTTAGACGATCCTTACAATTATTATCATTTTTTTATGATTGCATGTCCACAGTTGTTCATTCAAGCACCGCTACTCCCAATATGCAGCCAAATTTGATCTCTATCGAGAAACTTTAAAATTGCGTATGGACTTGTAAGAACTACAGGTCAATGGGCACAATTTCTGGAAATCTATCGAAAGCATCCCATTTACTACCATGCGCCAAATGTGTCCTGATATCCTTTGTTTTGATTTGGTTTAACTAAATTTTGCTTTTCTCAAGATTTCTTTTCCACATATTTCATATGCATATGTCTTGTTGAGCTATGCCTTCCCTGCCCAAAATGATTTAAGCATTGAGAGGTTTGAATATTAGAATTATGAAAGACTTTGATGATCTTGTAGTTCCATTTCAAATTTTAACTCGCATTGATATGGGACAAAATTTGAAACTTATTCTAGGAGAGGAGACAGTAGGGCAAGGGAATTATCGAGTTTTGGCCCATAATACTACTTTTAAAGTAAAAAAAAAAATACCAATCTAATATTGGTTCGAAAAAAATGTCCAAATTAGTTTTAAAACCCTAGTTGGGGACTACGGTTTTAACTTTAAGCTTAAAACCATAGTCACCAACTACTGTTTTGACGAGGACGTATTAGTTTAGACATTTTTTCAAACCTATACTAAAATTGATATATATATATATATATATATATATATATATATATATATATTTTAAGGTATTATTTTAGACAAACTCAGAATGATCTCTATCTTTGAACACATACGAGACGAGATGAGGCGGTAGCATGAAGATTTGCAGTGAGCTTTGTGGGGTCAAAAAGGCATTTAAGAAGCATTTGAGCAACAACATCGATTTCCTTGAGTCTTGACCTTTAAAATAAAAAGGAAAATACCAAGTCTTTTGTACTAAGAGATGCATTTGGAAATAGTAGACGATAGAACCTTTTAGTGCAAATTCAAATTTTCTTAATGTATGTTATGATATAAAATTATGAAAGGTGCGTCTCTGAACACACGGAATCTCGAATGTAACACAAAGTGCCAGTAAATTTAAAAAATATATATATATATATTGTTAATATTGAATTATAAAATAAAAAAATTAACTTCTTAAAATTTTTATACTTTTATCAAATCCCCCAACCCTACAGATATGTTTTAGACGCCACTTATAAAGACATTGTTTTTTCTTAACAAAGTAACAAATGTATATCCTAAAGGTTCAAATATCTCTTGACTTGAATAGAAATAATTTACATATATCCTAATTCCTGCTGATTAACTGCCTTGGTATCAACCCCACTAAATTCCATCTATAGAAATCGTTTTTAATCCAATCTTGTCTATCCATCATTGGTAAAGACATGGTATGTGGCATTCCATTATTCCTCGTGTCTCCTGCTGGATGCGATAAATCCTTTATTACTGATTCTCAACAGAGAAATGGTGGCAGCTGTCGTTGGGGCATAGTTTTTGTATGAGGCAACCCCCTTCCCCATTCCATTTTGATAATTTTGAGATGATGAACAACACGGTTGGAAGCCGGTTCCATGGTAATCTATTTTGTTTCATGTCATGTGGATTCTTCTCGACATTTAAAGTGTTGTTCTAGATTTCTCTCTTGCAACCAGAGATTTCACTTCTTGGTATTACTGATGATCTTCGATACCGGCCGTGGCAGTTTGTAAAGTTAATGGCCAAGAGAAGATTCTTCTTTCAAATTTTCTTTTGACCAGCAAAATTTTGATGAAGTGGTAATCACACATCTTCAAAGATTCATATTCCTGAAATGATAAAGAGGAACACTTGATCGCACATGATTTGTGCAGAAGAGTTGCCTCCAAAGATAAAACATCTGATTTACACATTACTTTATATATATGTTCCACAGGTTATGTTAGAAAAAACATCCTTAAAATTCTTACAATGTGTTCTTGATTTTTCCATTATAATTTTTGCCCATTATCTATACATGTCTCAAACTCACTTTGCTTCATGTTCCAGAAAAAGAGATGTTTTTATGAGAAAGGTTACACATTTTTCTACCACCAATTTCTTTTCTATTTTTAATTATCAATACAAAGGTTTTTGGTCTTTAATATAGTGATCATCTCTCACTCATGATTTATACTTTTCCACAGACCAAGATTCCCTTAGGTCTCACACACTCTGTCCTGATATTCTCTAAACATTTGGCTCTGAACCCCACATGGCACAATTCATATCCTGATTTTAAACATCCAACTCTTTATATTCTGAGAACCTTTGGGTAATGTGATAAAATGCGTCTGTTATCGATTTAAAAGCTCCCCATTAAAAAGATTCCTCCCAGTCAATTCTTTCTTTTTTTGTTTTATTTTTCTGTTAATAACTTCTGCCTGATTCTGCTTCTTTCAAGTTTAATGCCTCATAAGATGCCTTTTGTTAATAATGACGACATGTTTATCATTTTGGCAGGCTCAATCAAGTTAAAATACATAATCAATTAATTAGTTAATAATGTTTCTAAACTAACTATGCAAGGAAGATATCCACTGTGAAAAACAAGTTCGTCGAGAATTGTCAGAAAAACACTAGAATCAAAATTTTAAATAGAAAGAAAGAGAATCTTACTGAAAAACATGATAGAAGGAGGTATCTACACTGGCTAAGACATCATGTAATAGTTTATATAGCTAATTCAGCAAGGAGAAAAACATTATCAAAAAATAATGAGTCAGAAAGATACTATAATTCCTAGAGATCATCACAGCTTCTACATATTTAACCCTTTTCCATGAATCACCCATGTCTCCTCACTTTATGCTCCCTTGCTCCAACTCTGATCAACTCCCAAGATTGAAGAGGTATGATATATATAGATATATATATATGTACTGTTGATCCTTATTTTAGAATTGAAAGTCCATAGTTTCTTGGTAGAATTTCAAGATAATGGATGGAAACGAAAAAGAGATTCTTCATTCAAAATATTATGGCTACGTAAACACAGAGTAAAAAGTACAATCATCATCGGCCCTAATACTTATTTTCCTCACTTTGCTGCACATCTCAGCGCTGTCCAACATATAATTTGTTATACTGCCATTACCATGGTCATTTTCTATACTCCATATTCACAGAGAGTGTTCAGCTAGAGTTCAGAGTCAGATTTCATATTCATATCAAATAATGATATCTCATTGAAGCCTCCCTCCCAATCTTACTCATCATCAACCATATTAGGTATGTTCACATGTCACAACTAAAGCAAGAAAACATACATTGATATAATGATAAAAACATAAACGCCATTGCTCATCTTCTCCATATGAATTGTCAGTTTCTTCAACTTCCAATAATTTCTCATATATATTTTTCCTTGCGGTAATTGGGATATTTATATGGTCGCTTATGATTGAGAAGTTTCAAGATTATATCATTTGATTATCTCTTGCCATAGCATTCCACCAACATAAACATTACATTCCGCTTTGTTACTAAGAATTCTGTGTCTTCAGATCACGACCTTGAAGCATGTTTCTGATAAATTAATTATAAACATTAGGTTTTTGAATACCACATAACTTATTGTAAACTTGTTTCAATCATTTAGACAAAATCATAATAACTCCTTTTGTTTTCCAGTTAGTCGTTAATGGGCCAGTTATGAATTTGTTCCTATGGTCGGGTCAACCATAAACCACTTACTTATAAACCATCCTTATAGTCGGGGTCAACCACAAACCGTGGCTATAAATCATCTTTATGGTCGAGGTCAACCATAAACCATAGCTATAAACCATCCCTGTGGCCAAGGTCAATCACAAACTGTGACTATAAACCACCCTATGGCTGGGGTCAACCTCAAACCGTGGTTATAAACCATTAAGATGATCAAGGTCAACCACAAACCATGGCTATAAACCACCCTATGGCCGAGGTCAACCACAAACCGTGGCTATAAACCACTTACAAACGCGGTCACCAAAACCACAACTATAACCATCCCCATATCGGGTCAACCACAACCACTTCGCTATAAATCCATGCCAAATTATTGAACACGGAAAGAGAGCCTATAGCCACGGCTATAGCTGGGCCGCGTCTATAGGATTTTTCCACACCACCTATAGCCATGCTATGCCGCGGTTGTCTTCATCCACAACTATATTTTATAGCTGCATTATATACTACTTTTAGTCGAAGTCAATGACCGCGGCTAAAGGCTTTCTTCCTAGTAGCAAGGACATGCTACGTCCTCTTACTCCTTTGTTCTTCGTGATGGAGTCGTTGGTGCATTTGATAAATCGATTGTCCAGAAAGGTGGTCACCTATAAAACTATCGTAATATGGTTCCTCTAATGCTTTACATTAACTTTTAAAAATATATATATATATATATATATTATATATATATATATATATATATATATATATATATATATATATATATATATATATAACATTAAATTTAAAAAAACAAAGAAGAGTTTTTAGAATACATTTTTGGTCTTCTTTGTGTTTTCAAAATTAGTTTCAAAAAACACAAACGAAAACATATCCTAAATTTTTATTTTAAAGGTTTTACTTTATAAAGTAAAGAACTAGGGGATTAAAACGCACAAAATTAAATGTGTTTTCACAATGTATGAAATTAAACTCATATTAAAGGTGTTTCTTCAAGTATTTTTTATCATAATTTTGTAGGTGTTCATTTAAAATTTGAATTTGTTAAAATGACATTTATAAAGATAAGTTTATTTATAATCCAAAGAATTTTTTTTTTTTTTATAATTCCACAAAATTGATTGAAAGGATGTTCTACAATTCTACAAAATCGTATTCATGCTAAAGTCTCTTTTAATTTCAATATAAGTGAATATAATAAAAACAAAATTTTGGCTATTAGATGACTAATACTATAAATTGTAAGCCCCTGAGGTCTAATTTAAAATGATAAAAAGTAGGAAGGGTCATTAAAATCCCTAACTCTCTCTCTCTCTCTATATACAATCAGAATTCATTTCCTTGAAGGTGTAATTGATATAAAAATCATATAAAATATCTTTTGAATAAAACCTTTAATATAAATTTGATTTTATGAAATTTTGGAAGATACTTTCTAAGAGACACTTTTCGAAATTCATTTTTCCGTGAAATATTTTAATATAATGTTGTCCAAAATGCCACTTCGCTAGCATGTACATGTCCTTATTTTCTATATAATCATGGATGTCTCTGGACTGACTATAACATCGACTAATCCCACAAGCTCTTGAGATAACTCGAATTTGTGATCATTGTGTAAACCCCAAAAGTGTTAACTAACTGAGCTACCTCAAGTTTAGCACACGTCTTCTTAGTAAAATCCCACAATAATAACAAATATTTTAAAACTTTAAGTTGTCTAAGGATAATAATTTAGAATCCTGCAAACTCATTGCTTTAAGTGTGAAATCGTATGTTTAAAAAAAAAGCGTGGAATCAGATAGGTTAGAAAAGGAAAGTTGCAAAAAAGCCTATGTGTTTTATCAAATATCTTACTTACACTTCAATTTCTTTTTTTTTTTTTTTTTTTGTCCGAAGAGGCTCTTACATATTGTAATTTACTCTCTTAACCCAATTTAGCTTTATGACTTATATCGTTAAAAGGTCAAATGCTGTTAAAATGACAATTAATTATTGACATAATATTCATGTGACACATGAAACCCACTCCTCAGTCTCCCTCACCAAACCCATGAGTTGGACCCAACCCCCACCCACCCTAGCCACAGCACCCCACCTGACCCCCACCCACTCAGATCCAACTAGTTACAATCGTTCAAGCCATTTTTAAAAAAATATTTTGAATCCTCTAAATTTTATTAAAATTTTATTTTAGTTTTTAAAATCTAATAAATAAAAATTTATTTTTATTTTTAAAAATATAAATCATCTATTCTTTATTTTAAATCTATTAAAATTCTTATTTTTAATTTTTAAAATATAAAAATAAAAATAAAAATATAAATTCTATTTCTTTAAAATATAAATACTTATTCATTATTTTAATTTTTTTAATTATTTTAATTTTATATATAGTTATTTCATTAAAATAAATTAGATTTTAATTAAAATATTTGGCCATATTTAATAAATATATTTGTTATTAATAATTAATAATATAATAAATAAATAAATAAATATTAATATTCTAAAATAAATTTTATTTAAAAACTCATATTTATCAAAATTTGTATTAATCTTTAATACATTAAAACATCTTAATTTTTTAAAGATTTGTACTAAAGCAAGTTAGCAATAAAAATAAAATAAAAATATTAATATTAAAATCTATTCATTTAAAATAAATTAGTTTTTAAATGGAATATTATTTAATATGAATGTTAAAACTTATCAATTTGAAATAATATTTAATATTTTTTGAAGAGAAAAATAATTTTATTGATTCAAATCGCTTAATACAAAACTATAAAATGATAAACAATATCTGTTATTAATATAATAAATGGCCTGCTTCTACATTTGATAAATGGAACTATATATTTGATAGTTGAGCTTTTACATACGTAAAACCTAAAATCGAATTTTCTTGAAAATGGCAAATAGTAAATCGCCATAATATAGGTTGAAAACTCAGAAATTTCAAGATCTCTGATAATGAAACAAACAACACCGCTGGATCTGCTTCTGCTAAATTCAGATGGATAGGATTTTTCACTTAATTCGTGGCAAAAAGAACCTAAATGGGTGGGTGACATGGCATGCATGCATGCATGCATGCTAATAGGATTTGTCTAGTCTATAAAAACAGACCAGTGGAGGAAAAGAGAGAAAATAGAGGAAAAGGAGAAGAAATGGAGAGAGAAAGAAAGGGAGGAAGGAAGATCTGATAGCTTCTTCCTCTAAATTCTGTATTCGACTCTGGCCGAGTTCGTCAGCTCTATAGTTAAGTCAGGATAATCCAAGAGGTAGGAATTTTTTCTACTGGGTTAATTTCCCTACTTAAGTGTCGTGGTGGCTCCCGTGATCGTAGTTCCCACTCAGTATCGTTTGTACCGCATTGAGCTGCGACAAGGTGGCGCCGTTTCCAACCTGCAGTCAGTCCGTCCGTGTGGGACTAGTTGGCCATGTAGAGTTGTGTGGCTGTGTTTTGGCCATGTGGGGTTGTCTGGCCGTGTGGTGCCAAATGGTCGTATACGGCCGCCTCAGAGTATGTCGACGCAGGCATGTCAAGGCGGGGCATGCTACCTGCTCCAAATTGCAGGGGCCATCTGGTCATATAAGGTCGTGTGACTAAGTTCCCACCTAGGGTCGTCTGGCCATGTGGGACTAGCTGGGCCGCAGGCGCCCTCCGCCGCTGTGGGCCGCTTGGTCATGTAGAGTCGCAGGATGTGTTTCCACCTCGTATCGTCTGGACGCGGTGGGATCGTCACGTGTAAGTCGCTTCGGGCCGCGGTAGTGGCGTGTGTCCGCGGTTTCCACCTCAAGGTCGCGAATGCCGTGCTGACTGTCTATCTGGTCTTCCGATTGGATGCGTTGAATCGCTACCTATTGTACCAAGGAAGCAATGACGGTTGGATGCAAGAGAGTCTCAGCACCACTGCATAACCAGGAAGGGTCAACTACCGATACAAGAAATTTCCTACCTAACAGACAACTAAGCAGTTTACGATCACTGGGCTAAAGCCACGACCGATTCGAAGGAGTGCTGTCCTCTGCACTGCTTGCTAGTTCAAAGCCCTGGCCAGGCAACTGCTTAAGGTCGATTTCACGGCCTACTAAGTGCTTGTTTGATAATGCTTCGAGGCCTATTATATGGATTGATTGAAGTGTCATCCTCGTTATGGGATGACATGTTGAATGGCAATATGTATTGCCTATACATATTAGATTGAGATCAAGTGTCTGGGTTCCATCATGGTGATCGAGTGGCACGTTGTTTGTGTATGAACAAGGCCACGATGGTTTTACAGTCGGGTCATGCGACATATCGCGTCACCACTGTGCCTAGAGATTAATGTACGCTACCTGAGTGGTAGTGACTTGTGATGTTAATGTATGTGTGTATGATATGTTGGCATGAAATGTATGATGTATTTGGAATTTGTATGCTTTCGATATGAATGTCTAAATGCTGCATGGATAATTATCCATGAGTAGGCATGCACATATTGCTCTCATTATATATGTAGCATGGTATGAATAGGCAATGGCATGAATGCATTGCATTATGCATTAAGACATCACATGGCATGGGAGTGAGTGCAAGGTAAAAATCGACAATGTGTTAGGTGTTCGATGGGATGTCATGGGGACATGGTTGATCGACATTGTGTTTGGTGTTTGACGGTGGACTCGGTAATAGGGGACAACATCCAAAATGAATCGCACGGTTTTGAAAATGAAAAATATGTGTGTCGCATAATAAGTCAGTAGATCTCCCCAAGGTGAAAGACCCGAAGACTGTGGAGTTAGACATGATCACCGGTGGTGAAAGACCGTAAAAATGTTGGAACGGTGTGCGACGTCTGATTACTACCCAAATAGTGTTGTTTCATACTCTTAAAAGTCCGGGTTTTGAGCACTCTTTGCGTAGTAATCAACCAAATTGACCTAGTTGGCACGTTGATGATCTAGCAAAGCTTCTGATCAATTTTATAGCAGGTTTTGTAGTTTTCTTAGGCTATAAATATTGAAGATAGGGATCCAGCTCGAGCATGAAGAAATAAATTGGAACACAAAGCTACAAAACCAGAAGGCAGAACAAGAAGCAAGAAGAGAAGAAAGAAGCAAACCCCTTCCAATTTCGCAAGGGTTGCGAAATTTCGCAACCCCTGCGAAATTTTTGCAACCTGCGAATTTTTCAGCCATTCTTGTTGACTTTTGTTGCTCTTTTTTATTTCTTCCCAAACTATCCCTATGTAATAGTTTCTTGCTTTTGACAATTTGGTAATTTGTATGGTTTTGGTGGTATATATTCCCAAAACAAATACTCCTCGTAATCATCTCTGAAAATCTTTCAAGATAATTTTTATTGAATTCTCGAGGCTCATTTAACAACCCCGTTTTCTTTCCATTTTCTCACTAGCCAAACACCCTCTGAGGATGACAACTCAAAGGATGAGTGGCTAAACCCCCTCCTTCCTTGAAGTAGAAGGCACTGGGAAAGGGAACCTGTGGTAAAGCAGGGGCCCTCATGTTTTCAACATAGGCATTCTCTTTCATTGATGTTCTCTCCTCCAATTTTAGGTTTCAATCCCTTCGATTCACCTTGAATGGTTAGTATAGTGTTTTTATGGCCTATTGATGCTTATTGCTAGATCTAGTGATGTCGATTAGTTATCATTTATGAACCTTTGGAATGTGACTAAGGAGATAGGTTTTGTGAAACCCCTCGAAGATCCATATTTCTAAGGAAGTAGAATGCAAGAATTTTGGTCAAAATCCAAAATTTTTCTAAATCTCAAATGACAAAACGGACTACCGTCAATCGTCAAATCTAGCTACTATCAATTTCCGTCGAATTCTCGAGACAATCAAATTTCACGCTTTTCTGAGACACCAAGAGTTATGTCGACACTGCAGCTGCGGGGATGAGCTGCCCACAAAGGTGCCACGTGTGTCAAATGTGAGATAAGTCAAACAATGAGCTCAAGTGTGGGCCATAGGTGACATGTGGCATCATGTCATAGGAGGGAAATCCATGGTAAATGGATAAGAGGATAAGGTGTAATCCTAAGGGCCACTAAAAGTATGACATGTGGCAAGTGAGATGACATCTCACTTGACCTATATCTTCTCCCAACCGGTTTGGGGAAAAGAGAGAGAAAATAGAGAGAGAAAATAAAGAGGAAAAAGAAGGAGAGAGTTTTAGAGATAGAGTCTAATTTTCTCTCTGTATTTTCGCGCGACGTCTGGTCGGACCCGGCTAGACAAGAGGCAGGTGCTGATCCCCACTGCAAGAGCTACGCGTGGTATCAGATTGCGGAGTTTCACAATCTAAGGTAGGGTTTTCTCCTACTTGGTTACTTCTTGTTTAAAAAGGCCATGAAAATGGTTTTGAGTGTCAGGAGGCTTGAAATGGCCAGAATCTGTGTTCTAGGAAATGGACTGATGCTTGACAGGGGGGTTGGGTTCCATGGATAACCCACGCATCATAAGCGACACATGGGACTATTAAGAAGTCCAGACATGGTCGACTGAAATTGGCCCATGTGTTTTCGCTTGCATGATATTGCTTAAAATGAATGGTTTGAAATAAAGCGTGGAAAATGATATGTTAATGCATGCTAAATTGATGTGTTAACATGATTGTTGAATTATATGGCTATGTAATTGTGTATGAGCCATTGGAATTTGATATTCGAATTGTCAATATTGCATTCATGTGCACCTAAGCATCGCATAGAGCTCCGTGTGGGTGCACGTTATAGTTTTTCACTACTCTTGGTGAATGTGGGTTGATTTTGTCTTTGGGACTATGTCTAATAAAGACTCATAGTACAAATCATAAAATGAAAAGTAATTAATGTGTGTTGGGCGAAGCAAGAAAGAGGTCATAAATTCCTTAGGTGAAAAGTTCCGCTGTGGGTGTAAGAGGACCCGCAAGGTGAGCCTAGTTTTAATGTGTAAGAGACTCCATGTATTATCCAAACGTTTCGTATGGGTGTGAGAGACCCGCGATGCTATCCGAAAAGTTCTGTGTGGGTGTAAGAGACCCACGGTGTAAGCCGAAAAGTTCTGTTGTCCAAAAGAAAACACACGGTCACATTTATCACTTAGACCTAGAGTTGAGTGATAGGAGTGTCGAGATTGACTCGAGATTGGTTACCCATTGGTAACTTGCATTGGGTGTTGGCAAGCCGACAAAGGCCTCAGATATGGGTGTCAATGGGTATTACTAAAGGATAATTGCCACACTGCATGGGCATGTGAGGAGTCGCAGCGAGTGACTCAGTGGTACGGGCATGGAAACATTTCATGCATGATACAAATTATTCCATGTATGAATTGTAAATTGTATGGAATGTGGATGTTAGATGTGCTATTGCATGTGCATTTTAGCTGAGGAGGCCTCTCAGAGGGAAAACTCAACTATCGAAAAGCATTGCTAACTCCCACTACGGGATCCCCTTTTCGTGCACACGAGAAGACGACATTCCTTCGAGGCTACTACTAAGAAGGCCGGTTGTGGCCTTGAGAAGCATTTTGTAAAATATATTAGAATTATCTAGTTTTAATATATTTTGTATAAGAGCTATTGTACATCAAACTCTTGTGAATTTTTATAAGAAATGGGTTATTTGTAAGAAAAATTATACAGGAATAGGTCTCAATATATGAGACATGCGAGTGTGATATCTGGCACCATATCCATGTGTTTTTCTCACGGGTTGGATCTGCTATCAACCCGGACCTGAAATTGGGGCATCACAACATTTTTAATCGATTGAGAACATTAATGGATATTGGAATGTCATTCAGAGTTGTAGTTATCGAGGGTCAAGTTTTATAGTTAAACCAAAACTGATTCGGAGGTAACTATATGTTACTTATCCTCACGCGAGGAAAGACCTCGAGAACTCCCCATTCGCTTCAGTGACTCCAAGCCCAAGACCTAACACTTCAAGGGAATTCTTTCTATATTTTTACTTTACTTTGGTTACGATTTCAACTACCAAAACCCACTCTTTTTATCCAATCCTAATATCCAAATTATAATCACCAGTGTAAACTTCAGCATTAGTCATTCCTAATGGCAAAACTCATCCTCGTGGATCGATCTTAGAGTCGCTTATACTATAGTAGCTACGCTTAATGCTAGTATGAGGTATTAGGTCATAAATTTTGTTGATTTAAGATAATTCTACGGATACATGAATCAAATGGCTGCTAATGGGATAGTCTTGAAAATGACAACGTGCTGAACATTTGTGATCCTCATCATAAGTTCTGGTGAATTTCTTTTCTCTTTTCATTCTTTCTAGCAGTTTACTACTAGGTTACTTGATATTCATTATACTGTTTATACATTTTTATTTGTCCTTAGCTAACACTAACCCTTTTTGGTAGAATTGTTTTGGTTTCTTTTTGGTGTTGTCCTGTGTTTTTCATGTAAGAGTTTATGTTCCAATGGTTTAGGAATTCAAAAGGCAGATTAGTCAAAGTCAGTATTCCATAGGAATCAGATTCTGAATTAGGCTTGAATTTTAACCTAATGGTCCTCCACTGAAGAACAACAAAGCCAACAAGGAGTGTACAGGAACTTTCACGCATTTAGTCCACGAGATTACATACACCTCCACGAATGAGTGCGCCCGCATTGTGCTTCCAATCGAGCAAATGGTTGTTGTGCCTTACCTCAGGCTACTTCTTCCCACTTTTCATGGCATGGAGAGTGAGGTCCTTTACTCATACGAGGGAGTTTGGAGGAGGTCCGCAACACCTTTGTGCGAGGAAATCATTACAATGGATCTAATGAGGCCTGCTTTTCCTTTCACAATGAAGGATAAAGCCACTCTTGGCCTGTTCCCGAGACTAAGGAGTATACAACCAGACGAGACAGGTCGAGTTTTCAAAGAAATTCTTCTCCACTCACAGAACAAACAAACTGAAGAGGTAGATTTCCACCTTCTCACATCGAAGTAAAATTCTATGCATGTCAGAGGTATATGGAAGCACTAATGCTTATTCCTAATTATGGGTTTGATACATGGCCACGTCAACTACTTTATGATGCACTCTCTTACTTCATGAAGCAATTGCTAGAGACTATGTGTGAGGAGATTTGAGCAAAAATCCAAAGGAAGCTTGATTTCGAATTATGTAGTCAAGCTTCAAAAGGTTGGGATGAGCCTAACCTGCTGGAGATGGAAAGAATGAGACTCTCAATCCAAGATGCGGTGGTATAAATTTCCAGACATGGACATGAAAGCCAAAGTTTCCACCCTAAATAAAAGGTTGGAAGAACTGAAAATGAGAAACCCGCATGAGGTGAAAGCAGTGATTGAGATTCCAATGTCAAACAAGCCATGCTTCATTTGTCACCAATTCGAGAGCATAAGGAGAACAAGGTCCAACTATTCAAGAATGAGGGAGATGTTAGCGGAGCAAGCAAATGCTGTTAAATAATCTCAAATCCATCAACTAATGAACCATATGGCAACACTTACAACTTAAATGACTTACTCCCCCATAATATGTTTCAACTTCTCAACATCAACCACGACCAACTTATCCGGCAATGAGTGCTCATCTTCAATCTTAGAGAAAGTGTGTAACTTTACGAAGAGCGTAAAGTGATGAATGTGTAGTTAAACTATAACTGGATATATCGTAAGAAAGTTAATCGTGAACAAGAGAATAAATCGCCCGTAATGAAATTGCTCTGTAATTTGATACAATCGGCAAGATTCCATCTCAAGCTCACCATCCGCCAGAGTAAGTGCAGAAAATGGAAAATTTCCTTCACAAACCCAGTAGAATCCTAAGGGAATCCACCATGTAGCTAGCACGAGTGAAGCTGCTCCTAAGATGGATAAGGTGAAAGCCATTATCACTCTGAGAACTGGTAAAAAGGTTGATTAATCAATGCCTAAACCACTTGATGAAGCTAAAAAAGGATAAGATGAGGAGCCCAAAGAATAATCGACCAAAGAAGATATGATGAAAAGAGCATGTCCTCTACCTTTTCTCAAGCACTTAGAGGCAAAAAGGGGGTGAAATAACCTAACGAGATTTTGAAGTGCCGAGGTAAGTGAAAGCAATATCCTCTTCTAAATACGACAAGAGTCCCAAAGATATGCAAAATTTCTAAAGACTGTACTGGAAGGAAAGGATCTAATGTGAATAAAATAACTTTCTTAACATAACAGGTGAGCTCCATTATCCAATGCAAGACCCCAGTGAAATATAAAGATCCCGTATCTCTCACATTTAACAATATCGGGGGAACTTCAGGTAGAAAGGGCATTATTAGATTTAGGGGCCAATGTCAATTTGTTGTCTTACTCAGTCTACAAGCAGTTAGGGCTAGGAGAGTTGAAGCCCACTACCATCACCTTGTCTTTGGCAACAGATTAGTAAAAATTCCAAAAGGGATAGTGATTAGTGCTCAAAAAGTGCTATTTTGAACCTTATTTATTATAGGTTTTGAGTGCTTTTTGTGTACTAATCATTCTAATTAACCCGATTTGCACATTAAGGTCCCTTACTTATTTTATCTGACAGATTTTGTGGCAATTTGGCGCTTGCGAGCTAATAAGGCAAAATTGTCGAGTCAGATCTAAGCATGAAGCACTCCGAGAGTCAACTCAAGACAGATCGTAGATCAAGAGGAAAGAAGGTAAAATGTAAGAAAATGAAGCACAACAAATTTTGGTCACACCTCGCGAAATCAAGCCCCGCTCGCTACTATTCATCCCGCCACTGCCTTACATTTCATCACTGCTCTTCACCGCATTTCACGCTTTTGTTGTTTTTGTTGCAATTTTTGTTTCTTCCTACTCATTCCCGGTAATAGCTTTTAGTTTCGGCTTTTTTTAATTTACCTTGCTCCGAGCAAAGATATGTCGAGCCAAGGTCTCAGAATAATCAATCACGCCGTCTCAATGGGAGAGCGCGGGCCAGCCCCGCCGTCTTTCCCATTTTCTTTCCTTTCTCTCCCTTCTGGGCTAATAAACACTCCTCCGAGGATGACAACTCGTAGGGGATGGTTGGCTAGACCTCTTCCCTCCTCAAGAGGAGGGCCGGCTAGGGTTTGAGTAACCCACTCGCTCTTCTGCTTGACCCATCGCATTTTATGGGTATTTATGTTCTATTTCTCTCTAATCGGTGTTTAAATCTTTGCCACGCCTCACTAATGTGTATTTGGAAAGCTTTAGGTTACAAAGGGATGCTATCACTAGATCCATTGTTATCCGTAGCTAGTTGTTTCCATTAGTTACTATAGGGTGCGGGTTTTTAGATATGTTCTCGACTCCACGTATTATTTATGCCAAGTTAAATGCTATGTTTCAAGAAGGGAAATTTTAGGGTTTAGGTTTTAAAGCTAAATGAAGATCCGATTCAGGAAATGACTATATGTCATCCTCCCCAACGCAAGGAAAAAGACCCGAGGACATGTTGGTTGCCTTAAAACCCTAAACCAAAGGGTTCGACACTTTTTCTTATTTTTCTTCATTTTAATTTTTAATCATTCACCACCAAAACTCTTATTTTACCAAACTCGAAATCCAAAACCAAATCTACCTGTACTTTTGACTTCACCGCAAATCGTTTGCACGAAGAAACCCATCCCCGTGTCTCGACCTGAGTTAATTATACTCAAAGTAGCTCTGCTACTTCAGAGGATTCAGGATATAAATTTTGTTGATTCATAACACCTACTGTGGTACCAATCAGATAATGAAGATGTTTCTGGGTGAAGGTGATGTCTCATTATCCTCGGTGGACTTTGTTGTTCCCGATACCGAGCCAGTGGCTACAGGAGCCAATTATGTGCCCACTTGGGAGGCCATTCTTGGCTACCTCAAATGCCATCATCAACTATTGGAATGGAGTCATGCAGCTTACGTTTGGCAACATGACACTGGAGCTCAACATTTTTCACTTAAGCAACAAGCACGACCACCAGAGGAACAAGAACCAAAGGAAGTTTACCTGATTAGCACGAGTGAGGGAGAACATTATGCTCAGAAACCGCAAGAGGAGCTGATGGAGAGTATAGAGGAGTTTGATGAAGAATTATTTGCCCTAGTCACTCCCTCCTCCAAAGACCACTGTGATAAGGCTTGAAAAATATAATGGGAGTGGACTCAAATTTCCCGAGACCTAATCCAATTCCCTTTTTATGTTTTTGGTTTTATTTTACATTTGCTTTATTCAATTTCTCTCTTTAGATTTTCTCTAATTTTAAGTTAATCTTTATTTATAGCTTCTATTTCATTTTCCTGCTATTTTTATGGATTTTCCTGTGTTTTTTTTTTTTTTTTTTTTTGCAGTGTTTCGTGCAAAATCCCTGGCTGTGAGATCCGTAGGGCATCAAGGAAATTCTGCAACTTCGTGTACTCTCAGAGTGCTTTTGGGTAAGGTTATAAATTTGCAACCCGTTGATTTTCGTACGCCTCATCTCCCAAGCCTCAAGTTCCCAAACCAAATGACTCACTCGCCTCCATCACTTCGCTTTATCCTCCATCATCCCTCACCACTTCGTTACATTCCATCAAACCTTCACCTCCCATACACTCTATAAACACACACCCCCCCCTCTCCCGGGTCCCATCCATCCAGCTATAACAATGGCAAAGACTCCAATGAGCGCCATGTACCTCATCCTCCTAACACCGTGCGAGGCCCCCTTCGAAGGCCAGTGGTACACACTGGCACAAACTTTATCGACCCTACAGATCCTAATAAATCTCCTAAGTTGCTACCCCGCTCTCCTATAAGGCAAGAGGACACAAGAATCGGGGTCTTGCCATGATTCTCCCACCACGGGCTGCAAAGCCGCTCCACCCAAGTGGACAGACTTCGTCCCGAAGAGTCTTCCTAGTCCTAGCCACAGGTGCCTCCATAGTCTCCTCCACCTCCAAGAGCCTCAACCAAAGACCCACTGTCACCCGACCCATTCTCGTCTCCGCTTATGATGAGGCCACTTTCCTCAGGTCAGTCATGAAACATCACTTCCTGCACAAGGATTTCCACAACTAATACTTTTATGATATTCCAGCTTTGCCACCGTTGGAGCCCGGATCTGATGGGCTTGTTCGCTACTCTAAAGCCATTTATGACTCCTCGCCGATTCTTCTATCCGAGGGTAGTGATCGACTTCTACCAATCCATGACGTCCCGAGGTGAGCGCAATCCCACTACTATCCGCTTCACCATTGACTGGTCGTCAAGGAATCCTTCGGGCAACCGATATAGCCGCTACTTTTCACCTTCTAGTGATCCTAGCCAATTCAGCGGACTATAGGCAGTGGCCACATCCTTCACCCCGAAAAATGGTTTGGATCCTCTCCCGAGACACATCAACTGGCCCTATTTTGTTCCGGAGACAGCTTCCACTAAGGATGCTTTTTATGAACCATATACTGTGGTCTAATCCATTTCCTCTTCAGTATCTTATTCAGAGGCGGAGCGCCACCCTGGAGGCTCCATACCGCATTTCGGAGGGCTTTTGGTTTAGCCCCCCAGAGCTTATTATGACATCCCTCTTCCACTCTGAAGAGAAGATACACCGAAAGCACTTCAGCAAAGCCGAGACCATTCCACTATTGTTTCTGTGGTTGTTCTGTCATGTATTGGAGCAACTAGGCTTTCCAACTGAGCCCCGTCGAGAGTCCCATTGAGCCTATGAAATGACATTTGATCATCGAGAAGTGGCAATAGGATTTCTGAGGCCCCTCTCCTCTTCCCAGAGATCTCTCCCAATGAGGCTGATCCTGAGAGATCCACCACAGACCGCAAATTTCGCTAGGAGCCCCACTCCCCACTCGTCAACAAACCATCGCTCCCGACCTACTGGGCTCGCTCCACCGGCACCGCGCGACACTTCTCATCTCCAACTTCTACCCGCTCCACCGCTCCTAGCTCATCTTCACTACTGCTGGCATCTATTCACATCATTGCTCAGATTTTCACATCATGATCGCTGTCTCGCACTCTTGTGGTTACATCCCGCCCTTCGTCGGCCGTACAAGCGCTATGGCCGAGCGAATGGCTCGTGATCGAAGTCAGTTCTGCCTCAAAATACCCATCCTGCTCAGTTCAAGAACACTCTCGTGTCACACCCATCCTCTCACTCCAAAGAAGAATGCCCACAGATCAACAATCATACCACTCGCAGCCCAACATTTATCCCACTCACCCTTTACTTCGCTTCCAAACAAGCACACTAACTAGCTCATCCCTTTTCACTGCTGACATCGAAGGAGGCTCACCACGACTACTGAGTAGGTTGCATCACTATCTGGCCGCCTCCATACCCTATCAGGACAACGTCATTCTGGGCCGGGGGAGATTTAATGAAGGAAGTGCCATTTATGCTCTTACAAGTCCCTTTTGTTTTGTGCTGAATGACTTGCGTAGTTTGTTTTCTTTATAAAGCATAAGTATATGTTTTTAGTTTCAAAACATGTTTTAGTTGTTGTTTATAATTTCTCACTTACAGAAAAAAAAATTTCTAATGCTCAACTTCTATATGAGAAATTTCCGGAGTCTCGAATTTAATGTTGTTGATGTTAGGATGGTATGGCGTTTATTTGAGTTGATGAACCGCTGAAATTTCTCTTGTCTTCAACCTTATTAAGCTCCACTTTCGAACCCACTACACACTCGTACGCATAGGTTTCAATTATGTCGAAAACTCAAGCCATCTTCTTAAGCTCCTACAAAAATATACCTAATACTTGACCACCTTTAATAGGTCAGAACCCCTGAATAAAAGACCAATGAGTCTTTCAAACAAAGAGAAAAGAGAAAGAAAAAGAAAAGAAAAAAAATTTGTGACACTTGCCTGGAAACCCGAGCACAGTCCGAGGGGTATATGTCAAAAGTCTTTAAAGCCCGGTGGCCTAAACTAATTGGTTCGGAGTCACCGACTTTGTTGCTCGTTACACGGGTGAATAGGTGGAGTTTAGCAAATTGTAGGTGCTGGAGTCTCGAGCTCATTAAAAGTCCGGGGTAAAACCTGAAGAGTTAGTGGTTGAGAAATCCTTATGACTTGATGCCCTAAACTCTAATTGATTAAGAGTCATTGGTGGACCCCTGTTACATGGACATTTTTGAGTTCGACTCCCTCAGCATTACACCCCTACAACACAAAAGGAGTTTTAAAATAAAGCTAGGGTCCTGATCTATTGAGGTTAGTTAATTTTCTATGTATAGAAAATAACAAGGTCAGAGAGTACTAGTGCACTATGCCTGAAACTCCACTCAAGCAATACGTGCTCTGCAAGGCTCAAGTTGGTTCTAGTAGTCGACACTCTTGATACTTAAATATGCATAACACACACTCTTCCCGAGATAGTCTGGCAGGATGTTAGTGACTTGCTGAAAGTTGAGCATAATCCCCTCATTTTATTTGCAAAACCATTTTTTGTATATATATATATATATATATTTCATCTTACTTTTGATTGCTTTATTCTTCCTTCATTGTTATGGGGCTAGTAATGTGTCGGTTGGGGGGAGTGATTACTACCCAAATAATGTTGTTTCATACTCTCAAAAGTCCTGGTTTTAAGCACTTTTTTGCGTAATAATCAGCCAAATTGACCTAGTTAGCACGTTGATGACTCCAGTTAATGCTTCCGAACAATCTTAGCGCTTTGTTGTTTTCTACGTAATTATAAATATTGAAGATGTGGATCCAATGAAAGCATGAAGAAATAAATTGGAACATAGAGCTACAGAAGCAAAAGGAAGAAGGCAGAACGAGAAGCAAGAAGAGAAGAAAGAAGCAAACCCCTTCCAATTTCTCAAGGCTATGAATTTTCGCAGCTTGCGAATTTTTCAGCCATTCTTGTTGACTTTTGTTGCTCTTTTTTATTTCTTCCAAACTATCCCTATGTATAGTTTCTTGCTTTTGAAAATTTGGTAATTTGTATGGTTTTTGTGGTATATATTCCCCAAAACAACACTCTGTAATCATCTTGGAAAATCTTTCAATATATTTTTTATTGAATTTTGGGAGGCTTGTCGAACAAGCTCCCATTTTTCTTTCCATTTTCTCTTATTTTCTCACTAGCCAAACACCCCTTGAGGATGACAACTCAGAGGATGCGCGGTTAAACCCCCTCCTTCCTTGAAGTAGAAGGCACTGAGCAAGGGAACCTGTGGTAAAGTAGGGGCCCTCATGTTTTCAACATAGATATTCTCTTTCATTGATGTTGTAACGTCCCAAAAATACCCTAGAATTTTTATAATAATTTCTATTATATATATTCCGTACTTAATTGAGCCAACTGGTTTTTCCGAAAATTGATAAATTGACAAATTGTGAAATGTAAATTGAAAGTGTAAGCAAACAGATTTAATATTATATGCTAAAATGAGAAACGAGTGAACTCCTAAATAAACCTGTGTGAAAAGGGCAATGTAGAAAAATTGTAAAATGAGGACCTATGGTCAATTGTTATAAAGAATAAATGTCTAGGTGAAATTATGATAAAATGAATGGCTAAATGAAAGAATAGAGACTAAATGAAATAATGGGTTCTGAAAGCCAAATACGGCTTTAAGAGAATAAATGAATAAAGACTAAGAAAGAGAAAATGAGGAATAAGAATGAGGTAGGGCTTTCAAATATGCGATCTACACTTAAATGGGTTAAAGGCCAAACAAGGCCTTATGGATTTAAGGGACAGAAGGCCAAAAATGTAATCTTAGGAGTCATTATATGAGCAATCTCTGCCATGAAGAAGAGAGGAGAAAAGGGGAAAGCTAGGGTTTGTCTAGAGATCAAGTTTGCTGGCTTTGCTTCCCATTCCTGTCTTAAGAGATCGCAACATACAAGAAGAGATTTGAAGAGGTTCAAGGTAATAAATCAAAACCCTAACTTCATTTTATTTGATTTGGATTTTGGGGAAAAGCCCTAACTTGAGAAAAGCCCTAACTTGAGAGAAAAGGGTTTTTATTGATTCTAAACTACATTTGGAGTTGTTTTGTGGATTTGCGGTGGATTTTATATGGGATGAATTGGAGAAGATTTAGAAAGAAAATGAGCTGAGAAATGCAAATCCTACTGGGCAAAACTCCGTAGGTACCCTGACAAATGAGTGGTACTGGGGTGACTGATGCAAGGCAATTAGTACCGCACACTCGAAATCAGACGGCATCGGTGACTCACTGTAAAATGGTACTCTGCACTAATTACTTCACTGTACTGCTTTGACATGTTTAATCATATCCTGATTCGTACTCGAATGTTTAGTGGACCCTAAGAAATGATTAATGGGGTTCAAATAAGGATAGAACTAAGTGAAAACGTGACGCATTACATCGAGTCGGCTGCTTCACTGGCGACTCCGTCTTCTGTGCGTACTTAGTGTCTTAACCTAAGATCAAGTAATAAAAATAAATTTGTAATTCACTAAAATTGTTTAACAATTGTCTATCCACTAAGAGTGGCGGAATGTTATTGACTAGGACGCAAGATGATCGCCAACCCAGGACCGAGATCGCCAGTGCTGGTGCGATTCGACAATTTTAGTTTGTTCTCCTAATTTATTCTTATTACGAGCATTTTGGTAGTTTACCAAGTAACTACATGAAACGAAAGTACATGAATAAGTATATGAAATGAAGATACGAATGAGATATGAAATAAGTACATAGATTGAGTATATCTTTGAAAAGATAATACGAAAGAGAATATGGAATTGAAATGTGATATTTGAAAACCAATTGAATGTGAATGATGTTAAGGACGGGATTCATCAAACGGAATCCGTCATAAATGTGAATTGAATGATATATCAATGAACTACCTACGGATGTACCAATCGCCATCCGCCACGGCGCAATTCCCCAAATTATCCAATGTCCCACTTGGTGGGATGCACTAATCAGTATCCGTCATGATGGTGTATGGCATTGAAGAAATGTCCCACTTGGCGGGATGCACCAATCGGCATCCGTCATGATGGCGTATGACATTTAAGTGATACCACATGTCGGGGTGCACCAAACGACATTCGCATGATGGAGACTGAATTGTTAAAATGTAAGCACATTACCGGTCGAGAATAAGGGCGGGATTCATCAAACGAATCATTATAAATGTGAATTGAATAGTCATGAAATAACCAACATTGACGCGTAAATGGACGGCGTGTATATGCTTAAATCTCATAAATCAATCGCGAATGAATCGCTGCATTGAAAATGCATACCAGGATATGGTAAATGGTTTGTAAAATTGAAAGCATGCGGAAATGAATAGCATGAGTATATAAGCCGATATAATATGCATGGTTTAATGTTAACGGATGTTTGTTAGATTGAATATTGGAATAGAATCAGATAGAACTACTAAGCATGAAAATGCTTAGCGTATAGTTTTTATCTATGCGCAGGTTTCAAGTAAATAGGAAGGAAGACAAGATCGTGAAGCGCAGAGTCATAAAGCGAGTTGCAGCGTATAAGTACATACCCCGCCATGCATATCATTTCCTTTTTTAACATAGAAAATTTTGTGAACAAATAGTTGAACTCCAAAGAAATGTTTGGTTTTGTATATCATTTTGAAAGGGCATGTATCGCCTTCATCAGAATTAAGCCAGGAAATGTGAATGTTTCAGGGGCCTACCATTTGCAACAAGCTCACAAGAAATTGAAACAAAGAGAAATAACATAAAGAAAATGTTTTGATAAGATAATTGGAAAACGTCGGGAGCAATGTATACACTCCTGCTCGATCCGCCTTCTGCCCAACGGATTCGGTCACGACACTTTGAAAAAGAAAATTTAATAAATACAAAAAAAAAGAATTAAACGGCGTCCCGGGGAGCCTCGCCTCGACTCGCCAATCGAGTCGGGCCGGGCTCGGGGGTCGTCACAGATGTTCTTTTCTCCAACTTTAGGTTTCAATCCCTTCGATTCAGCTAGAATGGTTAGTATATGGTAAGCTTTTATGGCTCATTAGATGCTTATTGCTAGATCCAGTGATGTTGATTAGTTATCATTTATGAACCATTGGAATGTGACTCAAGGAGATAGGTTTTTTAACTGATTGAGAACATTAATGGACAATGAATGCCATTTGCAAATGATAGTTATTGAGGGTCAAGTTTTATAGCGAAACCAAAATTCGATTGGGAGGTAACTATATGTTATCCCCAATGTGAGGAAAAGACTTTATGAACCCCTCATTCGGGCCTCTAGGACCCAAGTTCATGACCTAACACTTCAAGGAATTCTTTCTATATTTTTACTTCACTTAGTTACGATTTCAACTACCAAAACTCCACTTTATCCAATCCTAATATCCAAATTATAATCACTGTAAGCAAACTCAAAGATTAGTCATTCCTACGAAGAGAACTCATCCATGTGGAAGATCTCGACAAGTTATATCATAGCAGCTACGCTACGTTAGTATGAGGTATTAGGTTATAAATTTTGTTGATTTAAGATACCTTACGGGCTACATGTGAATCGGTGTTATGCAGTGTAAACCCAAAAATTCGTGGCCCACAAATGCATAAACACACGCAACTTAGGAAATGCAAGTTGATATTGGGAACCGTTCAATGGATTTGATTTATAAAACAAAAAGCTTTTGTTTTGAAAAATGGTCATTGATGAAACATAATGATTTCGCTGGTTTTCACTCCTGCATATGCATGTGTGAGGGAACATGAGACTCGACATAGGATAGGTGAAGGGAGACAAGCATTCTCATCCATGACATGTAGACATTTGAGTAGAACGTGCATGTTTTTACTTGAATGTGTATTGCATGTGCACTTAGGTGGCAAGAGCTCCTCAGAGGAATTATTCTCATAGCTTTGCCTATCCCTTCGTGACCCCTTTCAAAGTGTGGAAGACGAGGCCGTGATTATGAAGGAGGCTGACATGTGGCCTTTAGAAACTATAATATTATTTCATGAATCCTATTGCGATTTTTTTTTTTTCTGATATCAACATGCCAAAAATTTAGAAGCTTACAAAACTATTGAAGCATCGAAAACTTAAGGCAGCTAAAAGGGCACTAACTACACACAAGGGCTATGTCACTATTAAGGCATGCTTGCTCTATTTTTCCTCTGCTTCAATAAGGACTTTGAAACCCATGACCGCTACATCCGCTATATCATCACCACCAATAGGCTTGACTATTGGTGAGAGATTGAGAATCATACTAGTTGAATCAGGCAAGGCTAAGCTAGTTAGATCATATTTAGAGGATGTCCAAATCAAGACTAGATTTGATGCTAAAAAATCTTGGTGAAGGACAATAGGTTTTTATTAATTATAGTTTCTCCTAATTTTCATTATGTTTCCGTATTTTGATTTCTCTTTTCCTTGCTTTTCGATTGTAATCAACTCAAACCATTCTTTTTTTTTTCTCTCATAATAAACCTAAGGTTAGTATCTTTGGGAATGAACTAAATTTTCGATCCATGTTGTGATGCAAACAAGTTGCGAATCTATGCATAGTAAATTTTCTACTCTCTTTTCTTTTGATGTCGAATTTGTTAATGTGATTAGATTTCTCCCAATTTGTTGTCGAAAATTCGATGCTCAGGCATTCGCTTAATTTCTAATTGTGAAGTTTGCGACCGTTGATGATCTGGACAGGGAAGCTTACCAAGTTAGTTAACTTTACTTATCTTAATTTTCGAGCATAAATAGGTTCTAATTTATTTCATTTGTTGTTCGTTGCTTATGGTTTCCAAAAGTGAAGAACTCCACTAACATAAATACTCATGTCGACTGCTTCGCAGTCAATTGATCTAGAATAATGGATAATTATAGTTATGATTTAAACTTTAATTTCCAATGAAATTTTTTTTTCCACAACTTCTATACAATCAGGACCCTACTCCGATCTACATTTTAGACGCGACGCTTAAATGAAAAGAAAATGCTCTGGCTGATTTTAGAATTTTAGAAAATCTGGTCCCTAAGGAGGAATAATTTTTCTTGGAGTCGCTACTTACTTTCATTGCTATTTTATAAAGGAAAACTAAGCAAGAACAAACCCCAATGACTCCAATATGGAAAAGCGGTCTACGAAACTAGGGATTTCCGGTCTCTGGGATCGACACGATCTGGGAAGGCACTCACACAGGGTGAAGACCCCTCCAGGCTCCCGAACTCCTGGCCTCTGCGAATTGGGCATGTGGGAGCACATGTGGGTCACAAATTAGATAGTCTCCTAGGCTAAACATACAACTTGGATCATACCAACCTAATTGGTATCCTACATGCTTAAAAACACTAACCAAAGGGCAAATTTACGCTGCACCGTGGTTCCTCTCAGCCAAGCGCCGCAAGGAAAGTTAGCCGACATTTTGAGCACACAAATAATTTCTCAAAAATTAGATATCAAAAGCAAAGGAAGCCAAGAGAAACCATACATGGCATCTCAACCACTCATTGATGCTACCACTCTTGTGCAACCATATCTATTCATCCAGAAGAAATGGGCTCAACAAAACACTAGATTATTGGTGCTTAATTGGACCCGCATAGGTCCTGATTCTTAAGAATCCAAAATTGAACCACATTAACTTGAACTAAACCCCATTTCAAACCCTAAACATAGCCCTACACTGATCTGGAGCGAATGGGTCGGACTCACAAAGGTCACTTGGCTCAATTAAACCGAACTGACGACTTACAAACCGAAAACTCCGGCCGATCCGGGGCCCCCCAATCGGTCGATCCGGTTGAGAACAATTCTAAAAAATTTTAAGATCATTCCTTACAGAGTAAGGAAACCAAAAAATACAAACGGTGTACAATTCCAACATCGAATGACTAAGAACCGACATAAACAAAACAAAGTACCTAAACTTCCATTCCGGAAAACTGAACCCAATGAAATGGCTAATCCGGTTTCCCAACATGTTCAGCCGGTTGAGAGAGACTCTCAAAATTTTTAAAAACCTTCCTCTGAGAGTCAGGGATCCAAAAAAACAAATCAAGTAGAAACCAACCCAACATCGAGAACTCGACACAAATCCGCGCTAAAGACCCAAACTCGTTGTTCCAACAACCGATCCAGCCAACCGGCTGATCCGGTTTCCCAACTAGTTCAGCCGGTTGAGAGAGTGCTCAAAATTTTTCAGAACCTTCCCTACAGAGTTAGGAATCCAAAAAATAAATCAAGTAGAAAACTAACCCGAATGATCGAGAACTGACACAAACGGTACTGAAGACTCCAAATCGCTATTCTAGCAACCGACCAAGAAACCGGGCTGGATTTGGTTTCCAACCAGTTCAGAAGATTGAGAGGCCTCTGTAATTTGTCAAACCTTCCTTAAAGAGTCAGGAATCTAAAACAAACGGAGGCAAATCCGATCCGACGATTGAGAACCGACACAAACAAAGGCCTAGTGACCTAACACGAGTCCCAGAACAAATAAAGGCAAGAAAGCAAAGAGTTCTATAGCTATATATATGTCGTACCTGTAAGATTCATGGATATTCCCCCCTTTTTCTTCTTTTTTCCGCTTCGAAAACATGGTATCCACTCCTTCAAATCCATCGGAACTCCTCTTCAAAACAAGAGAGACCATGCCCCTCCAGATTTAGATAAACTCTCATTTCCTCCTTTTCTCCCTTTTTTCTCTGGTCTCTCCCTTCCTCGATCACCTCTCCACGCTTTTTCTTCTATTTCCTCTCTCTTTCTTTGCTGCAATATTTCACAAAATGAGCACATTCTCTTGCCCTAATCGACACCTCCACTTAAATAAGTGAGACAAGTGGGCCCCTCACTATTCAGGGCTTTTACTCCACATTGTGAAGGAGCCCAAACCCAACAAATCTCCTCACAACTATGGAGATGACCGCCAAACCGGCGATCTCAATAACAAACTTCCTTCAAACTTTTCTCTCGAAATACCTTGTCAAATTTGCGGACTTACTTTATCCACGGCGCCGGACGCGACTCGCTTTTAAATGAAAAGAAAATATGGGTTGATTTTCGAATTTTAGAAAATTCGCCCCCGAGGAGGAACAATTTTTTTTTAGAGTCGCCACTTACTTTTTGTTGTTATTTTATAAAGGGGAAAACCAAGTAAGAACAAAAACCAATGACCTTAATATGGAAAAAGCGTGCATGCGAAAAACTAGATTTCTAGATCCGGGGATCAGATTACCTATCGAGAAGGTACTTACAAGAGGTAGCACTCCTCTGAGTCTCTAACTCGGTCTCTACTAGCCGACCGGGTAAGGGAGCATATGGGTCACAAATCAGATAGTCTCCTAGGATAAACATACAACTTGGATCAGACCAACCTAATTGGTATCTAGCATGCTTAAAAACACTCAACCAAAAGGGCAAATGGCACGTACTGCGGGTCCTTGTGCCAAGCGCTGCAAGGAAAGAATGACATTTTATGCAGATACACAATTTCTCAAAATTAGGTATCAAAAGCAAGGAAGCCAAGAGAAACCATACATGGCATCTCAATCCACTCATTGATGCTACCACTCTCAGGCAACCGTGATCTATTCATCCCGAAGAAACGGGCTCAACAAAACACTAGATTATTGGTGCTTAACTAATCACCCTTGGACCCGCATAGGTCCTGATTCTTAAGAATCCAAAATTGAACCACATTAACCTGAACTAAACCCCATTTCAGACCCTAAACATAGCCCTACACTGATCTGGAGTGAATGGGCTGGACTCACAAAGGTCACGCGCTTCAATTAAACTGAAATCGGACGACCCTTACAAAACCCGAAAAACTGGCTGATCCAAAACCGGTCGATCCGATTGAGAACAATTCTGAAATTTTTTTAGAACATTCCTTACAGAGTAAGGAAACCAAAAAATACAAACGGTGTACAATTCCGACACCGAATGACTAAGAATCGACACAATCAAAACAAATTACCCAAACTTCCATTCCGTGTAACCTGACCCAATGAACCGGCCGATCTGGGCTTCCCAACCGGGGCCTGAATGATTGGAGAGAGACTCAAAATTTTTAAAAACCTTCCTCTGAGAGTCAGGAATCCAAAAAAAAAACAAATCAAGTGGAAAACCAACTCCGAATGACTGAGAACCAACACAAACGGCGCCAAAGACCCAAACTGCTGTTTTAGCAAACTAAATTCAATGAATCGGTTGATTTGGTTTCCCAACTAGTCCAGCCAGTTGAGAGAGGCTCAAAATTTCCAGCCAGACCTTCTCAAAGAGTCAAGAATCCAACAAAACAAACGGAGTACAAATCTAACTCCGAATGATTGAGAACCAACATAAACGGTGCCAAAGACCCAAACAAATTGCTCCAAATAAACTTATTCAAGGAACTGACCGGACCGTTTCCCAACCAGTTCATCCGGCTGAGAGGCTCTCGTGGGTTCTTTTCAGAACCTTCCTCAAAGAGTCAGGAATCCAAGAAAATAAATCAAGTAGAAAACTAACTCCAAATGACTAAGAACCGGCCAATAAATGGCGCCCGAAGACTAAATCGTTGTCTCCAAAGAACGAATTCTGAATCGCTGATTTGGTTTCCCAACCAGTTCAGCCGGTTGAGAGAGTCTCTTAAAATTTGTCAGAACCTTCCTCAAAGAGTCAGGAATCTGATTAGTGTCCAAAAAGTTCTATTTTGAGCCCTATTTATTATAGGTTTTGAGCACTTTTTGTGTACTAATCAACCGAATTAACCCGATTTGCACATTAAGGTCCCGACTATTCTATCGACGTGATTTTCAGGGCTAATTTGTGTTTTTGCAAGCTATTAATGCCAAATTTGTTGAATCGATCCAAGCACAATGAATCCGAGTCAAAACTAGCTTTTATTGCATTCGAAATCGTACAAAAAAGAGATAAGAAGAACAAAAGATGAGCTCGAACTAAGTTTTTTCGTAGATCGTGCGAAATTCTTCAAAGGCGAAATTTTCTCCCTCCCATATTTTGACTTTTCGTATTCTTTCTTGCCACTTTGCCCTCCTTGTATAATGCCTTTTGAGGGTATATGCTGGTATTTTACTCTCATTTGAGCTCTATATAAGCTCAAACTCAGAGAATGAGATAACTTTTAACTTTTTGCTTTTGGTGGAAAACAGCTAATCGTGGTTCTCCAAATTTTCTTTTCTTGCATTTTTTCTTTGCTTTCATTTATTTATTTTCGTTTCTGCAAACATCCTCGAGGATGGTTGGCTAAACCCCCTGCATCCTTGAAGAGGAGGGCTATTGGGCTAGGGTTTTGAGGTAAAATGACCGGTTCTCATGTATTTAATGCAAGTATTTACGGGTATTTATGTTTTCATCTCTCACTCTAGGTTAAAATCTCTTAAATGTACCTTGATTAACCTGTGTTCGTAAGCTTTTTAGGTTCAAAGGATGCTTATTACTGTGATCCATCGAGATTCATTAGTCATTACTTATTAGTTAATGTAGGGTAGATTTTTAGAGATCGATTTTCACTACGGGAACTTTGGCTAATAAATGTCATATTCAAAGAAAATTATTAGGGTTCAGTTTTGATCGTTAAATGAATATCCGGTTCGGGAAATGACTATAGGTCATCCTCCCCAACGTGAGGAAAAGAACCCGAGAACCTCTCATTTACCTTAAGACCTCAACCCCAGTAGCCCGATGCTTCAAGGAGTTCTTTTTCATATATTTTTTTTAGTTTAGGTTATTTTCAGTTCATAAACATTTCAACCCACTGTTTTTACAAAACCTTAAAATCCAAACCATCACCATTTCAAATAATCGCAAATCATTTGCACGAAGAAAACCCATCCCCTGGTGGTTCGACCTTAGAAGTTCACTATATCGTAAAGAGCTTTGCTACGGCAGTAGGAATTTAGGTTATAAATATTGTTGATTCCGAATCACTACTGTGGCACGACCAAATGGCGCGCTTCGCCGTGGATTCGTGCCTTAAAGGCAAGTGATGAATTGTTGAACTTATGATCCTCATCACAAGTATTAGTGAATCCTGCACTTTTTGCTTTTACTTTGGCTTCCTATAGAAGTTCATCACAGTTGATTTAATTTTATACGTCCATACTCAAATTTCTTGTTTATTCTTTTAGCTAACAATAACATTTCTAGTAGCCCTGCTTTTTGTTTCAGGCTGCAGGCCTCAGGCTGCTTTCTATAGACTTTGGTAATCCTCTCGTGGGATAAAGAACACTCATGGTGCATATTGAGAGAACCAATGTCCTACAGGAGTGTGGTTGTATGAGCTTAAACACTGAATAGATGGAGTTTCACTCAAGAATACAGGACCAATGTGGGGTCCAAAGAAATCCCAATGCCTACAGTCAACGTAGGACCATATACACTCACTAAGGCAAGTGCACACTATGTATCACTTTGGTCGAGGATGTGACTGTCAGTCTTATCCGGTGCCTTATCTCAACTTTCCATGGTATGGAAATGAAACCATACACACATCAGAGATTTCGAGGAAGTTTGCACAACTTTTAAGGAGGGTGCAACCGATACGAGCCGGGTTGAAAGCCTTCCTTTAACCCCAAGGACAAGGCCAAGATTCGGGCCTCAACTCCCTAAGGCCAAGGACAATACGAAATTGGATGTGAGATGCAGTCGACCTCAAGAAAATTTTTCCATGCAATGTGACTAACGGTTTGAAAAGGCAGATCTATACCTTTGCAGCCAATGACAATGAGAAGTTTTACTAGTGATGGGAAAGGTATTTGGAGACCATCAGTGCCTGTCCTCACCATGGTTTCGATACCTGGATGCTGGTTAACCATTTCTATGATGGGATGTCCCTTGCCATGAAGCAGCTGTTAGAAACCATGTGTGGAGGGGCAAGAATCTAGATGAAGCCATGGATTTCCTCAATTATGTGGCTGAAACTTCCAAAGCGTGGGATTAGCCTAACTTCAGGAGATGCATGTGATGAGGCCACTAAAGAAATCAAAGGGGAGGCATGTACTACCTCGTAAGAAATGGAGATGAAAGCAAAGTTGTCCACCTCGCTGGGGAGGTTGAAAGCTGAAATGAGGAATTAGCATGAGGTACGAGCAGTGGCTGAGGCACCTATGATTAATCAACCATGCTTCAATCGGCTACCCACCGAAAGCATCAAGGAGAGCATCGCCAAGTTCTTCAATGAGGACTTATTATCGAACAGTTTCTACCGCGGGCCAATATAAACCACCAACCATGACCCCATACAGCAATACCTACAACCTCAACTGGATGAACCACCCAAACCTCTCCTGGAAGCCAAAACCTCCTCCGTATGTGCCTTCACCGCATATCGCATGATCCTCATCCTACCTCAAATTTACCACCATCCTCATCTCTAGCTGAATGTGTGCCATTATTAACTTGGAGCAAGGTGGCAAGTGTCCTCAGGAGGAACAGAAGGCAAAGAATGCCTGGTGCTAATCAAAGAATTGACACGTGGAGTTACACTAATAAGAAAATGAGTAACTTACACTCAGAAATTTCTCAAAAGCATGATAGCCTATAAGCTGAAATTTCCCAAAAATATGATAACCTGCAGTATTCAATCTTAAGACTATCCAACCAGCAAATAGGTACAGAAAAGGGGAATTCTCCGGGACACAACCAAATCCTGGGGGACTGCATGAAGTGAGCTCCTCCGTTGAGCCACTCAGGATGGATGAAGCTAAGGCAATCATCACACTGAGAAATGCAAGAGCTCAAATAGCCGCACTCAAAGCAACAAAGCCAGAAGCTAAAGAGATCAACTGAGGAGGTAGCGACTCATGAGACTGCAATGAAAAATAGCACACCCCCACCTTTTCCTCAAGCACTAAAGACTAAGAAAAAAACTATCAATCAAATAAATACTAGAAGTAAGCCGAGACAAGTAGTCAACATCCCTCCGTCGATATGATCAAACAAGTCCCCACTTTATGCCAAATTTTGGCTGACTCAGGTACAGGAAAAGAGGGCTGAATGTTGACAAGAAGGCCTTCCCGACCACAAGTGAGTGCTATCATCCAAAGGCAAGACTCAAAGTGATGAAGTATAAAGATCCAGGGTTGTCACCATCTCGGTTAATATTAGACGCGTGTGGAAAAGCTTGTTGGACACGGGTGCGGTGGCAATCCCTCCTCCCATTCGATGTCTGACATTTCGGGTTAGGAAACCCCAAAAGGCCCACCTCATGCATTATCTCTTGGGATGGTCATATTGAGGTCTGGGAACGGTGGAGGAACATCGTTTCTGTCTGATGAGCAGAATTCTGTGCTATCGGTAGGTTTCGTTTGGCGACAGATCAGAAGCAGAGTGTGAGGACGACTATGTGCACTATCATCCTAGGGAATCGATGCTTGGCCACCTCGATACGTTATCAATTTAGAAATGGTGTATGACTCACCTTCGAACATGACCTAGACTTCCGACATCTTCCACTTGAGTAAAAAGCACATGCAATGATGGAAGATGGCCCCAGTTCGTCATTACGACACAATCACGGAGAACGGTGACAATGAAAGGATGCGGGTTCTTGTGAAGAAGCTGAATTTGAGAGTGTTTAGAAGCGTGAGAAACTGGACATGAAACACATGTGTAGGGAGTGGAGAAAAAAGCGAGAATTACGCCTTTGATAATTGGGGAAGGAACCGAGTGAACCCAAGGTGGGCCCCAAACCTTTGCACGTGGATTAAAATATGACCCTATTTAGAAGAGCGAGGAGACGAGTGCCCGAGTTGTCATTTCCTCCACCTTTCGGTAACGCGAGAAATCCTTCTTGCCCGTCCTTAGGGAAAGCAAGCGGGCTAGGATGGAAGATTACTAAATGAAGGGTATTAACCGACGGTTTGCACCCATCACATCTGCGGAGAATGAGGCGAGCTCGATAAGGCGACCATAGAAGGCGAGATCCCGTATACGGGGAAGTGGTTAGGGCGGCGGAAGTCCCTAAAACTACGGTACAGTATCATCTACCCGTATCGGATAGCACAGGTGAGGAATCCAACGAGTTGTGCTATGAAATCGGGGTAACAACTATGCATAATGAAAGGGATAGAGATACTACCGGAGTCTTACCATAGGTTGGAGGGTATGCCATTGATTATAGAAGACTAAATGAAGTGACAAGGAAGGATCTTCCCTACACCCTTCATGGATCGGCTTCTTGAGAGGATTTGAGGTCACCTCCTCTTGCTTCTGGATGGCTATTCAAGATATTTTGAGTGAAATTGTTGAAGGCAGGGAAAGACCACCTTCACATGGCCATTTGGCACGTATGCATACAGGAGAATGTCCTTTGGCCTGTGTAATGCCCCTGCCACATTTCAACGATGTATGCTCAGTATCTTCAGCGAGTTGGTAGAGCGCATTATGGAGGTTTACATGGATGACATTATAGTCTATGGAGAGAGCTTTGAAGAATGCCTAATCAACCTAGAAACTGTCCTACACAGGTGCATAGAGAAAAACTTGGTATTGAACTAGGAAATGTCATTTATGAGTGACAGAGGTGTGTTGGGGCATATTATTTCGAGAGGAAAAAGGGATCGAAGTTGTGAGGGAAAAATTGACTTGATTTCCAAAGCGCCCTCCCATGATGTCGGGTTTGTGGAGGCTTGATTCTTGGGGCATGCGGGGCCTGCATGGGAGGTTCATCATGGACTTCTCAAAAATCGCTAAGCTATTATTTATGGCTTCTTTGGAAAAGATGCCAAATTCATTTGGGGCGCAGAGCTTTGACGAGCTCAAGGCCTATTTAACCCTTTACCGATGGTAGGGGCCCTGCTTGGAAGTTACCTTTCGAGGTGATGTGTGATGCGGCGATCTCGCCATTGGTGCGTTCTCGGGCGAAGAAAGGGAAGGAGGAAAACCTTATGTGGTCTATTATGCGACAAGACATTGAATGAGGCACGGAGGAATTACCTGACCACGAGAAAGGAGTTGCGGCGTTGAATTACATGCCTTAGATAAGTTTCGAGCTTATTTGGTTGCCAGATTAGGACATAATCATATTCACGGATCATTCGGCCTTGAAGTACACTGCTCACCAAACAAAATGCTAAGGCTAGGCTTGCGAGATGGAGTTCTCCTGCTTTGCAAGAGTTCGACACAACGGTCGGAGACAAGGGTGTGGAAAATGTTGTTGTCGATCACCTCTCGGGGATTAACAACGGCCCATAACACTCTAACCCTCCGATCAATGATGAGTTCCACACGAGGAGTCCACATGCAGTCGGGTACGCTACGGTATGCCCGCGTACCGATTATTTGACGGCAGGGGCTACCGGTAGGTTGGAAGCCGCAGGCCGAGTTTTTTCTTGTGAATTCACTTCTATTATTGGGAAGAACCCGCTTCTTATACAAATCTTTGTCTTGACCAGGATAATTAAGTGTGTGCTGACGAGCAACGAGGAATACTTAGCCATTCTTGTGAGAATGCATGTGGAGGCCATTTGCTTCAGGGGAAAACTACGGGGAAAGTGCTACAGTCACAGTTTCATTGGCCCTCTCTTTTCGAGGTTGAACTATGTGCGGGAAATACGACGAATGCCAAAGGTTGGGGAAAATTTCTCACCGTCACATGATGCCTTTAAACTCGATTTTGGTAGTTGACTGTCGACGTATGGGGCATCGATTTCATGGGACCATTCCCTTCCTCCTTTGGATACCTACACATTTTGGTGGGGAGTTGGTATGTGTCAAAGTGGGTTGAAGCGGTCCTTGCGAGGAAGCGACGGACCGCGAGGGTGGTGCGAAATTCTTAAAGAGAACATCTTTCTCGGTTGGGTCCCCCAAGCCATAATTAGTGATGGAGGTTCGCATTTTACGCAGCAAACCTTTTGAAAGCCTAGTCAGCAAGTATGGTGTCGAGCATAAAGTAGCCACCCGTACTACCCTCGGACCGGTGGCGGGTTGGGCCTTCAGTGACGAAATCAAGACAATGCGATGAAAGTGGTGAACTCTAGCCTTAGAAGGATTGGTCCTGAGAGTTCTTCCGGACTCTTTGTGGGCATACGAGCGACTACAAAAACCATCCTTGGCATGGCCACTTATCCTTACCTAGTTTATGTGAGGGCATATCACTGCTTGTGGAAATTGAGTATAAGGCGTGATGGGCGATAGAACAACGGAACTGGATATGGGCAAAGGTGGTCTCAAAGGCTCTTGGATATCGGCGTTTGGAAGAGCGAGGAATGATGCCTACTTATTTCGAAAATTGCAAAAGATAAGTTAAAGTGGCATGATCAGCGATGGCTGAGTAAAAATTTCAAGCAGGGAGACCCGAGTCTTTGCTACATGACTCGAGGCTCACCTCTTCACGGAAGCTCAAGTCGAGATTGGATCGGTCATTCATTGTCATCGAGTCTACTAAAATGGATCGACGGATCTTCTTAATTCAAGACGGCCAGGATGTTCGAGTTCTTGGGCAAAGGTTGAAACCTGTGCTGTCTGACACACGACGAGACGAGGAGGAGATTCCCACCAGCCAAGACCTCCGTGAATCAAGGGCTGCACGAGGAGGTGAATCGAACTTGTTAGTTGACGAAGAACACGTGCAATTCTGACGTTATTACCAAGGACTATTGTCTAATCCGACGACGGCTTGAAAACTTGTTGATAGACCCGAAAAGAACACATACAAATTCTGACGTTATTACGAAAATTGTCTAATCCCCGTGACGGTATGTAGCTGTTGATATTATACTATATACACCACCCGATCTCTTAGCGTAATTCATTTTCGAGTTTTGTTTGGTCTTCTATTAACGAGTGCATGGTCGATAGTAATAAAATGGATTTAAGTCCGGATGTCGATCCACGAGAGATCGAAGAATTTTAAATCAACTACCACATTGCTCTCGATTTCCATACTATTTTGGACCCTGTGAAAATGATGATGGGATCCATTAAGATCTTTGGAATGATGGGCTTAACAAAGGAAAATAGCCCTGAACTACCCGACATACGAAAGATAAAAATGAAGAATAATGAATTTCTAATAGGAGGAAATGAATCTTGGTAGTTATCCTCGGAAGACACATTAAGAGAAGCGATTATAGTGGTATCAATTCTGTAGTTAATTACGGTAAAATTTCTTGATTATCTCAAGTTTAAATCTGTCCAAAGGCGTTGTAGTGCATTGGATCTCTCCACATACTCCCACATTTCATTATCTAATTTATGACTGATTCTCTCGAATACAGAATTAGATAACTACTTTTAAAAGACTTCCTTAATGCGGGTATTTTTCTTTTGCAATACTTCCTTGTTTATGAATTTGTAAACCTTAGCTCCCCAAGTTATGGTCAAGCAGGACCATACAACTTCGGATTGCTCCTCCTCGAAATTAGAATAGATCAACCTTTCCTTGATTAGATCTCATTGCACGGGATTGGCCTCACTAATAGAGATTGAAATTGAACTCTTTGGCATTTAAATAGATAACTCATTAGGCTGGATTCTTGATTTCAAGTGAGAGAGGATTTATCTAAGTGAACTTACAAAGCTCAAAAGATCCCTAATGAGGTTAGTATACCTTGAAAGAATGTACATTACTCGAAGAATGTCTTCCTGTGTCCTCAGAGGACCTCCTTGAAATCCAATTAATGGCCTTAGATCTTAACGGGTATAGCGATATTCGGATCCCAAGACAATAAACCCCCAAAACCCAGTAAATTTATTAAGCTGAAATTAACAAATTTCTTTGGAAATGAATACGAGAAGAATAAATTCGACTATAACGTTCACTTAATGAGGCTAGTTCCTTAATTCTTGAATGAAACTGACATTCCTCGATCCTTAAAATCTGCAATTTGAAGCCCAAACAATCGAATTCCAGATTTGTCACGAGACTTCAAACATTCCGAGTAGTAATTTGAAAGAAATTGAAATGCGCATTAGGCTTAGAAACTCCAAGCGTGCTCGGTCGAAAATGAAAATAAAAATATGAGAGGCATAATGTCTGCTCTAAAAGCGACGAAATAGAAAAATTAGAAAAATAAAGAAAAGAAAAAAATAAAAGAAAGAAAATTAGCTTCGACTATCGGACCTCTAAGTGCGCAGCCGCGAGCATTTATGAATGAATTTGGATATTGCATTATTTATAGGGTTCCTCAATTGGGCCTAATCACGTGTAACCACAACATTAGTTTTTAAGTATCCAGGGCCCAATTCCTTTGTTCAGAGTCGCGACTTGATTTCCTTGTCGATGACATCGCCGATGTGTGACCTTGATCCTAACGTCCCGAAACTCAAACACTATATGTAGTCTTGATTTAGTCATTCTTGGTGTCATTACACATCACAATACATCGTGACATCTTCTCCGCGTCTTGGCGGGTTTCAATTGTTCTCTCTGGTCTTCCTTGGCGATCGATATCTTGTCGCGACCTCGGCTCATTTCAACTGCCATTTTCAACTGATGTCTTAGGATGTCGCGACATCATCTTAAGGCTCTGCATCATTGATCACAGTCGTTCAGTGTCGCGGCCGATCTCATGTCGCGACATCGGCTCTCTAAGGCTTCATTGGTTGCTTACGATCTTCGGCGACCTCGATCCCATGTCGCGACATCGGCAAAACCAATTGCGGTTTTCAACGCGCGGATATCGCGACTTATTTGTTGTCGATGACCTCCGCTATGAAACTTCACCCTTATTGGCTTGGTCTGGTGTCTGCGACTTGATCTCATGTCGCGACATCGACATGGCTTCGCGATCTTCTCTTGATGGTTCTTGATGCCATTGACTTCAGCCTCTTACAGCCGTGACATCATCGATGTCGTGACATCAATACTCACGTCGTGACATCAACTTAAGTTCGGCGGCCCCATCCGATCCGAACCTCTCATAGCTTAAAGGTGTTTTGTTGTGCGACCTCGGAATCTTGTCGCGGCGTCGTTCTCTTAGCTCGATTACCCTTATTTCAACGATGCGGGTACTTCTTGCCAGCGACTGCATTAAATTCCTTCATTCTGCGGTCAGCGACCTCGAAATTTGTGGTAATCCAGCCATATTGATTAACGATTCTTTTTCATTTTACGCTCTACCATTCGACTGCATCTTTCCTCCACTTATTGCTGTATTTTTCTACTTTCTTTTTCTCTTCCTGCTAATGACAAATAGGTGAGTTTCTTCATAATTCTGTATATCAATTATTCAATTTTAACTGAAAATCAAACAGAAAAATGGACTAAAAAGAGATTTTAAATCATCAAACTCCCCAAACTTAAAATTTTGCTTGTCCTCAAGCGAAAAAGAAAGAATTGTTTGTCCTCAAACAAGAAGGACATTTTCTGTTTTTATATATATATATATATATATATATATATATATATACTATATATTTTTTTTTTTGTGTGGATTAACAAGAATATAAAGCATTATTTAAATTTAGGTCTACTGTTTTGCAAAAAACAAACCATGGTATACTTCTATCCTAAGATTTCTTGATAAACTAGTAATATTAAACAGTTTATTTATCAAGTCTTGTTCTGTGTGTGTGTGCAGGTCAGCAGTCCTTCTCAACTTTGACTTGAATTTAGTAAATATTCTGGAAGTTTTCTTAAACTATTTATTTAAGTCCCATACGCTTGTTTTTCTTATTGATCTCCACTAATGTAGGTAACTTCAACCTTCAGAATCAACGAGGTCTTTCAAGCTTGTATGTGGGCTTAGGTAATTGGGTAGATAAATGGAGAATTTAGGTTGTAGATTACCCAGACCCTTTTCTCTCTTCTTCTGCCCTTTCTTCCTTATATTATCTCTAAATATCTCCCCTCAGCTTCATGTTTGGGACATTTCTTTGATCTCTTCAATTCGGAACTGTATGCCCCCTATTTTTCATATATGTAATTCACTGGGGAATTTTCCTTTGTTTGTCACCATTTAAGGATAGTGCAATGTTTTAACTTTTAGGCTTCCAGCACTCTTATGAACTTTGGGTTGATAGCTCCCATGCAGAAGTTAATTTAAATTTGCTGAGTGTTGAAACCCCTAAGAACTTAATTGTTCAAGAGAGTTAGGCTTCAGATAAAACTTATCCTTATAAACTTTCTTTTCCTATTACGTTTTACGCTCTTTGTCTTTTTCTTTCATTCCCATTTTTTGAGTTCTTGAAAATTTATATACGAACTTCATTTCTTACTTCATCATGGATTCTTGGGTAATCATGGAGTTCTTTGGAGAAGTTGAGTTTTGTAAGATAGGTTGAGGTTTCCTTAGTTATTTTGAAAGATAAGCTTTTTTGGTTCAAATTTAAGACTAAAGGCGTATCATCGGCATATAAGTAGGGATGGCTAGAATGGCTCAAACTATCAATGATGGCCTGGAGTGTTTCTGATGGTTGTTTCACTAAGATTTAAATACTCAATCAATAATCAAACAAGTTCTAGGACTGTGACTCTAAATCAAAGATGTTCGAGAAATTGTTTCTAGTTCTAACCAAAGTTAAATCGGTGTTGTTGGCCAAGTGTGCATCATTACTTCAAGAAGACTTGGAACTTTTATTTCTGTCTAAGACATTATTTTTACTCAAACATTTTGTTCCATCAGCACCAACCAATTTCTCAATTTTTAACTACACTGAATCTAAACAGAACAGAATATACTCCTAATTCCAGTCTCTTTATTCATGATTCTAATCTTCACGAGACAATTCGAGCTAGAACATAATTATTAATTCGATTCTAAACGGAAAATAAATAACCACGAAACAAAATTCAAACATCATGATTAACCCAGTTTGTAAGTCACTTATTAATTTTATTCAAATATTCAAGGACTTCAATATTGTCGAACTATTTCAATTACAAGCATTTTCACTTAGTTCATCACTGCTGCAAATCCTATCTTTACTCCGAAGTTTACGCTCCCCCTTCAAAATTTGGTTCTCCGGACCTTGAGCTCCTAATGGCTTGGTCGGCCGTAACAGGTGCCGTTCAACAAATTGGGGCTGCTTCTACCTTTTTCTTTGGAGCTTCTTGGTTGATGGATTCTAACTAATCCATATTCCCCTTTCCATCCACCGTTCTCTGGATGAAACCACGTTTTATGGAACAAGCGATTAGGCCCAGGTTGTTTAGACTCACTCATTCCATAAAGCGGTGTTTTCACCGATGGGGCCCAGCTCCTTTGCTCTCTTTCTTTCTTCCCTTCATTCCCTTCTTGCTTGTTTCTAATTCCTTGTTCTTCCATCCTTTTATAATGAAGTATGTCTGGGAAAAAAAAAGAGTCAATTATGATCTCCTTGATTTCTATGAGAAGAATAGTGAGATTCGTCGATTCATGTGCCTTTTGTATTTTCGATCCAGTTTTGGCTTTTAAGGTGGAGCGTTTTCTTGAATCCCTTAGTTTCCTAGTTATGCTCTTTGAAATTGAGAATATTCCACAGATCGATTAAATCAAAAGTTGGATTTCTGTTCCTGTATTTATTACTATTTATTCTTGCATCAGTTTTGGGTGAATTTCAGTTCGTTGGATCTTGGGTGAAATTAGACACTGAGGTTAATGTTTATTACCTTAAAATTTTTTCATTATCTATTGGGCAATAAAGTCTAGGCATTAATTCTTTGGAGATTACGTTGCTCGGGTTTCTAGGTTATGGCTGAGAGAATGTTCTTTATTTGATTATGACTAAATCTCACCAATTTGGCTTTCTTTTCCATATTATTCTTCATTCTCTCACATCCTTGGTCAATCCTCTCGAGACCCGTGTTATGTCTCAAAACAATAAAAACAATCCAACTTACATCAATATCCGTTCAATGTCTCGAATCGACCACAACTCGATTTATTTTTTTATCATCAGGAAATTGACAATTTCTATTATTTCTCATATTCAATAGTTAAGCATTTCATGCAAGATAAAAATAAATTCCCCCAAACTTGCAATCATGCTACTTCAAATATAAAACTCTAACAATTATTTCAACTCAAATGCAATAAAAGATAGAGAAAGGAATGAGAGAGACTCCCCTTTTTATTCCAGTCATGTTATATCGGCTGTCCTGAATGTGATTTTAGAATTCTTCTTTTTAATTGCAATCTTCATTCTTTCCACAGCTACGCCGTTTTAGCTTTGCATTTGGACTTGCTCATTCAACCAATGCAACATTGCATCCGAGTTTAGCCTCTATAGTGACAATTTATCCATCACATTCTTTTGCTCTCTTATTTCGCCATTTCTTCTGAAATTTGAATGAGCTAATGTTGTTGTATTCGTGAGATCTTTCCTATCTGTATCTTGTTCTCACTTTCCCGTGTTGGAATTAGTAAATTTCCCTTCTTTGTCGAAGGAAGGGATGGAGTAAAGAATTTCTTCGAAATAAGCTCATTAGCTCCTTCCATGTGTTAACGATTCATATGGTAGAGGTTAAACCATGTTGCGACCATATCGTAAAGGAAATGGGAATAAGCTGCGGTGAATAACTTCATTCAGCTCCATTCAACTTAACGTTATTAGCCATCTGAGGAATCTTCCCGGTGCTCGTTTTGGATCTTCGGTGGGATTACCCGGAAAGCGTCTTTGTTGGACCATGGTTATCGGTCTTGGTTGAGTTCAAAATTATTAGCATTGATTCAACGCTGCGTTTCTCTTGCTAAATATTTATTGTGGATGAATGAATTCCATAAATTCTCCATAGTGTCATGCTCCTTGAGGTCTTTGCTGCACATTCTGGTTGGCTACAGTCTAATTCTTCTCTGTCATGTTGTATGGTGTCTTCCACGAAATCAAAGTACACTCGGATCCAATAGGATTAACTGTCGACAAACATTTTCAATATGGGTTGTTAAGGGTCGGTGGCTACAGAGTCACTTTGCTTGAAATCTTTGTTTTGTTCTTTCCTTTTAAAAATGTCCAAATTAGTATTTCTTTCTTTCACATACGAATATTGATTTATAATTCTTTCGATCCCGACAGCGGCGCCAAAAAACTTGTTAGTAGACCAAAGACACATAGAAATTCAGCGTTATTACAAAGGACTATTGTCTAATCCCAACAACGACGCCAAAACTTGTTGATAGACCCGAAGAACACATACAAATTTACGCGTTATTACCAAAGGACTATTGTCTAATCCGACATGGCCTCAAAACTTGTTGATATTATACTATATACATATGATCTCTTAGCGTAATTCATTTTCGAGTTTTGTTTTGGTCTTATTCTGTGAGTGCAATTAGACAAGTAATAAAATGTAGTTTAAGTCAGATGCTCGATCCCACAGAGATCCAAAGAATTTTAAATCAACTACCTGACTATAATTTCCATACTATTTGGACCACAAAATGATGATAGGATCCGGCATTAGAATCTTTGGAATATTAGACTAACAAGGAAAATGGCCCGAACTACCGACATACGGAAAGATAAAAATGAAGAATAATGAATTTCTAATAGGAATGAATGCGAGTAGTTATCCTCGGAAGACACATTAAGAGAAGCCGGTTATAATTGAACTATCAATTCTGTAGTTGAATTACGGTAAAATTTCTTGATTATCTCAGTTCAAATCACATCGAGGCGTTGTAGTCACCAATTGGATCTCTCCATACTCCACATTTCATTATCTAATTTATGACTGATTCTCTGAATCTGAGAATTGGATAACAACTACTTTTAAAAAGGACTTCCTTTAATCCGGGTATTTTTCTTTGCAATACTTCATACCCATTTTATGGACTGTAAACCCTTGGCCCCTGTTATCGGGTCAAGCAAGGATATACAACTTCCAGATTGTTCCTCCGAAATTAGAATAGATCAACCTTCCTTGATTAGATCTCGCCCAACACCGATCGGTCTCACTATCCGACCGAGGTAAACTCTTGCTTGTTTAAATAGATAACTCATTCGACTCGCTCTGATTTCAAGTGAGAAGAGATTTATTCCGCGAACTTTACAAAGCTCAAAAGATCCCTAATAGCGTGTTAGTAGATACCTTCAAAGAAATGTACATTACTCGTGATCGTCTTCCCGTGTCACCGTAGGACCCTTGAAATCAGTAATGACAAATCTTAATCGTATAAGAAACCGATATCTCGTATCCCCAAGACACAAACCCAAAACCAAAGTAAATTTATTAACCTGGAATTAACAAGTTGTCGAAACGAATATAAAGATAAATTCCGACTATAACGTGCTCACTTAATGGAAGTCGGGACCCTTTACCATCGACTACACGAGACATTCTCCGATCATACACATCGCACTTGAAACTCGAAACAAACGAATTCCGTAAATTTGTCCGAACTTCCAAACATTCCGTAGTAATTTGGAAAAGAAATTGAACAGATTCGGCCGTTTCAAACGATAACATCCGTATCTCGTAAAAATACAACGGTGGGTCAATATGAGAGCATAAACCGCCTAAAACGACGGAAATGAAAAAAATTAAGAAAAATAAAAGAAAAGAAAAATAAAGAAAGAAAATGAGCTTCACCATCCGCACTTTCACCGCGGCCGCCAAGTCGCTGAATGAAATGGATAGCCGTATTTACGTGGTTCCCCAAATCGCCCTAACCCGATGTAGCCTCGGGCCGCGGGATTTTAAGTATCCGTGCCCAATTCATCGCTCAAGTCGCGACTTCGCTCTTGTCGTGACATCGATGTCGCGATCTTGATCCCACGCCGCGAATTTCAAATTACTATATGTAGTCTGGATGAATCATTCTCGTGTCGCTACATCAACATCTTCGTCGCGGATCTTTCTCACGCCTTGGCAGTGTTTCAATTGTTCTTCCCGACAAGTCGCGACGCCGGCGATATCTTGTCGCGACCGCTCATTTCCAACCGCCATTTTCAATCGATAACGCCGTGATGTCGCGACATCAATCTCGTCGCGACATCATCTTAAGGCTCGCATCATTGATTCGTCGCTCGATGTGTCGCACTCGCATCCTCATGTCGCGGATCACCTTAGTTCTCTAAGGCTTTCGATCAAAGAAGCTTCCGATGTCGCGATTCGATCCCATGTCGCGACATCACTTGGTTAATCATAGCTTAACTCGCTCTCTTCGATGCCGACTTCTCGGTCGTCATTTGACCTCACTTCATGAAACTTCACCCTTCAATCGAAAGCAGACCGTGTCGCGACTCGATTCCCATGTCGCGACATCGCCTATGGCTTGCGTTTTCTGATGGTTCTTGATGTCGCGGATTTCAAATTTCTTGTCGACATCATCGATGTCGCTGACATCAATCTCACGCCGCGACATCAACTTAAGTTCCCAGCTTCATCCCAAACCTCTCATAGCTTAAAGGTGTTTCGCGGTCGCTGACTCGCACGCCGCCGACGTCGCCTTCTTAGCTCCGATTACCCTTCGTACCGATCCGTACTTACTGGTCACGACCCGCATTAAATTCTTCACACTCCCTCGTGTCGCGACCGACCCAATCGCGCAATCCTAAACCGCATCAATGAATCAGCCAATTCTTTTCATTTCTGCTCTACCATTCGACTGCATCTTTCCTCCACTTATTGCTGTATTTTTCTACTTTCTTTTTCTCTTCCTGATAATGACAGTCAGGGTGAGTTTCTTTCATACCCTCGTATATCAATTATTCAATTTAACTAAAATCAAATGTAAAAATGGGACTATAAAAAGAGATGACTTTTAAGCTCATCACCCTCCATGAACTGCAGCATTACCGTGAGAGGGAGTGATCACCCAATTTTTAGTTGAATTTTGTCGCTTTTTTAGTTTTGTTCAGGACTTTCCTTAACTCTTTAATTGGGCTTACTCTTTGGTAAATTTTCTCATTTTCTTCTTGCACATTCTCCTATAAGTTTTGGTATTCTCAAGTTGTGCAGTGTGGCAAGAATCCTCCACCCTCTCCATCTCCTCCCTTATCCAGGCATGGTTAGGACCCGTGGAGGATACAGTTTCAGGCCTCGGGTGCGACCTTCCTCTCCACCCCCTGCCACTAGACAGAGCTCTCCTCCTACTACAACTAATGTCTTATCCCCTGCTCCCGTTCTTATTGCTTCTATACCTCGCATGTACAACACGAGGGTTGGGTCTTCGCATCTCCCCGCCCAATCACCCATCGTGCGGGCCCGGACATCGGACCCAGGCGAGTCATCTAGCTCGAGGTCACAGGAGCCCCATTCGCCACATGTCCAAGGGCCAGCTGATGACCTTCCCCCGACCCGGTGCCCTCTACTTCCTAATATTCGGCGCTCCTCTTCATTGCGTCCCACTGCACAATTCGTGATTGCAGCACTCGCAGAAGTGCACTGCGAGACATATTTCATCTTTCCACTGCATCCCGAGCTCAAGGATTCCATGAGGAGTGTGCAGCGGTACTCCTTGGAGGCTTTTATGACTCTGCGCCAGTTCTTCTACCCCCCGGTGGTCATTGAGTTCTACCATACCATGACATCTAGGAGAGTGCCTCATCCTACTGTTATCCACTTCTCGGTTGATGGCAGCGAAGGGACACTACAAGCCATCGATATTGCAGCCTCATTCCATTTCCTCACGCCCCCACTACTTATTAATTAAAGGTTGTGGCCCCACCCCTGCCTAGAGAGAGATGGTTCAAGTATATCTAGAGATCGCAACAAATAGGTCCTGTTTCTCTTCCAGAGGCAGCCTCCTCCGAGCATGCTCCTTATCGACCTATCCTGGAGGCTCTATACTGCATTTCTGAGGGTTATTGGTTCAGCCATGCCGAGCTCTTCATGACATCCTTGCTCCACTTTGAGAACAATGTTCATTGCCAAAACTTGACCCGAGCCGCAGGCCATACCTCCCGGGGCTCCTCGAGGCCGGCCGGCCAAATATTAGAGCATTCGTTTTCCGGAGCTGGCGATTCAGCGCCGCCGAAGCTTGCAGGACATCCTTACTATTGACAGTGGCTACTGCCCCGGCCGATGTTGCGACCTCTCACCCGTGATTTAGCCGAGGACATAGCGATAACTGTCCATCCAAGAAAGATACAGAGGAGCCTCTCAGATACATCATCGCCAGCCTGGGGCACCAACACCGAATCCCCCGCACCTCCACTCTTCACATGAAGAATGTAGGGATTCCATGGTACATCACCACCATCGCAAAGATATCTCCGGCATATTCACCGATTCGCCATTACGGATGCAAAATTCCGCTCCTTCTCAACCACGTGCCGATCATTTACTACCGCCCATACGGGCCTTTAGCAGAGAGTGATAGCAATTTTGATGGGAGGTCATCGGTCGCACAAAACCACGCCCCATCCCCATGCGCTGCGCTTGTCACCCGTCCGCTCCTATTCCACCATCGCATCTACTGTGCCCTTTCAACAGCAGCCAGAAGATTTTCCTCCAAATTTCTCAGCAAAGACTCAAATTCTACCCCGATGAGGATAACTCCCACTCGGCACACACCACCGAGGAGGTCACTCTCCCTTTCCTTGTTTTCAATCCGAGCGCCCCATTGGTGACAATGACATTTCCGGTTGGGGGAGCGAGAGTTAGCGAAGGAAGTGGCTTTTACACTTATGTCTTTTTGTTACTATTTTGAGCAAGCCCATTTCAGTTTGCTCGGCTTGTTGCTCACTTGCTCAGGAAGTTATTGCTTGAAAAAGCTAAAAATATAGCCATTTATTTTTATATACATACTATACAGCCTACACTTTTAGTTTTCAAAATTACCCTTTTTTTTTTTTTTTTTTTGTGTTTTGCCTAGCCCGTAGTGTGAAAAATTGAAACACTGTCCAATTATTTTGATGTTAGATTGATTCCATGCCTAGTTGAGTGGATGATTAGTTGAATTCTTGTTGCTTTCGACCTTGTTCTTCCACCTCTAGCTAACCACACACTATGTACATTAGATTTCAACAATAGGCTGAAGAACTGCCTAACCTCCTAAACTTTGCAAAACGCATCTCTAATTCTCGCTGACTACCTTTAATAAAGAAGACCCCACAAACATGCCACGCGGCTCTTAAAATAAAAAGAAAAGAAAAAGAAAAAAAAAGAAAAAAAAAGAAAAAAAAGAAGATTGCAACGTTTCGCCTTGAAACCCGAGCATGGTCCGAGGGGTATAAGGATGTCTTTAAAGCCCTAAGTGTCTCTGGGTTAACTGTCGGGAGCCACCGACGCCAAGTACCGCCACGTGGTGGATGAATCATTCGAGTCCGTGAAACCTCAAGAAAGAAGGGTCGAAAGCACTTTTTATGACTGTGCCCTTAAGCCTTAATTACTGGGAGTCACCTGTGAGATCCCCCTCGTTACATGGACTTTAGTGAGGCTCGATTCTCGCATTGCACCCCTACAACACAAAAAAGAGTTGTGGAACAAGAGAGGGTCCTGATCTAGCTTTAGTTGTTAGTGTCCTAGTGAGGCAGCTTGGTTGGGGGAGAGTACGGGCTTGGCAATTTATTGTTGAGAACTCGATCAAACAAACACTCAGTTTTCGGTGGAAGCCCCGGTTGATTCACCAAGAGGGAGGCTCTTTTGATACTCAATTATGTATGGCATTCATTCTCTCGAGATAGTTATTGGGTAAGGGTTTCGGTGATTCTCATCGAGGGTTAGGCATTACTCATCCACATACTTTTTAAAATACCATTTTTGAGAACATAATTTTGTTATTATTTTGTTTGCTCTTTCTTTCTTTCTCTCATTGCTAAGGGATTCAAAGTATCAGACGGGGGTTGGGAGGATTAGAAGTCCAAAAAGTGCTATTTGAGCCCTATTTATTGTAGGTTTTGGAGCACACTTTTTCAAAACAATCAACCAAACAATTAACTCCCATTTCTGCAATGAAGCTGCTGCCCCGCTGGTCTATCTAACGCGATTTTTAAAAGCTGAATTGCAGAAGTCTGCCATAGCTGGCCAATGCTCAAACATGAACTAATCAAGTCACCACTTCAATGTCCTGAAGCCAAAACTAGCTTTACAGATTTGAAATCAGAAGCAGAAGAGGAGCAGAAGAAGAACAGAAGATGAGCTTAACGAAGTTTTTCGCACTGGTGCGAAATTTTCGCTAGTGCAAAATTTTCTCCCTCCCATATTTTGACTTTTTGGTATTGTTTTCTCTTTTTGCCACTTTTGCCCTCCTTGTATAATGCCTTTTTGAGGGTATGTTGGTATTTTACCTCATTTGGAGCTCTATATAAGCTCAAACCTTGTAAAGAATGATAACTTTTAACTTTTGGCTTTTGGTGGAAAAACAAAGCACTGTAAGTTCTCCAGCTTTTCTTTTCTTGCATTTTTTTCTTTGCTTTTCATTTATTTATTTTCTTGGTTTCTAAACATCCCTTAAGGATGGTTGGCTAAACCCCCTCCATCCTTGAAGATGAGGGCTATTAGGCTAGGGTTTTGAGGTAAATGACCTAGCTCTCATGTATTTGCCTAGTTATTTACGCAGCTATGTTTTCATCTCTCACTCTAGGTTAAAATCTCTAAACGCACTGATTAACCCGTTTGGCAGTTTTTAGGTTCAAAGTGGATGCCATTGCTAGATCCACTGAGATTCATTAGTTGTCACTTGTTAGTTAATGTAGGGTAGATTTTTAGGAGATAGATTTTCACTACGGGAACATTTAAGGCTAATAAATGCCATATTTCAAAAGGAAAATTATTAGGGTTCAGTTTTGATCGTTAAATGAAGATTCGGTTCGGAAAATGACTATAGGTCATCCTCCCCAACGAGAGGAAAAGAACCCGAGAACCTCTCATTGACCTTAGGACCTCAACCCCAGTAGTCCGATGCTTCAAGAAGTTCTTTTTCATTTTTTTTTTTTTTTAGTTTAGGTTATTTTCAGTTCATAAACATTTCAACCCACTGTTTTTACAAAACCTTAAAATCCAAACCGAATTCACCATTTTGAGCCAACCGCAAATCATTTACACGAAGAAAACCCATCCCCGTGTTCGACCTCGCAGCCATTTATACTGGGCGCAGCTTTGATACAAAGAATAGAATTTAGGTTATAAATATTGTTGATTCCGGATCACTACTTTGGCACGAATCAAATGCCAACAAAACAAACGGAGTACAAATCCGACTCCGAATAACTGAGAACTGACACAAACGGTGCCTAGTGACCTAACACGAGTCCGCAAACAACAAAGGCAAAGAAAAGCAAAAAAGAAATGTGAGAAGCATATAAATGTCGTACATGTAAGATTCACGGTTGCTCCCTTTTTCTTTCTTTTTTCTTTCCGCTTCTGCAAAACCCTCATTCACTTCCTTCGCAACCGTCTAACTCCTCTTCAAAACAAGAGAGCATCCACGCCTCCCGATTTCCAGATAAACTCCTTTCCTCCTTTTCTCCCTTTTTTCTCTCTTCTTCCTCCCTTCCCTTTTTTGATCACCTCTCCATGTTTTTTTCTTCTATTTATCTCTCCCTTTCTCTCTGAGCCCACTCCATTTTTCACACCTTCAGTCCTGGGAGCTCCCCCCTTCAGTCTCGAACTTCCCCAACTTCATAAACACTCCTCTATTCCCAAGGTCCATAGCTGGCACATTTACTCCTTTGCTTAGCCCCCAAGTATCCAAGTGGACCCAAGGTGGGTTGTAACCAACCCATAACATGGTCCAAAACTGGATCCAACCCATTCCTAGGACTGATCTGGGGCTTATGGGGCCGATCCATATAGAATTTGGGCACCAAAATCACAAAAATTAGCACCCCACGCAAGCTAGCCCGATGCAACTGGCCGTACAGCCCTAACCCGGGTCGATCCGATTGGGAAAATCTTGAAATTTTGGGAGAGAATATTCCTTGAATAATAAGGAGTCCATGAAAAAACTGCTTGATTCCGGTGCCCAGCGAGGGAGATACGACTCAAAACAAGCCTTTAAGCCCGACCGAACCCGCTTAGGGTAATGAACTTCAATTGAAATCAATTCGAGCTGGCTGATCCGGGTTACTAAAATTTCAAATTTTTTTCGCCATTTCCTCACGAGTATGAATCCAAAAAGAAACGGTACTCAATTCCGAGTTCGGATGAGGGAGATATGATTGAAACAAACCCAAGTGCTCCGAATTCGACATGCTTCAATAAACTCCGATTGAGTTAAACCCTTGGGGGGGCCCCACTTGCTTCCTATGGCACGATGCCAATAACTAAAAAAAAGAAGCCACGATGACACTCTAAAGTGAACTACATACGCACTCAATGGACCATATACAAGCCTACCCGAGGCTTGGAGATAGACTAAGCCTAAAAGGGCCCTAATGGTGTTATATGAGAACGATAGGTGAGTGTGACACCCAAAGGCTAAATGCGCGTCGAGGACAAAATTGAGGGTCTACAACATGCCCCCTCTTTGTAGAGTGAATGAACGAAAGTGTATCGGGTCCGGGCGTGCGATGCAAGAGTGAAAGAACTCTAGTGAAGAACCCTGATGACCAACAATTTTGTCCCCTTACCTAGTACTGAAGGTTAACGGAACATAGTCGCCTCCAATTGGAAGGACTTAAAGAAAACCAGTACGATGCCCGAAGATGAGTGATCCCGCACAATGCCTAAAGATAATGAAACCGGGGCGATGTCGAGAAAATGAGGGAACCGGAAAGCAAGCCCAAGCAAGGGTTCTGCGCAACGAAAAGGCTGGATCTCAAGCAGTACCGTAGCGCGGATCCGCGCGTACCAAAAATGGATCCGTGACGAAAGTACCGAAAGGTGGGATCCGGGCAAGTACCGAAAAGGTGGGATCCGGGAGAGTACCTGAAAAGGTAGGATCCGGGCGAGTACCCGAAAAGGCGAGATCCGGGCAAGTACCGGAAAGGTGGGATCAGGGTGAGTACCGAAAAAGTGGGATCCGGGCGAGTACCGGAAAGGTGGGATCCATACGAGTACCGGAAAGGTGGGATCCGGGCAAGTACCGAAAAGGTGGGATCCGAGAGAGTACCGAAAAAGGTAGGATCCGGGTGAGTACCGAAGAAGGGTCCGGAGAGTACCGAGCGTGGGACCGGCGAGTGCCGAAGTAAAAATCCGGCTAGTATCGAAAAAGGCGGATCCGAGCGAAAATAAAAGGTGGGATTCGCAAGTACCGAAAGGTGGGATCCAGGTACGGGGCCGGGATCTCGGCGAGTACCGAAATGTGGGATCCCCGCGAGCACGAAGGTGGATACGGGCGAGTACCGTGAAGGTAGAACCGGGGCGACACCGGAAATGGGGAACTGAGCGAGTACCGGAAATGGGATCCGGCACCGAAATGGGGAATCCGAGGAGATGCCAGAGAACCGAAACCGCCAACAAGCAAACAAACTCATGAAAAGTGGTAGCCCCGCGATGACGCCCAGTGGTCCGCCATCAAATGACTAATAAGCCGTAAATCAAACACAATCATGTCATGACAAAAGAAGGGATGCCCGATCATGACAACGAAATACCACAAATGATAGCGAGAAACCAGAACTTAATAACAAGGGACGGAAATAAATGGGTATGCCCACGTAGGACAATCTCACAAATGTGACCAAGGGTGAAAGAAAGGGTTATGCCCCGAGTCTAAGTATCAACGCCATGTCAAATCCATGCTTGCACATGTGGTCGAAGTCGAAAATTTGAAAATATCCGTCATTCGTGTGAAAAATCATCCATTTTATTCCATAAAACTGATATAGGGTATACCTTAGTGTGCACATCTGATATGCAAGTGCCTTGATGAAAAAAACTATGAAATAAATTTCTGAAGACCCAATCATCTGAACAAGCGAAACGAACAACATAGAGTACAGGCTTGCACCTGCGGGTTGACGAATATGCGTGAATCGACCCCGAGGTAGCCTTAGAAGCACTCCTATTGTATGGAAGAAACTTCTGCTTTGCATGTGGAGCATACTTTCGAACTTGATGCCAAAACATCTCTAGGCAAATGGGCTGCCCGGTGTACATCGCGTATGAGCTAATGCGATGAAAGGATGAGGTATGCCCCCAGGAGTGTGGGCGTGTCTGAAGCATCGAAGCTAATGGCTATCAACGGTCTCGACTCTCTGTATCATCTATATCGATCATGGACTGAGACGAAGCAAACTAAATGGAGAAGCAATATGTGACCTCGATACTCCCCCGAAGCGAGAGACTTGTCGAATCCGTACTGATTAGTAAATGAGAACACATCCCGTATAAAATGCTTGAAGCAAACACGAATGGTCTCGGGCGGTCTTGTGACTTGGGTATGTGTAGGCTAGGGGTGAAAGGTGAATGACATGATGGGAAACAAAAGGCCCAAATTCCCGATAAACAGCATAGGCCCACATCTGTATGATATCGAATATCGAAGAATCATGTGAAGGTGGCTGACCCCGACATCAGAATGAACAATGTCGAATGAAAGAAGTAAAAAAAAAAAAGAGTGCACCAAGGACACGTCACTTAAGAAGCGAGGCAAGCGATCAATAAGAGTAGAAGAAGACTTAAGGGATAAGAAAAATGATGAATGGATAAAGTAAAGAAAGGAAGAAGCAATTTGGGATACGAATGTGGCAATGTGTGACGATGGCCGACGACTCATCCCGAGGAATGCCCAGTCGAAGCAAGTCACTATAAGATGGGAGTAGTGATCTGGTAATGATCCGGGGACATAGTCTGACGATCAAACCTCATTCCCAATGTGTTACAGGATCCATGGAGAAAGATCGTCTGATGCTCTACATGACGCACAGAGGAATAATAAATGTCTCGAACCCGAATGACCTTTGATGACTTTGACTATATTAAAATACCAAACAAACTTTTTTTTTTTTTTTTTTTTTTTTTTTTTGCGTCGAACCACGAAGTAGGTCGAGATGCCATGCTAACACAATCGACCAAAGAACCTCAAACCTCGATCCCCGAAAATGGTCCTCATCCACAAGAATCCCATATCCAAAACCTAAATGAAACGAAGGGTGTGACAAACCTAGCTGGTAGCTGCAGGATGAGGAGCACGTCATCATCCATACAAAGGAGATAAAAAAGTGAAAGCGAATAGAGATGATTGAAACTAGACTCAAAAGGCTGGAGCCAGTGTGAAGATGCAAAATGGAGAAGAAAAGAAACATGCGATGATGCGAGAAGAACAAACAAAGAATGACACAATGCTCGCAATGCTCATAACCAATTAATAAAATAAAAAGCGCCTGGGGCGAGGCTGACCAGTCGAAAAAGTATGCAAGGTTGAATGAAGAATAGGCCATAATAAACCGGCGTGAGCCTGAGGAGCTAGCAATAGGATATATCGATGTATAGGTGTGCAATAGAGAATATGGCTACTCAAAGTGATGGCCACCCGTCCTCTGACCATGATCTCAAGCATAAAACTTCTTTGTGATCCACATTGATTGGCTTTCCGTGAGCGATTTTAGATCTGAGATGCATCGACCAGTGCTCCCTCTCTAGTCGGATCTCGGATGACATAAGCCGGCTCGATTCGGTTTAAACTTTACCTCCCAGGGTCGTTGATCAATCACTTGGGGCCTTCCAAGACTAAGGTCGCCTTTTGAAACTTCCCTGGAAAGCACGACCCTTTTTCTAAATATACGGGTCATTTCCTCGATGAGCTTGAACATGATCTGCGCCCTTAATCTCCTCTCATCAATTTGGCCCGATCCTTGGCGGGGACTAAGCCCACTCGGTCTCGAGATATCGATGCTCTAATGCTCTTTCTCCAAGGATCCCATCTCGAGATTTCAACGATGGCACCGCCTCCATGCTTGTATACGAAAGTGAGGTGTAGCCCCCCGGTGAAGTGCGAAAAGATGTACGATAAGCCTGATACGAAAGGAGATTCTCCGACCCGATCTCTAGAAGTCTCGACCATCTTTCTCAAAATCCTCTTGATATTCTTATTTACGGACCTCAAGCGCTATTAGTATGCTTTATATGCGATGATTGATGATGCTTTGAATACCGTACTCTTGGACGGTGTATCCGGCTTTGCCTGCAAATGCGCTCCTACATCGGGATCGACTCGCGAGGAACCCGTAATAGGTAGATAGTAATGCGATCTGATGAATTTGGACACTCTGGCGTGAGTCGATCAACATAAAGTAGCTTCCCACCCACTTAGTGAAATAATCAATAGCACGCTGAGGATGTACATGCTTGGAAGACTTGGTGAGATCTTGATAATATCAATACCCATCTTGAAAGCGACCGAGGACAGCAAGTGCATGCAACTCGAGAAGGTGTACGTGTATCAAGAATCTCGGGTCAAATTTGACACTTCAAACATCTACGCCTAAGCCCGGCAATAATCTGTCTCCATAATCAACCAAAAGTAACCAGCCCTCATGATCTTCTGTATGGCCAGCATGTGGCCCTCCCATGTGTGGGCCCTGGAGACTCGGCTGCATGAACCTCTCCTCGTCACTCGATTTGCGGAGGCCTTGTGCGAACATAATAATAATAGGCCATCGGGTGATCTCCTATAAAGGGCATCCCCACAAATAACAAATCTGGTGGCTAACTGTCTCAATGTTCTTCTATCCTTAGTTATGGCTATTTCAAGGTAAGCGCCACATGATAGAAACTGATAAATATCATGATACCATGGTAGCTCATCCTGATTATAAATATCTCCAATTTAACAGAGTAGCGAGGTGCGGACTGGTCTGAGTGGTCGCACCGATCACTCGGGAATCCCGACCCGCAAAGGCTAAGGTGGCTAACGCATCGTGTGATTCTCTCTGCAGAGCGGATCTTGTATATCTCAACTAGTCAAATCCTATCCAACGGTGGGTCTAGTAAGCATGGTAGGGCTTAGAACTGCTCATCCTCAAATCTCCCAGTACAGTGCAATTTGTACTTAACTAAGTTGGAATCCCGGGATCTCAGTACATTTAATGCCCGAGATCCAGTGCGATCTCACAGGCTGTGTCATGACCTCATACTCAACTATATTATTCGTCAACCGGTGATGATCATAAAATGCTAATTGAACCGATATGGGAATGTAATCGCCCTATGGTGATATCAATAAGATACCAATACCAAACCTGGCCGATTGGCGGCTTCATCGAAATCTGTTTGCCATCACATGTCTTGATCGTTGAAACAAATTAGCCATCAAAGGAAATCATCGTCGGTGGTATGTCATCGGATCTTGGCAAAGAAGCGAATGATGCAACGATGCTTCCGCTGGAGTTACATGTCATATCTTGAGATATCAAACTCTGCTCGATAGAACCGACCATCTCCTTGAGCTACCCGGTCGAGAACGAGGTTGGTCGAACAAATATCTCGATGGATCAATCGAAGTAAAGTATGGAATACTCTATCACATAGTGTCTAAGTCTCTGGCAGCGAGCCAACACTAAGCGAGTAGCTCGATCGCAATGTATTTGCACTTGTATTCCAGCATCCTCTTACTCAAATAATAAATGGCTCGCTCCTTTCCTGAATCATCGAGCTGAGCTAACATGCATCCCAACTATATCAAGAAGCCGACAAATATAGACGGGAACCGCCTGGGTGTGGGAGGCACTAAGCGGGGAAAGTAAAGCATTCCTTAAAATTTTCAAAAAAGCATTGACAATCATTATTCCCAAGCGAAGTAGAAATTTGGTTCTTCTCGAAGAAAGAAAAGATAGGCTCGCGTATATGCATTAGTCTATGATAAAGCAGTGATGTATTATAGTCTACCTAAAAGCCTGCGATCTCTTTCTCATTCCTCGGGCCGGGCATGTCAGTATGGCCTTGATGTCTCTAGATCGACCTCATCTGTGCTCACTAACAATGTGACTTGACAATTTCCCAGTTACCCAAAGGTGCACTTCTTTGGTTAATCTAATCGAACTATCGGATCACTCTCGAAGAATCTACGTAATCTTTGCTAGTGATCTGCCTTGTCCTCGGGACTTCACTATCATGTCATCCCACATATACCTCGACATCTCTATGCATCATATCATGGAATAAGTAATGCTTGACTCTTTGATAGCTGACTCCTGCATTCTTGACTGATAGCATGACCCAGATGGCAGTAAGTACCCGCTCGATGATGAAAAAAGTCTTCTCCATATCCTGCAGAGCCATCAAAAATCTGATTATACCGAAAACCCATCCACTGAAGGACAACATAGGGTGCCTACGATCTTTGTGTGCTATATGTCGATGTGTGGGAGGAGAAATCATCCTTAGGGTTAGCCTTATTCAAATCTCAAAGTCAACCTGAACTCTGCTTTGCCATCCTTTTTGGGAACGAGGGGCTGACATTATCCAGCCATAGGATGCTCAGCTACTAACAAGAAGTAACCTTGGGTTGCTTCTAAATCTCCTCCTTAACTGCCGAGCTCCATCGAGGATGTAGTCTCTCAATTTACGCCTTTAGCCTAGCATGTGAGCGGAATGGGCGGGTGTTGAGCCCATAGTGGGAGGGTTAAGGTGCATGTCTATGCGACCATGCAAATACATCCAAGTATGACCTGAGTAGTCAATCAATCCACTTCTCTCATCAGGAGATAAGGAAGAGCCAATCCTAATCTCCCTGGGCTGATCTAGTACACCAAAATCTATCAACTCTGTGCTACCAGAAACGGGTGTAACTTTCATGTCCTTTGTATCAGAATTAGACTCTGACTTACCACCTAGTGGGTATGCAGTATTGTCTCCACATCATCAATATAAACACATGTGCTATAGTGCTTGGTGGTGCCGATCGAAGGAAAATGTGACACGAAAATATACTCGAAAATATACATGTCATTACCATCGAAATGTCATCAAGCGGGTGACAAACCAGGACATAGTGTCGAAAAAGAAGAGGAGTGGGTCCTGAAGTCGGACGGCTCCTCGAGCAACTTGTTATCATGAGTAATATCATTAGCAACGAGTCATCACCATCAAACTCAAACATAGAAATCCCAAACAAATCAAAAGCGGTCGAGGCTGGTGAGGAAGCAATCGGAGAATGCGCCGGTCTTAGATCATGTCCGTCGTCATAAAGTGTCACATTATCAGTATTAATCATAGAAACTCCAAACATGTCAAAAGCATAATGGGGCCCACACGAGGCTGTGTCAAGGATACGGCCAGTGCCTATCATGTCCATGGCATCCATATAAGTATCAGACAAAATCACACCATCAGGACCATCTCCCAAATCCATAGGTAGATCATAGTCAGGGACCTCCTCAGGAAAGCACATGGAAAACACATTGGCTCGATCCGATGATGGGGGTGTAACTATCATGGCCTCGGGTGGCTCGGTGGTCTTAGAACTCAAACACATCTGTCTTAGGGCTTGTTGAATGCCTCGAATCTCAGCCATCTTCGAAACATGGTCAACTCCTTCTATGTGGGGTGCATGCTCTGATCCTCTAGTAAAATGATCGATGGCGAAAAGTGTATGCTGGGCGAGAGGGGTAATCGAATGGGACCCAGGCAAGCGAGCTCTTACCCTATCTATTGTGACATCGCGATGTGTCATACATCATCCTCGGAAAAGGAGTGTAACCTAATCCATATGTCGTGATCAAGCGTAATAAATAAACTCTTGGCCCGTACTATGTGACTAATCCCGAACCCGGGCATATAAGACATGCCTCTCATCATCTTTAACATCAAAGTGCGATGTCTTTGATCAGACATAGGTACCATGTCTCTATTGCCATCCTCTTAGCCCACGACAGCGAACCTTGTCAAAAAGCGAGCCGATCGAAGTCTGAGTCATCCCACTATTTGTGAAGCTGATTTGTAACCTTGGCTCGAAAAGAGGTAACAGCATCTTTGTTAGGCGTATCGTGATAATGCCCCTCGTGTATGAACTTCACCTTACGATGAAGTGAAGATGGCACCACTGCCACTTCTCATGAATCAAAGGCTGGCCCAAAAGCGAGTTAAAGGATGGTTGGATCCTGAAAGCACGAAGAGTATGGGTATCATTGGACGATCATGTGTGGCCAGTAAGTGTACCATCAGCGTCCTCTGAGTCCCTTCATAAGCTACGATGATGCGTATGGATGGCCCAATCGGATGGTGAAATCTCAAGCGATGGTTGTAACCGGTGGACAAGCGTTAAGGGCGGAGGCGGATTGTCAATGAGGGCCGGACGGCGCCTACTACTGAACAAGCTGACATCGATGAACAAAGGACGAACATGGTTTGATCCCTCGTATGGTAAATCATTGTCGGCTCTTATCATGTAGCCACATCCATTGTCGAAGAGTGGATCAATCCCCTGAATTAGTAGCAGTATCAACTCTGTCGTGGGAGAGCTTTGATCAATGCGTCTCTATGTGAGCTAGATAAGGCCAATAAGCTCCAAATGGAAATGCGGGCCTGAGTGGTGTGCAGCTGGCGTAAAATCTCATCATCTTCCCTCTGAATCTCATCTCTAGCATCAATGCCAGGAAAAGGTCTATCAATAGGTGGGGGCTGAGCTGCCCTCCCCACTCCTAAATAACAATCCCGGACATCTGTGCAGCGGCTCCCTTAGTCCTCTGGGAACGAGAATGAAGGGTGCCGTGGGAGGAACATGTTGCAAAGTAAGCCCCAGACGTGCGTTTTTACGTAGAGAGAGACATCAATACGGAATCAATCTAAATGGCTTGGAGACACATTGACCATAGGTGTATCCACTAAAGCACAGTGCACATCTGAACAAATTGGTGAGAGCCTCTCCATCCCGTCCATCATGAATATCTCATCTCTGGCTTCAGTCGAATGCTCTGCAAGTGGGGTACCTCTGGAAGGTGTCTGTGAGTGGGAGGCGGGTCTACGTAGTCACTCCGGGTGTCCCCGAATCCAGCTAAACCACGATCGATCAAGTCTGAATAGCATGCCTCGTCTTTGCCCTTGACTATACGTATCATGACCAACCTCTCGATGATAGGCACAGTGAAGATCGGTCCTAAATCCGGGTAGGTTAGGCTGTGGTAGTGGTCTAGGTGGTAGTGGAATAATCAAACCCCTTTCAACCAATCTCTGAAATGCTCGGCTCAGTGGCATCCCAAGTTGTGTAAACTACCTGGCCGGCCTCGATGGAGCGATGCTCTATACTGCTGATGGTACTGTACATGTGGCCTCTAGGGCACCTGTGTAGCATATACTGGCAGTGGTGGCGGATGTAGATAAGTAGGCCCAGTCGGCCTGAAAGGAGTAGCAGGTTTGTACTGATCCCACTGTATCATTTGGTAAGGAGTGTCTGAAAACTGCCTTTGAAACGGAAGGTGATGTGGGGACCTGTGTCTTGTCATGCCAATAGCACCAACATCGATGGTGCAGGTCCCAGACCACGGCTTCTTTCCACTTAGAGTGCGAAGGAAGAGTGCGCCCATAATCTCCCCAGATATGCCCTCTCGATGCCATAGAGGGCGAACCAATGATCGAATGCGTATGTGGGAAGCCCGTGAGATTCACTGCGAGCGGGGGTGAAGGCTGCGGCGTAATCATGCGTCTGATCGCTGAGGGTATCTATAATTTGTGCGATCTTCTCAGCCCGGGAGATGAATGATGGCCAGGCTTATCGGCCTGCTGAGGCCTCAACTCTCCGGGATACGTCCATACGGTATTAAAGAATCTTTGTTTTGATAAACTCACGTCCCCAGATTAGCCCCGTGTCTACGCCTCGGAAAGTCTGACCAGTCTGAGCCGGCTGAGTGGCACCGCTCGACGACAGTAACATGATCATCCCATTGCCTCATCAATCTATGCCATAATAGTGTTGGCCTGGCGCAAGTGAATGCGGGGCACCACATCCCGATGTGCCTCTCGATGTCAGGCATGCGGAACTCAGGCGGCAAGGCTGCCAGCTAGAAGGTCATCATATCTGTCGACCTATAACTCCGTCGAAACATGCGGAGACTGATCCTCACCGCTGATCCTATCGTCTGGGCACGAGTGTCACGTCAATGGTGATCGCGAGGGCCCACTTGACGGAGTAATTATTGGTCTGCAAATGACCATCTGCAATCGTGCTCGGCCGGGTGGGTGATTGAGCAGTGGTGGTGGTGGAGGTGAGCCCCATTATAGATCTGATGTATAGTGGGTCGGGGGTGGTGGTGGTGGTGGTGGTGGTGGTGGTGGTGGTGGTGGAGGTGCGATGGGAGTCATGCGGGGTGCTCCGAAGTGGCAATGGTTGGGCGTGCCCGGCAATCTCATCCTAGTCCCGATACCATAGCATCCGGGAGAGATGCCATGGTATCGACAATTTCGACCCGATTGGTCGACCAGTAGCATCACAGGGGGTCCGTATCTCTATGAGCGATGTGCGCTCTAGCTTATTGTGTGGATACGAGATTTCTAACAGTCTACCTCCCAGGTTGGATCCAAGCCAGGGAACTAGGTACTCTTAATCAGCGATCCTGCAAAGGAGAAGATGATGAAATTATGTGACTATCAATCAGAATCAATCCGTGTGCAATCCATAATGAAATCCTCTGGGAATGAGGTGACAGTGACATCAGCGACTAATCGAGCATGGCTCCGCATGCGGAGAAGATACGACATGGTAATACCTTGAGGGGTAAGGTGACTGGTAACAAAGAGAGAAAATGAGTCCTAAAAATTTGTAGATGACGTACCTCTGAGGATACACAACCTAAGATCTAATCAACAATCAATCAACAATCAAAGTGACCCCTCTAAGCCCCGCATGACTATCCACATGAAATCTAGCTTCCGAACTATACGGTCTTCATTGCTTGGACATCCGTCGCTCCCATACATCGATATAGCCTGTGCTGGTGCTTATTACAAACCCTGGCGGTGAAGGTAGATGGTGGGAATGACTCCCCCGAACAACATAAGCGATCCACTTGAGGAATGGTTGACCAAGACTAAGTGATTAGGAGTAAGGGGATACACACGTGCTTGTGAGCCTGAGCGGTGGCAGGTCATGCAAGGGAATGACGGTCATGCGGCAAGCAATCATGCCTGAAATGACCCATCCACAAAATCTACACATTCTGATCCTCACAAGCCTAATCCCAAATGTTATAATTAGATACCCAATCAATAATGAGAAAGCATCCTATAAATCTGACGGTGGAACACACAGTATCGACAAATCACAAATGCAGAAGCCAAATACCCAGTCGAAGTGTATGATCGTGATCATCTATGTGGCGAGGCCTCCTGATCGAGAGAACCATGTGCTTTCCGATATACGACTCAAGTTGACTTGATGCATAGCATGAAACCAAGATCGGGTTCGATCCCCAGCAGATGTAGCCAATTTGTGGACCTACGATCACGGGCAGCGCGACTTCGATTTTAAATGAAAAGAAAATGTGGGTTGATTTCGAATTTTAGAAAATCTGTCCCCGAGGAGGAACAGTTTTTCTTTGAAATCGCCACTTACTTTTTGTTGTTATTTTATAAAGGGGAAAGCAGTAGAACAAAAAACGATGACTCCCGATATGGAAGCGATCTCTGAAAACTAGATTTATGGGTCAGGGATCGGATTACCTATCGGAAGGTACCTAAGTATAGAGTAGCACCCCTGAGCCGGAACTGGAGTCTCTACTAGTGAATTGGGTATGTGGGAGCATATGGGTCACGAGATCGAGATAGTCTCTAGGCTAAACATACAACTGGATCGAGACCAACCTGGTGGTATCGCGTACTTAAACACTCAACCAAAAGGACAAATGGCGCGTACATGTGGTCCCTAGGCAAGCGCTGCAAGGGAAAGTTAGTCGCACATTTTGAGCATACAATAATTTCTCAAAATTAGGTATCAAAAGCAAAGGAAGCCAAGAGAAACCATGCAACATCTAACCACTCATTGATGCTACCACTCTTGTGCAACCATATCTATTCATCCCCGAAAGCGGGCTCGACAAAACACTAGATTATTGGTGTAACTAATCACTTATGGACACTTGCAGGTCTGATTCTTAAGAATCCAAAATTGAACCACATTAACCTGAACTAAACCCCATTTTAGACCCTAAACATAGCCTTACACTGATCTAGAGTGAATGGGCCAGACTCACAAAGGTCACGGGCTTCAATTAAACTGAAATCGGACGACCCTTACAAAACGAAAAGCGGTGATCGATTCCCGATCGGTCGATCGGTTGAGAACAATTAAAATTTTTCGAACATTTCTTCTGATAGAAACCAAAAAATAAAAGCGATGTAACAATTAGATAGAATGACTAGGCGACCTAAATAAAAAGCAAAGTACTTGAGCTTCCGTTAGGAAAGCGGATGATAGGGCGGGCGTCCGGTTTCTGACCCGATTCAGTAGGTTCGGAAGATCTGAAATTGTTCCAAAACCTTCCTCTTTAGAGTCGGGGAGTCGAAAAAACAAATCAAGTAAGCCAACCGAATGAGGCGAGAGCCCAGGCACAAACGGCGCGAGCCAGCTTCTTTGTTCCGACAAGATTGATGAAGCAGGATGATTTGGTTTCCCGACGATTCAGCTGGGTTGAGAGAGGCTCGAAATAGTAAGAACTTATTACCTGCCTTTCACTCTCTACCGCACACACACACACACACACACACACACACAGCGAAAAGAGTCAGGATCAGAAAAACAAATGAATTACCGTCGACTCTGAATGATGAGAGCAGGTACAAGCGGTGCCAAAGACCAACGGTTGTTCCCTCAAGAAAGTGGTCGGTGGCAGAGCATTGCAGAACTTGACCAAGTCAGCAGGTTGAGAGACTCTCAAAAATTTTAGAACCTTCCTCGAAAAATTGGGAATCGAAAAACAAATCCAAGTAGAAAACTGACTCCGAATGACGAGAGCGAAGCACAAGCGGTGTCGAACCCAAAGCGTTGTTCCGGCAAATTAATTTAGTGGCTTAGGTTGATTTGGTTTCCCCGTCGGTCGAGCGGTTGAGAAGGCTCTCAGGCCCATCAGACACTATCAAAGTCAGAATCCAACAAAATAACCACTCATGCAAATCCAGCTCAGAATGAGGCGAGAGCGAAACACACAAGCGGTGCCTAGTGACCTAACCTGAGTCGAGAAACAACGAAAGCGAAAAGCGAAAATAGAAATGGGAGAAGCATATAAATGTCATTACCTTAAGATTCATGGCTATTCCTGCTTCTTCTTTTCGCTTCCAAAACCTAGTATCCACTCCTTCAAATCCGTCGGAACTCCTCTTCAAAACAAGAGAGACCATGCCCCTCCAGATTTAGATAAACTCTCATTTCCTCCTTTTCTCCTTTTTTTCTCTCTTCTTCCACCCTTCCCTTTTTTAATCACCTCTCCACGTTTTTTCTTCTATTTCTCTCTCCCTTTCTCTCTGAGCCCACTCCATTTTTCACACCTTGATCCAGGAACTACCCCACTTTAGTCTCAGGCTTCCCGACTTCATAAACACTCCTATTCGAGTCCACCAAGTGGCCACATTTACTCACTTTGCTTAGCAAGTATCCAAATGGACCCGGTGGGTTGCGAAACGGCCGCCTCAGTCTGAACTGGATCCAGCCCATGCTAGGGTGTCACGGGGCTTATGGAGCGATCCATATAGGATTTGGGCACGAAATCACAAAGTGAGTGCCCACCCTTAAGCTAGCGATCTGCCATTTGTACAATTCCCAATTAATTAGTCAAGTTGAGAGAAAAATATGAAATTTTGAGAGAATATTCCTTGAAGAATAAAGGAGTCCATGAAAAAAAAAACGATTAACGATTAAATTAAAATTTGAGAGATATGACTCCCAAAACAAAGCTATCAGTCAACAGAATTAGACACTAACTACAGTAATGAACTTCAATTGAAATCAATTGAGCTAAATGAATCAGTTACTAAAAAATTCAAAAAAATTCAGTTACTTATAAATGGTAAGGAATCCACAAAGCGGCACTCAATTCTGAGTTGGATAGAGGATATATGATCGAAACAAGCCCGAAATTGCTCGAATTCGACCTTACTCGATAAACTAGTTCAGGCTAAACCCTTGGGGGCGCTTGCTTCCTATGTACGATGCCAATAACTAAAAAAAAGAAGCTACGATGACAACTCAAAGTGAACTTCCATACATTACTCAATGGACCATATAAAAGCTCACTGAGGCTCGAGCCAGAGACTAAAAGCTTAAAGGGCCTAATGGTGTTATATGAGAAACGTGGAGTGAGTGTGACACCCAAGGATAAATCACAGTGCCCAAGGGACAAAATTGAGGTCTACAACAACGTGCAAAGGGAAGGAGACCTATCTACAGAATTGTTACCATTAAAAAACCAATGTTTATTAAATATGTTTTTTGTTTGTTTGTTTTTGTTTTTGTAATTTTTTTTTGTCGAGAAAGATTTTCAATTACATGTTTAGAATAAATGGTGCTTGTATGATTTTCCTGGTCATATTTTGTATCATTATTAAGTATTCTTACATTTCTTGGGATAAATAGTAGTACATAAAATTTTATTAAACTTTCATGAACTTATATCTATCTTTAATTATAGAGAAAAGTTAAATTTTCTTCCAAAACCCGCTTCATATCACCAAACAACTTAAGGCTATTTCTATGATGTCTATTAAACAAGGAAAGTTAATATTATTCTATTTGTTTCCTCTACACTAACTTATCTTTAACATTTGAAGTCTTCAGGCTTATTTTGGTTTTACAAGAGTAATCATGTCAAGGAGACAAGTAAGGTGCTTTGTGGACAATGGAAGCATTCCATGTAAGGACCCGAGTAAAGTATACTTGATGAATTACGATTCTGATGCAATTTGCAAGCTTGGGAATTTTGCTAGATCTCGAATAACGACATGGACCACATCGTTGAATTCGTCTCGTGAAATCTAGTTGCACAGTCGAACTATGTCGAATTCCTGGACAATCGGAATTTCACGTATTTTGACGCAAATTGGCGACACATGACACAGGGACACGTTCCATGTGGCATCAAACAAGTGGACACTTGGCATATGGGAATCCAAGTGTCTTGTACATGTCATACTCCACCATGCAACAAAAAAAAAAAAAAAAAAGGGATGGAAGTGGCATGGGAGACACATGGCATGAGGATTGCCGTAATGTCCTGTGATTGAAGGTGTCTACACTGGAGTGTGTGAGTTCGTGGGAATAAAAGAAAAGATGAGAAAGAAATGAGAAGGGAAAGGAAAGGGAAAAGGAGAAGTCAGGTTTTCTCTTTGGTTTCAACGTTCAACGAGAGTTCAACGGTCAAGAAGTGAGCTAAATTGTGCTCCAAGAGGTAGGGGTTCTCTCCTACTCTAGTTAGTCCTTGTCTAAGGACCATTCGATGGCCAAGAGGTGTAGCCCTAATGTTGGGGCTGGTTCAAGAACATTTGTGATTAAACTGTTAGTGAATTACATACTAGTTTCTAGGTCCTCTCGGGCGTAGTTACGAGCGAGGTCTTGGTTGGAAAATATGGGCTTGATATGTTAGTTTTTGTGTGGTGTATGGAGTTGCTAGACAGAATGACATGCTAGGCTTGTGTGTACTGTTCTAACAGTATGAACATGAAAGATCTGATTACTGTGTGTTGTTGCTTGATGGAATGACATAAAGTGTGTGAAAAATCATGGATATATGTTGAACTTATGTATTTACATGGGTTGTGTATGGATCTCAGATTATACGGTAGATGTGATTATCCATGAATCATAAATGCTACATAGCTCTCATCATGCATGCGCATGAAAGAACATGTGAATTACATTGCATATACGGGGACATCAGTGTAAGCAGGTGTGAGTGCATGATATGAAAGAACATTGTGTTTGGTGTTTAGCTAGGTGGCTCAAGAAAAGGGACGATGTCCCTGGAAGTTATGCAGGTTTGAAATTATGTGTCGAGTTAGTAACAAGAAGAGATGACACCCCCCTCCAGTGAGGCATGTATTCTTGGTGGACACATGCGTCGGGGGTGAAAGATAGAGTCTTCGAGAGGTGTCTGGCACACGGTGGAAACCCTAAAGCTCGATTGCCCACAAGACCTGCTGGTTTTTAATCAGCGGTTTTCGAATGTCGAGAGTTGAAATACAGGCAAAAATAACATTTTGAAAATTAAGGTTTTTCATACATGATGTGTGCCTATGTGAGGGAGTCAGTGACGGCTCGGGACATTAGCATGACATGAGAGCATTCATGTAGAAATGCATATGTTTTACTCAATGTGTTGATAAACGTTAAATTATGGCATTGCATGTGCACTTAGGTGGGGAGTAGCCCTTGTAGAAGAATTTATCTATTGGGCATTGCTCACCCCGTCGTGGGAAAATCATTTCAGGTGTTGGAGGTCCACCAAGAGATGGAACTCGTTTGAGACCTTAGTGGTGAAGAGGCGAGATCTGGCTTATTTTTATGTCTGGCTGAAATCTTTGGATAGTGATCAGTTTATTAAGTAAAAGGAAGGAGTTGTAATAAAACTCATTACGAAATTGCTTCATACAATTTAACGGGTTTTTCCCAGATTTTTATGTTGCCTTTATTATGCAGAGGCCTAATGAGTCTTAAACTCATCTATTTTTCTAGCTTATTTTTAGTATCTTCAAATCTGTTTTAATGCCAAATTATGGAATATTTACCAACTTTGTGTTTTATAGTTTGCAATTTGAAAAGAAGGAAATTAATGAGAAAAGAGCAATTGCATCAGTCTTTATCGCAATAGAGTTTTGTGTGTCGCAACAAACTTCTAAATATTAGTAAGGAACTGGTCAAATGATAATTTCCTTATCTGTAACACAAGATTGGTATTGATGAATGAGCTTTGTGCGACAAAAACAGTGTGTCGCTGTGACATAAATGGAAGAATAACAGTCAGTGAGAAAAATAAAAGTTTATGTTTAGCAAAGTTTTTTTGTGGGATGTCAACACGAGAAGAATTGTCATGACAAAGAAGTTGTTGTCTTCTTCAAATGAAGCGAGGAAGCGAAACTACGTGCGACAGGGGTATCTTACGTACGTGAGAAATTAAAAGCAATACGAGAAGAATACTTCTGACATAAAGGGTTTATGGCATTGTTTCTATAAGCCAATCTACATCACAATGATCCTCTTCTGTTGCGACCGATTATAACCAGATGGAAAAGCTTGTTGGGACGAAGAGAAAGCCGAAGAAGAATTTACATCTCGACAAGGTGATAGTCATGACAGAAAGAAGAAGAAACCACAGTCATGACGAGATAAACTATGGTGAAACATGTGATGCCCAGCGAATGAGCATGAACGCAACAAAGAAGAATCCGATGTTGAGACATACTTGAGATGAAGAGATGTTTCGATGTCGCGATAAAGGTTCTAGGTCGCGACATGAGAATCTGATGACCATAGATAAATAAGGTCTTGACAGACTTATCATCGACAGATTGACATAAGGAAGAGAATAAGATCAAAGACATAACAAACTAGATCACGACACGATTTGAAGAAGTTGCATATTAGAAACTCACATTTGCAACAAAATTGTCGATGTCACTTCATAACTATTCAAGGAACCACACATGAATTGTCATGAGCATATACTTGGGTGCGAACAATAAACTTTATATAGATAGATTGTTAGGAGACAAAGAAAGATACATGATAGGAAACTTTGTGTGACACAATGAATCTGTTGAGAAAGAATAAGTAAATGAGAAACTGCGCCAGTGAGAATCGAAAGGAACATGGGGAAAGACATGCAGGCAAACACATCTTATAATAGAGACACAGCGATGAGGCGAAAACTCTATCATGACAAAACTTCCGGTGTGACAGAGAGAATGCAATTTAATTTAAATTTTTGGGAGTCCTGATAGCAGCCTCGAATTTGAGGCCAAACTTCTAGGGCTGTAAATAGAAACAATTGGAGGAAAGAAAGGAGTCTAGTCGGTCGAGAGGAAGCGAGAAGGCATACGGGATCGAGGACTCTTTTGTATTATATTTTTGTTTTCTTTCTTTTTTTTTCTTCGTAGACTAGATTTAGCATAGAATTTTAATTTTTTTACTGGATCTGAAACAGTGAATTGTCCAGATTTAGAAATTGAATTAAATTGTTGAAAGTCATTTCCAATTACTGTTTGAATCCAATGAAATCTAGCCAAAGTCGGAATTCATTTTTCGCCTGATTGGTGCTATAGAAATTTTCTTGACTGGTGACATGTTGTTCAATGACCCAATTATCGTGAAACACTTACTGGGCTGGGAAAGATCTTATGTTAGTTATGGTCTTTTCTGCATAATTAGAAGAAAATTTCCTGGGTTGAGAATCTTGAATTTATTTGAATGGTGATGTTCATACAGTGAATTGTTCCCAATATTAGTAACTAATACCCATAAAAGGACTGTTTTCTGGCTCTAATTTCCAGGAGGCCCTCTGAGTGACACAGAGATGGAGATTCCTGAGAGCATGAGGCATTACTTAGGGGTATGCTAGACTAATATTGAAGAACTAATGAGCTTTGAAAGATTACTTAGATAAATCATCAATTTACTCATGGTTTGGAGAATTCTAGTTTGAGTGATCTATCAATGAACTAATTAGAGATCTCCTTAGTCCGATCGGTAATGATCTCGATCCCGTGTTAACATAGATCTAATCAAGGAAAGGAGAGCCTTTAAGATTATAAGGATGAGACATCATCTATCTTGTAGAAATCTGCACGACCCTGCCTTGGGAAGCAAGAAATCAAGAATTAAGGCAAGAAAATGGGTATGAAGTATTGAAAAGAAAAATAAATTCAGATCTTATAAAGAAATTCCTGGACATAAGTAATTTATTTGAAACATAGAATCATAAATGAATATGACTCTAATCGTTGAAAGTATGGTTAAAGGAGAAATCTAAACTATACTATCTCACCTCTTTGACAGATTCAGATTCCAATTTATGATATAATCGAATTAGATTAGGATGCATAAATTGATAATTTCACAGCAGTGAAATCCCAATGTCCACTTCCAGCAATAATTTGGTTCAGTCCAGTTTATGTTTAGGAGTTTAAATGTTTCCTTTATTGTAGATGTAGAAATTTAGATAGTAGAATTATTAGTTCAGTTACTGAAATTTCTATGAAATGAAAATTCAAATTGTGTGGAACTTGAGTAGTTGGGGTAGTTGAATTTTAAATTCTTTTCAATCTATGTGGGAACGATATCCGAACTTGTAGGTCCACTTTTATTACTTGTACGACCTGTGCACTTACAGCATTAAGACAAAACTAAATCTTTAATGAATTCATTGAAAATTCCATTTTTCTTACAAGCATACAAGTTATTTTTGGTCTGAACAAGTTTCTGGTGCCTTTACTGGGGATTAGCATATAGTCCTATGGTAATGGTGACATACCTCAGATATAGATGATTTGTCACATCAAGCCATGCCGCTGTCAGGATCGAATAAACTTAAAAATCAATATTTTCGGACAAAAGAGAGAAATGCTAATTTGGACATTTTTCTTTGTTTCACAAAAATTTTTAAAATCAAGATAAAATAAGCTTTTAACATCATGGTCAAAAGCTACTAATATTTTTGAAGCATAAATAGATATATAATTTTTTATACCACTGACTCCATTTGATCTTAGTGTATTTCTACTTTCAGGAAGATTTTCAATGCATAGAAGACCAGAAGCAGATCTGCTACCTCTAGACACTGAAATTGAGAGAACCCTCAGAGAATCGAGAAGGATCACTAAAGGGAACTGAAATATGGCAAATCAAAGAGAAAGATTGCAGGCTATTCCAGAAGAAGAAGAAGAAGTAGAGAGAAATCAGAGGCCTAATACTATGGAGGACTTTTGGAGGCCTATTACCAAGATGAGTACTCTGCAATAAGACAACCTGTAATTGAAGCAAACAATTTTGATCGGAACCAAGATTGATTACTATATGCAAAGAACAATTCAATTCACAAGTCACCCTCCAAAATACCACTGTTGCTAAGGGAAGATTCATGAGGATGGCCAACACAAATGTTGAATGGGGTGAGACTAGAAGTAATCAAGCTGCAACTCTTCCCCTTTTCATTGAGAGATGTGGCAACAACATGGTTTGATTCATTGCCAGTGGGATCAGTGAACACTTGGGAAGAATTGGTGGAGGCTTATATGAGAATATTTTTTTCCTCCAACTCTCACTACTGAGAGAATAAGAGAAATAATTGTCTTCAAGTAGGGGGAAGATGAGAGCCTCTACACTGCATGGGAGAGATTGAAGAGATTGTTGAAAAGATGTCCTATGTATGGAATATTATATCCTGACTTACCTGAGATATTTTCATCAGCGTAACTTATGCCTCCCAAGGGTATAATTGATGCATCCTATCAGGAGCTTTAAAAAGAAGAAATGCAAAGGAGGCAAGGCAATTGACAGCACTCTGCCAAATGCAACTACAAGGCTCCATCTAAAGCTTCAGAAGCAAAGAAGACTAGGGAAGTGGTCTACTGGCTCCCTCTGGATGAATGACAACCGTAAAAGCAAAGCTGGATGCAGTTATGAACAAACTAGGAATCAATGAAAGAAGAATGCACACTGCACATGAAGTGGGAGTAGTAAAAGAAAGAATTAGAAGAATTGTTGAAGGACTAGTTGAAGAAGAGCCCTACCAAGTTGAGGAGAACAAGGATATGAATGAGCAAAGAAGTTATCACTTCAAGCCTAACCCCAACTTGCCACCACATTATACACCAGCACTGAGGAACCATGAAAACTTTTCATATGGTGGAGGAGCACAGCAAGGCACTAGACCTAGACAGAATTACCAGTAAGCTTATGCTTAGCCCAGGTTCTAAGAACAACAGCAGCAAAGGGACAATAGAGGAGATTATCAGGGTCAGAAAATGACTCAATCATTTGAAGATCTTATGCTTCATTTCATGTCAGAAAACAAAAGGATTTTGAATTTGCATGAAAAGAAATTTTCTGACCTTGAAAACTTCTAAGCAAACACAACTGTGTTTCAGACAAACACCAATGCCTCTTTGAAGATTCTGGAGATACAGATAGGGCAACTGGCTCAAGCTGTGCAGAAAGAGCCTAAGGATTCATTTCCAAGTGACACCAGAAAGAATCCAAAGGATTTTATGGCAGTAATTCTGAGAAGTGACAGAGAGCTAGATGAAAAGAGGGTTGAAAAAAGGGACACTGAGGAAGAGAAACAAGACAAATTGAGAATAACTTGGAGCAACACAATCTAAAAACTACTCAGAGAAAGAGAAAATAACATAAATGCACTCTAAGCAAGATAGGGAAGTTAAGGGAAGAAGTTAAGGCTTACAATCCTCCGGGGCCCAAATCTCAAAGATTGTAGAAAGCAAAGCTAGAAGAGTAGTTCTCTAGATTCTTAAACATGTTTAAGAAGATAGAGATTAACATTCCCTTCTCAGAAGCATTAACTCAGATGTCTCAGTATGCAAAATTCATGAAAGATATATTGAGCAAAAAGAGAAAGATTACTGAGGAAGGGATAGTGAGCCTAACAGCAACCTGCAGTGGATTGATTCAGAAGACATTACCAGAGAAAAGATAGAATCTAGGCAGCTTCACTATACCCTGCGAAATTGGGGATGCTGAGAAAAGTTAATAGTGATTCTGAGCCACATTAACTTGATGCATTTGTCTATTGCTAAAAGATTAAGTTTGGGGGAGCTCACTCCCACAACCATGACCCTGCAGATGACAGATAGGACATTGGCTCATCCTGAGGGCATCCTTGAAGATGTGATGATCAATGTGGGAAATTTTGTCTTTCTAGTGGACTTTGTAGTGATTATTATAGAGGAAGACAAACAAGTTCTATTGTTGTTAGGAAGACCATTCTTAGCAACAGGAGCAGCATTGATTGATGTGAAAAAAGGGGAACTGACTGACTCTCAGGGTTGGAGATGAAGCAATGCACTTCAATCTCAATCATAGTTTGAAACAACTAGAACTTAGTAATGCTGACTGCAGAAATTAGAAACAAAATCTCTATCGCTTTGAACCACCACTCGATTGTAATTTTCAGAATTCAATGAATGAGAATGAGATGAATTTCCAGTATCTTGAGCATCTTGAAGTTGAAACTCTGAACTCCAAGTTTAAATTAAAAGATTCAGTATTCAATGTTGGAGAAAACAGTGTAGAAAAATCCAGAAGTTATGAAGAAAAAGTTGTTGAAGAAAACAAAAGTTAAGAGGGTTTAATACTCAAGGAATTGCCTGAACATTTAAAGTATGCCTTCTTGCAACTAGAAAAAGGAAAGCCAGTTATCATTTCAGCTGGATTAGCTAGGCTGGAAGAGCAAAAACTGCTGGAGACTCTCAAAAAATATAAGGAAGCAATAGCTTGGTCTATAGAATATTTGAAAGGAATCAGTCCTTCAATCTGTATGCACAAGATCCTGTTGGAGGAGAATGCTAGAACTTCTATAGAACATTAAAGAAGGTTGAATCCAGTAATGAAAGAAGTAGTCAGAAAAGAAGTACTGAAATGGCAAATTGCATGCTTTATATATGCAATCTCAGACAGTCCTTGGGTGAGCCCAGTACATGTGGTTCCAAAGAAGAGAGGATTCACTGTAATCAGAAATGAGAAGAATGAATTGATTCCTATAAGAATTGTGACAGGATGGATAGTGTGTATAGACTACTAGAAACTTAACACAACTACCAAAAAGGACCATTATCCTCCACCTTTCATTAACCAAATGTTGGACAGGTTAGCAAGGCACTCCTATTACTGTTTTCTTGATGGATCTTCTGGTTATAACCTGATTGCAATAGCCCCAGAGGATCAGGAGAAATCAACATTTACATGTCCTTATGGCACCTTTACCTTTAGAAGGATGCCATTTGGATGATGTAATGCTCCTACCACCTTTCAAAGATGTATGATGTCTATATTTTCTGACTTAGTGGAAGAGGTTATGGAAATATTTATGGATGACTTCTCAGTATATGGATCCAGTTTTGAATATTGTTTGAAAAACTTAGAAACAATACTTCAAAGGTGCCAAGATAAAAATCTAGCTTTAAATTGGGAAAAATGTCATTTCATGGTAACTGAAGGTATTATCTTAGGGCACAAGATTTATGTTGTTGGATTGGAAGTATATTAAGCAAAGATTGTTGTCATAAAAACTCTCATGTCACCTATAACAATGAAGGGAATAAGAAGCTTCCTGGGACATGCTGGATTTTATAGAAGATTCATTAAGGATTTTTCAAAAATCTCGCATCATCAGACCGGAAAAAAAGATGCAATTTTGATTTTGATGAATCATGCATATATGCATTTAAGGAAATTAAATCCAAATTAGTATCAGCTCCCATTATGTTGACACCAGACTGGAACAATGAGTTTGAAATTATGTGTGATGTCAGTAATTATGCAATGGGAGCTATATTGGGACAAAGAACTAAAAAGATATTCAAGGCCATATACTATGCCAGCAAAACATTCAATGAGGCATAAGAGAATTACTCCACCACAGAGAAGGAGATGCTAGCAATGGTGTTTGCTTGTGAAAAATTCAGGCCTTATATATTGGGGTCCCATGTTGTAATACACATTGATCATGCTGCAATTAAATATCTAATGGAAAAGAAGGACGCCAAGCCAAGGCTGATCAAATAGGTGCTACTACTGCAAGAGTTTGATCTAGAAATCAAGGATAAGAAGGGTAGTGACAATGTGATAGCAAATCACTTGTCTAGATTGGAGAGCATTTCTAGAACAGAAAAGGGGACAGAAATAGCATAAATTTTTCCTGATGAGCATCTATTTGTGTTATCAGTACAAACACCTTGGTATGTAGATATTGTGAATTACTTAGCTTATGGAGTCATGTCATTCGAATTCAGCTACCAGCAGAGGAGGAAATTGAGAACTGATTGCAGATTATATATATGGGATGACCCACTACTGTATAGAAGAGGAGCAGACATGATCATAAGGAGATGTGTCCCAGAAACAGAACATGGTGGTATTATGGAGAAATGTCATGCATTACCATATGGAGGACACTTTACAAGAGACAAGACAACCTAGAAAATTCTCCAATCAGGATTTATCGTCACTTATTCAAAGACTATTTTGAATGGGTAAAACATTGTGATGCTTGTCAGAGAATGCGCAACTTAAGCAGAAGAAGTGAAATGCCCCTACAAGGAATTCTTGTAGTTGATTTTTTATGTATGGAGAATAGACTTTATGGGACCCTTGCTATCATCATTTGGCAATATGTACATTCTCCTAGCTATGGATTATGTATCCAAATGAGTGGAAGCAACAACTTGTCCTAGAAATGATGCCATCACAGTGGTTGGGTTTATACAAAGAAACATTTTGAGCAGATTTGGAGCACCCAGAACAATCATCGGTGATATGGGAAGCCATTTTGCAAATAAATTTTTTGCAAAACTCATGAGCAGGTATGGAATCAAACATCTAATGGGATTGGCTTATCATCCTCAATCAAATGGACAAGCTAAAATTTCCAATAGGGAGATAAAAGAAATTCTGGAGAAAACAGTGAATGCAAGCATAAAGGACTAGTCTATAAAATTTGATGATGCACTGTGGGATTATAGAACTACTTAAAAAACTCCCATTGGAATGTCCCCATACAAAATTATATATGGAAAACCTTGTCATCTCCCCTTAGAACTAGAATACAAAGCTATGTGGGTCATCAAGAAACTAAATTGTGACTTTCAAGCTGCAAAGGAAAAGAGACTACTCCAAATGAATGAACCTGAAGAGCCGAAATGCAAGTTTTTATGACAATGCCAATCTACAAAGAAAAACCAAGAGGTGGCATGATCAAAAGATCCTAAGAAGAGAATTCAAGGCAGGAGAACAAGTTCTCTTATACAACTCTAGGCTAAAGCTATTTCCAGGGAAATTGAAGTCAAGATGGAGTGGTCCATACTAGGCCTGTCAAAATTCAACACGACACGATTAACCGACACGATTAACCGCTGATTAAACGGGTTTTGGTGAGACCTAAACGGTTCGTGAGACGAACGGTTCGTGATAAACGGTCAACCCGCGACGCTTAATAAACGGGTCGCGGTTCGTGAGACATGCCAACCCGCTTACCCGCTTAAATAAAATTAATAAATTATTTTTAAAAAAATTAATCATTTTTTTAATAATAAAATGCATAGAAAATATATCATTTTAATAAATTATATTATTACATTTTTGTAAGTTAGTTTGTTAGTTTTATGAAGTTAACATTTTTAAATAAACAGGTAAATGGTTAAACGGGTGGTTTACCGTGTTAAATGGGTCAAACGGGTGGTAAACAGGTAAATGGGTCAAATGAGTGGTTTATCGTGTTAACCCGACCCAACCCAACCCAACCCGTTTAAAATTAGACGCAGCAAACGAGTCGTATCGCGGTTACCCGCTTATTAAACTGCCTGCGGTTCGTGTTTCGATTTACCCGCGATAAACGTGTCGTGTACTAAGCTTACATGTTTTTCACCCGTCACCCGTTTAATCCGTAACCGTTTAACCGAACCCAACACGTTTGACACCCCTAGTCCATACACAGTGGTAACAAGTACACCCTTTGGAGCAGTAACACTAAAGACTGAATCTCGAATTGAATTCAAAGTAAACGATTAGAGACTAAAGCGTTATCTTGGAGGAAGCATAAAGGAGGTAGTTCCAAATTTTGAAAAGGGAAAAGAGAATTAACAAATGAAGACACTCTACAGCCTATGTCTAGCTAAGGACATTAAACTGAGCAGCTTCTTGGGAGGCAACCCAAACATAATTTTTTTTAGTTTTGTTAACTTTGATTGATGTTGATTACTTTTATGAATTTTAAGTTTCAATTTTTATTTTTTTAGAAGTTTTATTAGGAAGTCTGATCATTTGCTAATTTTCTTTCTTTTTTTTTTTTTGACAGGAAAGATGAATTGGAATCAGAAGTTATTATAAAGCACACTGCATCAAACTGAATTGTGCAGAAAATAGCTACAATGGGGAGTACTTCTAATTCTCTAAATTTTTTTTAGGTAGTAATGCATAGTTGAAGTTTAAGAAATTTGATGATTTTAGAGCCTAATTAATTAGACAACTTTCAGGTGCTAATTGCTTAAATGCTTTGTTGAGTATTTTGATGCTAATGAGATTGTTGTTCATACTTGAATTGAGGTTCTTTGATTGTTTAAGTAAATTTTCACAAATATGATCAAATGAGTATGAGTGGATGCACTTTCATTTTAAAATGTCCTGCCATGAGAGAAACAGAAAGATGTAAGTTCATAAAATTTTAGTTAAAATGTCGCAACACAATTGATTTAGGAATCAAATTGAAAAAGAAAGTTTATGTCGTGACACAATTCTTTAATGTCGCGACGTAAATTCAAAAGAGCACTAAAAAGAATGTTGCAATATACTTTCTCTGTTTCGCAACATAAATAAATTTCGGACTCAAATTAAAAAGGTAAGCTCATGTCGCGACATAAAGTTTCAATGTTACGACACAAACTCAGATGATGCACTGAAAAGAGTGTCACGACATTCTTCTCAATGTCGTGACATTAATGTCGTGACATTTAACAGGCCTAGTTTCCAATTGATCTCAAAACTATGTCGTGACAATTATTTCTATCTATCGCAACATTGCATTAAAAATGGAACAAACCATAAGGCAGTTGTTGTGGCGACATTTAATGAAGGGCACAATCAAACAGTTGGCTTATAAATTGAAAATTTTTGAAAACTGAAGGGCCACCTTTCTCATAAACTCTCAACCTTCTTAGCTTCTTCACTCAAATCTCTCTCATCTCAACCCCCTCAAAACCCTAGACTTCAAAGACCCTAAACCCCAAATCCAAATCTCATCAATGGCAGAACCCTAAAACCTGGTCCTAAATTTCAGTCAAATTATGGAGAAGTATACAGTAAATGAAGAGAAGGTTCATCTGGAACCTCAGACAGAGACGACTCCAGTGGCAGTACCAGAAGTGCAGGGAGAGGAACAAAACCCAGCTCAGAAAGGAAGAAAGCAGAAAAGAACTGAGCAAGTTATAGCTGAGCAAACTAAAGAATCAGAAGACGATAAAGCATTCATTTCAGATAAAGCCTACTCTTTCTGGGAGAAGAATCTGACCGACAAAGGATTTATCAGAGAAAGGGGGTTTGGTAAGTTCATCTCACCCTTTGCAAAGATAATAGAAAAAAGGGGCTGGAACTTGTTCTGAAAGCACAAACCACTCGGATTTGATGCAGTAGTTAGGGAATTCTATGCCAACATGATCGATATGAAAGAAGATTCAATATACGTCAGAGAAATATGGGTTCCCATGGGCCATGAAAGGATTAATGAAATTCTCCAAATCAAGGATCCCAAGAATGGATCTAAGTACAAAAAACTACTTAGAGAGCCCAATCATCAAAAGATTGTAGATTTTTTGACGGTTGGAAAAGGGAAGTGGAGTTCAACAAAGAAGAATCCGCATGAATCCATCAACAGAGGCTTACTAACAGAAGAAGCTAAGGTGTGGTTTCATTTCATTACTTCTTTCATGATTCCCACCAAGCATCTGAGCACCATAAGGGAGCAAGAAGCCATCATCTTATATGCCCTACTGAAGGGATACAAGTTCGGTGTGGGGAAGATAATTGAATCATCCATAAGGTGCCTCCACAAAAATGTAAAAAGAGGACTAATTGATGAGCTTAAAAGTCATATATTTTTAGTACATTTTTCTGCTTGATTTCCATCTAAACAAGACTGAATTATGTGCAGAATTATGGAATAACTAACCAAACTGTTAAATAGCAGGGAATTCAAGAAAAAGAAGAGTTTTTGCAGAAAAAGAAGCAGAAGGTGGATGAGCGTTAATGAGATAATTGGCTGAAGCAAGTTGCAGCAGAAAAGGCGCACAAAGATGAAGGAACCCGATGTCGTGAAGCTTTGGCAGCAATCAAAATGCATATCTAGGTCAGCAGCGCAAAAACCCAATGGAACGGCTGACTTGAAGAACAAGGCAATGAGATAAAGAAACTCCGTGTGAAGCAACCAGAAATGAAGAAGAAGAAGACTTCATGTCGCGACATCTCGAAGCGCCGCCGTGACATCGGCTGAATGATACGAGCAACATGACGCCGCAGTCGTCTGACAAATGTAGCTGAAGAGAAGAGGTAGCGACATCGAAACTTAGAAATTTCTGGATTGATGTCGCGGACAACAAGAACAATCGGAAGCTTGTAAGTTCATTAGTCGGCGTCAGCGACAAGAGATTGATGTCGCCGACAACAGAACCATCAAGTGAAAACCTGCAGCCATGTCGATGTCGCGACAAGAGATTGATGTCGCGATATCGTTGAGCTACCAATGAAGGTCGCAAACTCTAGCGAGATGTTGCTGCGGACAAAGAAATGAAGTCGCAGAACACCAAGAGCAACCATTGAAAGATACAAGTGGGCGCGGGTGATCGGGGCGAAAAGTATCGCTTGATGTCGCTGACAGAGATTTCGATAAGCTCGCCAGACATCAAGACAACAATCGGGGCGTCAGTAGATGACTCGGAAATGAGGTAGCGACAGATATCGGCGTCGACATCGTGAGATCACTGAAACCTACAAGGCATGAAGTGATGTCATGACAAGGGATCGATGTCGCTACATCGTGAACACCCATTGAAGGTCATGTAAGATTAAGTTGATGTCGCGACGCGGAGATCGACATGTCGCGACATGGATGATGTCGCGACAAGGGATTTGAAGTCGACCGACATTAACATGGGCCACCCACTTGAAATCCACAAAGACTGCATTGGATTAGTTCAACCGAGAAACCCTATAAATACGCAACTTACCCACCATAAAAGTAGTTTGATACTGGCTAATGCACGAGGTCCGGTAGTCATTGCCCATTTTCTTTATTTTAGTTTTTCTTTTCTTTTCTTTTATTTTCTTCAATGTTGATAGGTTAGAGATTAGATTAGATTTATCGCTTTAGTTTTCGCTTTATTTTCTCGAACTGGTTGTTATCGCTTTGAGTGTAAGCCGAATGCGCACTCATTTCTTTCAAATTACTAATTGAATGTTTGGAAGCTCGCATAAATTTCGAATTCGCCTCTCCAAGCCTATAATGCGCTTATTCTTATGATCGTAGGAATGTCAGAGTGTGTAATTCCAAGAATCAGGAACTCACTTCCATTATGAATGATATTTTAAATTATCTGTAGTTGTTTCCAAGAAATTAAGTAATTTCATTTATGAATTTACTTTCAAAAGGGTTTTTAATGTTTTTGACCAATATCGCTCTTATACCCAAGCATTGTTTCATTGCTCTGATTTCAAGGAGGTCCTCCGAGTGACAATGTAGATGACAATCCCGGGAGTTATGGAACATTTCTTTGAAGGTATATTAACCTCGCTATTAGAGATCTAATGAGCTTTGTGGAGTTTACTTGATAAATCCTCTTCTCACTTGAAATCAGAATGAGTTGAATGAGCTAATAATTTAAATAAGCAGAGTTCAATTCGATTCAATAGTGAAGCTAATCCCGTGTTAGTCCGAGATCTAATCATGAGAGGGTGATCTATTCTAATTTTGAGGAAGAGTAACTGGAAGCTTGTATATCCTTGCTTGACCGGGAGCAACTTGGGAGCTAAGGTTTACACCATAAAATGGGTATGAAGTATTGCAAAAGAAAAATACCTGCACTAGGAAGTCCTCATAGTAGTTATCTAATTCTCAGACTAGAGGATCGTGCAAAAGATTAGATAATGAAATGTGAAGTGTGGAGAGATCCAACTGAACTACTAAACGCCTTGGACATTTTAAACCCAAATACACAAGCAAAATTAATGTTGTTGACAATGTGTGAATTGATACTTCACAATAGCATCGGGATTCTACCGTGGACTTAAATGATGATTATTCAGTGTCCATTTACCTTCTTAACTATTCTTTATTCATTATTCTTTAGATTCAGTTTATTCGATTGTTCATTTTTTTATACAATAGTATATTTCACAAAGCTTAATAGGCAGGAACACAATGTCATTTTATAGTCCAAATAGTATGGAGCTTGAGTAGTCGTAGAAGTTAATCTGTAATCTTTAGATCTCTGGGATCAGAGTATCCGGACTTAAATCCAATTTCTATTACTTGTCTAATTGCACTTGCGTATTATTAGCCAAAACCAATATTGAAAATGATTTAATCTAGGAAGTCTTTTGGTCCGGTTAACAAGTTTTATGGCGCCGTTGCCGGGGATTAGATAATAGTCCTTGGTAATAACGTCATAAATTTGTATGTGTTTTGGTCCAATTAACAAGTTTTATTTGGCGCTCACGGATCGAATCTGGTCACCCGCTGACAGGCGGAATACTCACCACTATACTACAATGACATCTCGTGTCACTTCCATCCCCATCCAAAGAACAACATTGTGTTTCAGATTTTGGCTGGAGTTCAAGGGATATGGGCAGAGGAAGAAATCTGTCCTAAGGTTTCTTCTTTAACATTGATAAGGATGACAAAAGGCCCAAAGAACATAAAGATGAAGGAAATGGAGATTGTGGAAGTAGCAGAGGAGCCTGAGAAAGAAGAACATGAACAATTAGGGATGGAACAAATCCTAAGAGAGGGCCAACTGCCAGCTGAGGATCGATGCAGAGCAAAAGAAGTCCATTAATTCACTCACCTCCTGATGTAAGTCAGACTTTTTCTAAACCAGCATAGTGTTCCAAGAGCAATCAAGGAAATACAAAAATTATGGAGATGTTGGTATCAATGAAAAAGGAAATGGTGTAAGACCCGAGAAAATTCCAATTTTCGGAAAAAGGGTAAAACGGTAATTTCGGTCAAAATCTGAATTTTTTCTAGATCTCGGATGAAGAAACGGACTTCACCGTTGGAATCGTCTCTTGAAATCTAGCTACCACGTCGAATTTCGGGCCGACCCGGTGACAAGAGGAATTTCACGCTGAGGTATCGGTGTTCCGTGCCAGAAACGGGCTCGAGAGATATGTGATGTGACAAAAGTCACTATTTACATAAAAATTCATGTGACACATGTCACATGAGTAGAGAGAGGATGGGATGGATGGCTGAGATTGTGCCAAGTGTCAAAAAATCAAGAAAATGGGACAAGATGAGAATTATTGGAATTGTTAATGAGAATAAGACAAAAGCTAAATAGTCTTCTTCTCCATTTTTGAAGACAAAAAACGTGCAGAGGCTGGAGCAAAAAGTGGCAGAAAGTTGGGTTTTGAGTTTTAGAGAGAGAAGGAGCTCTTTCTAGATTTACTAAGAGTTTCGACTTCGCTGCCTCTCGACTGAGCAAGAAGTAAAGTTGATCTATGCAAACGAGGTTGGCTACGCGTGACACCGATTTGGTGGAGTTCACAACCCAATAGGTAGGACTTTCCTACTTGTGATATTCTTCGCTAAGAGCCATGTTTATGGTTGTGATATTATGAGGCTTGATTTAGCTGCAATCTGGCCTCAAAACCTTGAACCGAGTGGAGAAAATCCCAAATTTAGGTCATGAACATACTAACCCGAGGGTTTCACTGTTCACATGAATAGTGACTTGATTTTTTGTGTGATTTTTATGATGTTGAGTGATTCAAAATGAATTGCTTGTGTTTGTTAATTAGCCCATGTGAGCTAATTTTGGTGTTATTGATTGTGAATTTGCATAATATGATTTATGTGGATTAATTATGTTAGTATATATATGTTTTATATATTAGCATGAGTTTTTTAGGATTAGCATCATGCATTCCATATGCACTAGGGCACCCTAGAATATTAGGAGTGAGTGCATGACATGAAATTGAAAGAAAAACGAAAATGTTTGTGAATGGAATTTCGACGGAAGATTTTCCGAAGAATTGCCTTGGAGAGTCGTCCAACAGATCACTTCGGATGAAGACCATGACTGTTTCGGAGCGTTATCCAGCAATTCGCCTCGGAGGGTAGTCCAATGTATTTACCGAAATTCAGTAGTGAGTTTTTGAGAACAAAAAGTTTTTGTTTTGAAAACTGGATATTTTACTCGCATTCGGCTTAGGCATATGTGAGGGAGTCAATGAGGACTCCTGACACGTGGATTGGTCATGTAGACATTCGAAAGTAAAGTTCATGTAATCACAATGTGATTGTTTTCCATGGCATGTGCGCTTAGGTGGGGAGTAAACCTATGTAGGAAATTATTCTACTAGGGCTTTGCTCACTCCCGTCAAGGGATCACCTTATCGTGTACAGGAGTGTGCATGAGGACTGCTAGCTAGAGGTCGCTTAGAAGAAAGCCGACGCGCTTTGGTATTGATTTTGTATAACATGTATTAGAATTGTAAATTTTAATATATGTTGAATTAAGAGTAATGTAAAAACTCTTGAACCATGTAATATATTTGGTTGGGATATATTTTATGAGTATTGATGCAGGAGCCCAAGTGGCCAATTATTTTACTTGCATGTGGACCCGGTGTGGTCATTGTAAACTGTTTAGGACAGGTTGTATTTGGGTAGAGCTCCTATTACAAAGGAGACTCTGCCCGATTTTCATGAGTGGTGTCGAGTTACCCGACATCCACGATTATTTCGTAGGTTGACGGGTTGTCGGGACCCCCGGTTTTGGGGCGTCACAAATGGAGGAGAGAGAGAATAGATGGGAACAACAACAAAAGATTAGTGAGGAGTTTCTAGAGGCTGACTTCAAAAGAAGGGAACAACGGTGGTAACAAATACTCAAACAAAGGGATGAAGAATGGAAAGAAGAAATAGAAAGGAGAGAAAGAGAATTGATGCAAAGGCTGAACAAAAAAATAAAGACCTTCTACAATTAACAACTGAAAAGAGATAAAGATGTGCTTTCATTTTTAAAAAAGAGAGAGGAAAATATGGAAGCCATTATGTTGCAGAAGGTAGAAGGGTTCAAATATCTCTATAAGGAACAATTCAAGGAATTTGGAAAGCTCATGGAGAAGAGAGACAAAGAGCTAGAGATGAATAATAATTACAGACATAAATTATGGAATGATAGTCTGGACCAAGTGAATTCAAATTTAGTGAACATACACAATGTGCTCATTGAACTTGAAGGATCTATGAATAACCTGGGTAGTAGGCAAGATCATTTGATTACCCTAGTGGAGTACACCAATGATTATTGCCTCTTCAATAGAGAAGAACCACTAGAAAAAGAAAAGCCAGACATCTCCATTCCCAAGTTCCCTCCATCTCTAGCTACCTTTAACCTTGAACCTCCAAACCTGAAAACTTCCAAATCCTACAAAAGAAGAAGATGAACCCATGTATTCTTTTTCTCTCCAAACAAAAGTTGTAATCATTCCTCTGAATAAAAGTTCAAAACCAGTTAATGAAAAATTCTATGTTCAATTGTGTTTTTTATTGTTTGATGTTGTTTCTCTGCTTAATTTTCTTTTGTTTGCGATCGATAATTACTAGTTAAATAATCGAGAAACCAACCACCTGGATCAAATCGCTTCCAATCAGCCGCAGCATGTTTGGTTGAAATGAAATGATGAAATTGTGGTTGTGTTGGAGTGTTTTGAGCTGAATGCAAGATCAAAATGAACTTCTTGAATTGATTAAAACAACACAACAACAAATCTCAAAGCCAAACAAACCATTGATAGATGCATTGTGGTAGGCTTCACTGAATTGGAAAAGGAAGTTGCAAGTTTAGCTAAAATGAGGTTGAATGTTCAAATTTAGGAAGATTTACTCAATAGAAAGAACAAATAAGGCTTTTGAGATTGTTTGTGTAAACAGTAAGGTCAGTAAAAATCCTGAACAAACAATGCACATGGTCAAAGTGAGTCCTTAACAAATTGTGAAATATTAGGGACATCTTCTGGGTTCAGTCATAGTCAAATAGTCTAATGACCTAGAACTTGTTAGATTATTAGTCAAAGCGAAATCCTAGGCAATACCACTAACAGGAAGTGATATAGGCCATCTATGGAAGTTTGAGCCTTTCAAGCCTACCCTTATAATATGCATATGCATACACTCTAGTTCCAGAATTGAGCCAAATAGTCTAATTTCTTCATTAAAACAGCACTTAGAAGCCTCAAACCCTTCCTTCATTTTAATCTTATAGTAAAGAACCCTTTATTACCTAGGTTTCAGTACAAGAACTTCAAAATGCAAAAAAGGGCAAGATCGGGAAATGTTAATGGATTTGAAAGGAAAACAAGAACGGTTGATGGAAAAAAGAAGAGAACAATTGAAGGAAAGGAAAGGAATGCGTGAGAAGAACTCAAAGGTTGTAAATTGTCAAATTGAATAAGTTTTGTCTTTGCGGCTTCCTCTTGAACAATTAAGTTCATAGGGGTGTTTCAACACCTACACCTTAATGCCAATCGTACGGAGTCATGAACCTGAAGTTCTAAGAGTGGTAGAAAGCCTAAAAAGACAAGACATTGAACTATTCCTAAAAATCTTTGACAAGTAAAAGAAAAGCAAAAAGTGCTTTTATCTAAAGGGACTGAATTGATAAAAATGACAGTGGAAAATAAAACTACCAAGATGAGAGTATGCAGTATGATGCATCAAGATCAAGTTTGGGGAAATATTTCTTTTTAGACATCAGTAGGAAAGAAAGGGATGAAGGATAGAAGCAAAGATGCAAAAATTGAAGATTGAATCGGGTACTTTAGCCTAAATTTTCCAATTAACCCAATTACCCAAGCCAAACTTTACAAGCCTAAAAGACCTAATTGATCTTGAAGGTTGCACTTGCCTGCATTAGTGGAGACTAATATGAAAAACAAGCATATGGGACTTTGAAGAACTAATTTTGTTGTAATTGTGTAAAACCCTAGAAGATTAGCTAATTTTTCCAAGGAAGAAGGGAAAGAAGACCATCACACACTCACATATCAGGATTAATTGACTGAATTGTTTGCACTTTAGAAATCATTAGTTTGTTTTGTGTCAGTAATTGAAATTTTTTCTTAATTCTGAAGTGAAAACTAAATTTGAAGCCATTCTGCAACTAACTAGTTTCAATTCAAGTTGCGGATTCAAAAAGGATTGCAATATAAAACAGAAAAGTGTCCTTGATGAGTCTTAAACTCATCTATTTTTAATCCAATTTTCTGGCTTGTTTTCAATATTTTCAAAGTTGGTTTAATGCCAAATTATGGAGTATTTGCAAACTTTGTGTTTTGCAGGTATTAATTCAAAAATGAGAGATTTCCAACAAGAAAGAAGAGAAAACAAAGAATTACAAATAGCTTCATGTCGCGACCGGGAATTTCAGGTGTCACAACAAACTTCCAAGCAATTACCAAAACGTGTCGCACCAACATTTCATGTGTCGCACCAACATTTCCTGTGTCGCAACACCATTTCCTAATTGTTGACAATTGAGATAGGCCGCGATGTAAGACAAAGCAGTCATGACAGAATGGGAAAATATGCAAGTCACTGGAACAAGATAGTTTGTGTCATGGTTATACGTCGAATCGAAGGTAGAATATATGTCGTGACAAAACTCTCGTCTGTCGCAACATGGAAAAGTTTGCTGAGACGTAAAAGATGTCAAAAGAAGGCTTGGGGGTCATGTATTAAAGAAAACTAAGTCAGCGACAAAAAGGGTGCTTAATGGATGAATCCACCGTTGCAACAAGGAGAGTCACGCGACATGCTTCAAACCTTAAAGGTAGTTTTGACTGGCCGTGACGTAGATCTTCTCGTGTAGCTTAATACACAGAATGTCGAATAGAGAGAAATGATAGTCGCGACACAACTCTAAGTCGTGATAGAAGTTTCAACACAATGTAAAGAAGTCATGTCACGATAACAAACTGGTCAATGATATACGTTTAGTCATGAACACGTGGAAAGTCCTATCGCGACAAGGAAACGGCTTCTACCACACGAAGTCGCTAAAGGTAGAAGCAGGTCTCGAATTTAAAACTAAGTCACGACAAGAAAAATATGCTGCATGCAGAAAAGTGTTATCGCGACATAACATATTGGGGTTGTGACATGTAAAACATCCCCAACACAAAAGTCTAGGTCGCAACATAAAAATGAAGCTACAACAAGGAAATAGGCTAAGTGGCGACAGGACTCTATCGCGACAGACTTTTTGGGTCACAACTTAGATGACAATAATGCAAGACAGTGTTGCAACAAGAACCATAACAAAAATGTTGTCGCGACAAGAAAAGCTGGATCGCAACATCAATTTGAAGAAGCAGATCAGCATCACTGTCACGACATGAAAACTTTGGTAGCGACACCAACTTGCAGAAGCTGCACTGAAACTATGTTGCGACATGGGTATCGATGTTGCGACATACATGTTTAAGGAATGAATAGAATATTGTCACGATAAAGGAAACTCTGTCGCCACAGAGTTATCATACTGAAGTAAAGAAGAGTGCTGCAACAAAAAAATATGCTATCGCAATTCAAGCAAGAATGAGCACAAGATCTTCTAGGTCGCGACAGACGACTGCTTGCTACAAATAGAAACCTGCAACAAAATTCAAAAACTCTGTTGCGACACAACTTTCAAGTCGCGACTGAGAAGACAACCTGGGCCTAAAATTTAGGGATTCATAAAAGAAGCATTGAAGTTAAGGCCCAAACTTTTAAGGCTCTATAAATAGAAACGACTGCAGAAAGCGAGGCAATCAGTTAGCAACAATGAACCAGAGTACCTGGGGAGCTGAGGACTCTTTTGTATTATATTTTTCTTTTTTTCTTTTTTTTTTCTTTTTTTTTTTTTATTTCTTCGTAGATTAGCGTAGCTTGATATTTTAATTTGTTACTAGATCCCAGTTTGAATGATTTGTCTTAAGTTTTGAAGTTGAAATTTAATGTTGAAATTCATTTACGATTATCGCTTGAATGCAATAAACCCAGACAACGCCAGAGGATCGCTTTCTTCAACATTCACCCATAAAGTGGAATTTTCCCCTGACGCATTTCAATGTATGCTTTAATCCGGGGCTGAACACAACTTCCACTGGGAAAGATCTAATGTTAGTTATGGTCTTTTCTACAAAATGAGAAGAAAATTTTAGTCAATTTTTGAGTTTATTTGAATGGTGTTTGCTTTTATATTAATTGTTCCCAATTTTAGTAGCTTATACCCATGAAAAGGAATATTGAGTTTAGTTCTCATTTCTAGAGGCCCTCCGAGGACATAGAGATGGAAATTCCCGAGAGCTTAGACCCGCTTACTCAGGTATGTTAGACTAATATTGATGAACTAATGAGCTTTGAAAGGTTACTTAGATAAATCCTCAATTTGCTCATGGTTTGAGAATAGGTTGAGTGATATATCAATTTAATCAATTAGAGATCTCTCCTTGGTCTGGAAGAATGATCTTGATCCCGTGTTAGCATGAGATCTAATCAAGGAAAGAGAAAACTCTTCCCGCATCTTAAGGATGACATCATTCTCATTGTGATATCAGAGTCGCTCGCCTTTGGGAAGTGCGAAATCTCAAATATAAGAAATGGAATGAAGTATTGGAAAAGAAAAATATCCATATCTTACAGAGAAATTCTATTTACTAGTAATTGTTTAGGAATCATGTGCTCGTGAATGAACATGAACTCTACTCGTGAAAAGTATGGTTAGATGAGGAACTAAACTATACTAGTCAGCTCTTAACAAATTCAGACATTTTAACTCAGTGAAAATAATGAGATTAGAATGCAAGAATTGATAATTTCACAGCAGCTGAAACCCAGTGCTGTTTACCCCCAAAGAATGATCTCGGTTCACTCAAAGGTACATTTAGGATTTAATTTTTTTTTTCTTTATATTAAATGTGTGGATTCTAGTTTTTATTAGGTTACTAAATTCATCTTAAACTAGACGTTATATGTAGAACTTTGAGTAGTTGGGGGTAGTTGGAAGTTTAAATTCCTTTCAATCTTTGTGGGAATGATATCCGAACTTATAGGTCCACTTTATTACTTGTACGACCTGTGCACTTGCAGTTTTTAAGACCAAAGTAAATTTTCAATTGAGTTTAGTGACAAAATTATTTTCTTATGAGCATATAATGTATTTTGGGTTTGTATCAAATTTTTTGTGCCATTACCTGGGAGTAATTTTTAGTCTTCTAGTAATGGTGCTAATAATTTGAATATGCACAACAAATTGGTCAACAAGTTTTTGGTGTTGTTACCTGGAATTCTAGTTACTCCTTTGGTGACAGTGTCATAAATTTGTATATATATCATTTGGTCGACAACAGTCCCTAAAAATAAAGCTAAATTGTTTGAGGACAAACAAAATTTTCTTCTCTTTGCTTAGGGACAAGCAAAGCTTTAAGTTTTAGGGAATTTAATAAGTCTTAAACTCATCTATTTTTAATCCATTTTTCTGGCTTATTTTTAGTATCTTCAAATATGTTTTAATGCCAAATTATGGAATATTTACCAACTTTGTGTTTTATAGGTTTTAATTCAAAAAGAGGAAATTACAACAGGAAAGAAGAGAAAAAGAGCAATTGCATCAATCTTTATCGCGATAGAGTTTTGTGTGTCGCAACAAACTTCCAAGTAAATGGCAAAGGAACTCAGTCACGACAATAATTTCCTTATCGCAACACAAAGGTCTGAGTATTGACAAATGAGCTCTGTCACGACAAAAGACAACGTGTCGCGACATAAAATGGGAAGAATATAACCAGTCAACTGAGACAAAGAAAGTTTATGTTGCGACAAAGTTTTCAGCAGGATGTCAACACAAGGAAGAAATTGTCGCAACAAAGAAGCTCTTGTCGCTACAAATGAAACATGAAGAAGGCAGAAACTCAACAAGGTATCTTCTATCACGACAATAAATTAAAAAGCAATACAAGAAGAATACTACGACATAAAAGTTTATGTTGTGACGTAATGAAGAACATAAGGCAAAATCTCTATCGCGACATTGATTATGGCAACATGGAAAAGCTTGTTGAGACAGGAGAAGAGCTTCGAAGAAGAATTTCGTCAGAATTAGTGACGAAGTCGCGACGCCAAAGAAGAAGAAACTCCAAATGCGGATGTATAAACGAGGTAGTGACATGTGATGCTTACTTAGTGAACCGACCTGGTTGCAACAAAAGAATCCAATGTTGCGACATACTTCAAGCTGAAGAGATGTTTCGATGTCGCGACAGGGATCCTAAGGTTGTGACACAAAGATCAGCTGAACACAAATAAACAAGGTCACGACAAAAAATTTCTATGTCGCAACAAAGATTCCAACACAAGGAAGATAAGTCTAGTCGCTACATGACAAACTGGGTCGCGACACCAATTTGAAGAAGTTGCATAGAAACTCTGTCGCAACAAAATTATAGATGTCGCGACATAACTATTCAAGGAACCACACATAAGATTGTTGTGACATAGAAGGGGTTGAACAACAGACTTTGCAAGACAGATTGTTAAGGAGACAAAGAAAGATCTTTCGCGATAGAGGAAACTCTGTCGTGATACAATGAATATGCTGAAGAAAAGAATACTGTCACGACCAAAGAAACTCTATCGCGACATAATCCAAGAAATAGCATAGGAGTGTGTCGCGATTGCATCGACCGCATGTCGCAACAAAGACTGCGGATGAAGACTGAAGTGACATGACAAAACTTCAGTCACGATGTAGAATGCAAACTCGGGCCAGAATTTTTAGATCCACAATGTAGCCTTGAATTTAGGCCCAAACTTCTGTGGGCTCTATAAATAGAAACAATTGAAGAAAGAAAGGAGCTCTAGTTTTACGAGAGGAAAAACTCGAGACATCTAGGGAGCTGAGGACTCTTTTGTATTATATTTTTCTTTTATTTTTCTTTTCTTTCTTTCTTTTCTTTTCTTTGTAGACTAGATTTAGCATAGAATTTTAATTTTTTTACTGGATCTGAAACAGTGAATTGTTCAGAAGTTTAAAAGTTGAAATAAATTGTTGAAAGTCATTTCTGATTACTATTTGAATCCAATGAAATCTAGACAAAAGCTGGAATTCATATCTTTCAGTTGATTATAGTTACAATGAAATTTTCCTCGACGCATTTTAGTGTTCACTATGCACCCGCTTATCAGAAACACAACTTCCACTAGGAAAGTTCTAATGTTAGTTATGGTCTTTTCTGCACAATTAGAAGAAAATTTCCTGGGTTGAGAATCTTGAATTTATTTGAATGGTGATGTTCATACAGTGAATTGTTCCCAATATTAGTAACTAATACCCATAAAAGGATTGTTTTCTAGCTCTGATTTCCAGGAGGCCCTCTAAGTGACACAGAAATGGAGATTCCTAAGAGCATGAGGCATTACTTGGGGTTATGCTAGACTAATATTGAAGAACAAATGAGTTTTGAAAGATTACTTAGATAAATCATCAATTTACTCATGGTTTGAGAATTAGTTGAGTGATTTATCAATTTAATCAATATATATCTCTCCTTGGTCTGGACGAATGATCTTGATCCTGTGTTAGCATAGATCTAATCAATGAAAGGGAGAACTCTTTAAGATTTTAAGGATGAGACATCATTCATCTTGTAGAAATCTGGCAATGACCCTGGCTCGAGAGTGCCAAGAAATCTACAAACTATAAGATATGTGTGCGAAGTATTGAAAAGAAAAATACCCATATCTTATAAAGAAATTCTGATTACAAGTAATTGATTAGAAACATGAATCAAAAAAATGAATATGACTCTAATCAAGGAAAAGTATGGTTAAAGGAGAAATCTAAACTATACTATCTCACCTCTTTGACAGATTTAGATTCCAATTTATGATATAATCGAATTAGACTATGATGCTTAAGGTGATAATTTCATAGCTTGATGAAATCCCGGTGTCCACTTCGGTGATAATGCAGTTGATCCAGGTTTATGTTTAGGAGTTTAAATGTTTCCTTTATTATAAATGTAGAAATTTAGATAGTAGAATTCTTAGTTCAGTAACGAAATTTCTATGAAATGAAAGTTCAAATGGTGTGGAACTTGAGTAGTTAGGGTAGTTGAATTTTAAATTCTTTTCAATCTCTATGGGAACGATATTCGAACTTATAGGTCCACTTTTATAACTTGTACGACCTGTGCACTTGTAGTATTAAGACCAAACTAAATCTTTAATGAATTCATTGACAAATCCATTTTTCTTATAAGCATACAAGTTATTTTGAATTACATGAACAAGTTTTGAGTACCTTTATTAAGGTATTAGCATAGCCTAGTCCGGTAATGGTGACATAGAGATTTGTATATATGATTTGGTCACATCAAGGCCATGTGTTAATTTTATAGTGTTTTGGGAAAGAGCTGGAGGTGCAAGATAGGCCATAAAGGTTGTTGCAGGTTTGGGTGAGTTTTAGGTCGCGACAAGAATTCCTGGTTGAGAGAGAGTTTCTTGTCTTGTGTCGCGATAGGGGTTCCCAGTGTCACAACATGGTTCTCAGGCTGTAGGCAGTTGCTAGGTAGCGACATAGTCTTTCCATGTCGCGACGGTGTTTGCTTCTCTATCGTGACAATGTCGCTACAGAGGCTTACTTATCGCAACTGAGACGATCACTACAAGAGGTCAGGTGTTGCACCCTTAATGTTACAAAAGAGTTTGGTCAGGGCAAAGGGTTTTTATGTCACGACAGGGCAGTTTCCATGTTGCGACAAGGTTTGGCCTTAAGTGAGAGGGTACCGTGTATCATGACGGGAATTTGATATCGCGACGAGGGGTTGAATGAGACCGATGGATTTTATGCATAGCGGTGTGGCTCTACATTACATGCGATAGAGGTTCTCTGTTACGACAGGGATTGGGGCTTCACAGCATGGTATCAGAGCCTAGGTTTATAAATACCTAGAGCTAGACGTCAGACACTAGCAATATGGCTCTGTGTCGGGAATTAGGTATACGATTACTTAGGACTTAATAGGCACGGGTTAGATCATGCATTCATTGTGCATTCCGATGAATTACTATGTGTTATACACTGCATGATATTGTGTTATGTACTATGTGAATTATATACTTGAGCTAAAGATAGTGTATAGGAAATGTTGAACACTAGGGTGAATAACCTTAGAGGAGTTCGGTGAATGAATGAAATATGTTGAGATTCGGATTGCGGCGTATATTAGTAGTGGCATATGCACCTCACCTAATTGAGCAAAGAAGGAAAAGGAAAATCTCAATTTTCTATTTGACACATGTAGATGGCAAGTCGGGGAGGGGCGTAGGGGGTCGCGCCCGCGAGGGCGATGGCAAACCATCACATTTTTCGGTGACGGGCCTTTGTAGAGGCTATGGAGTGCTGCCGGTGGCTGCCCGATTACGCAGGCTAATGTAGCTGTGGGCCAGGGTGGACCAAGTAACCTCCAGAGGTTTATGGCACATCATCCTCCGACATTCACAGGGGGAGGGGATCCGGTGGTAGCCGACCATTGGTTCCGTCAAATCGAAAGGATTTTGGAAGCCATGGAGCTTACCTCGCGCCGTGAGGATCGAGTTGCTTCATTTAAGGCCCCAGAGGTGAATCAGTGTGGTGGGATTGGATTAAAGTCTCAGAGGATCACAGGAGGCTTGATGACAAAGGGGGAGGGGGATTACGAGGCTCTTCATGAGTAAGTTTTCAACATCTAACCCAGGCATGCAAGGCTGAGTTCCTTGAGTTGAAACAAGGAAGTATGACAGAACTCGAATACGTAGCTAAGTTCACCAAATTAGCACATTTCGGGGATGATTATGTGGCCACATACTTGGCCAGGTGAGAAAGTTCGAGGATGGTCTAAAATTATCCACCTAGAAGTTGGCAGGGTTCCTCCTACAAGATATGGGCCCATATAGTCGGGACGGCTATGGAACATAGAAGAGATGGAGCGGCGCCTGAGGCGGCCCGAGACCACGGGTCTTTGGTGAAGGAAGGAGGCCAGCCTTTTTCTAGTTACGGAAGAAGCGGAGAAGGCTTCCTGGTTCACGAGGTTTTCCCAGGGGGCGGGGTGCGGCTAATGCATTGCGAGGCCATGCTCTTGGGGCTCTAGCCGGGTTAGGGCCGAGATGACATGTTACCATTGTCGCTGGCTGCGGGTCTGTCCAGACCGGAATTAACCATAGAGGCAGGGATCTCAGAGTTATGAGATGCCATAGTCCCATTTGTCAGTAAGGCACACTTCGACACAGTTTGTTCCTTCTTACCCCAGCACAAGCCAGAGGAACCAATATCAGCCTTAGGGTGCGGCACAAGAACCTACTATGTCACAGGTGGGCCAAAGAGGCCAAAGTATGGGTCGAGGCTAAGGGCAGGGTTCACAGGCCAGGACTTCGGGGACCTAGGGGCGTGTCTACGCCGTTATACCATAGACTGAGATTGCATATCAGTCGGTTATATAGGGTATGTTTCTACTCTTGTGCCTATGGGAAAGAGTGTTGTTTGATTTTGGTGCATCGCATTCATTTATTGTTGCATCTTGTGTGAATGTTTTGAACTTAAAGTTTGAATCCTTGGGAAAGTCGTTACATGTAAGCTCTGCCCTAGGAACTAGGGTGAGTGTTGATATGATATGTCAGGATTGTGAGCTAGAGATCTCCCGAGGTCACACTCTTTGTGAACTAGGGTCATGGACATATCAGACTTTGATGTCATTCTTAGTGTGGATTAGTTAATGTAAGGTAGTCGTCATTGATTGTAGGATTATTCGCCTACACGGGATAGTGTTTGTATTTACTTTTCAAGGGATAAGCATGATCTTTACGAGAATTTGTGTCACGACTCTAGGTGCATGGCGGAGTTAATGGGTTCTTGTGAAGCCTTACCTTGGAGGCGAGGCAAAGCGGAATTAAAATTACACCTCGGGTGGTTTGTAGATAGCAGTGACATTTTCGAATGAACTCACAGGATTACCTTCACGAGGTTGTAGACTTTACACTCAAATTAACCTGATCGTCGCCATTTCTATAACTCAGTATAGGATGGCGTGGGTTAGTTGGGAACTCGAGTTCGGATACAAAAATTGTTAGATGAGGTTTGTGTATTAGGCCAGAGCACTTCACCATGGGAAGCTCGGTTGCTCAGAAAAGGACAAGACCCTTTGACTATCATTGGCCTGCTTGATTGAACAAGGTTGAGTAGAATGGTATCCTTTTACGGATTGGTTGATGATTTGTTTGATCGGTGAGAGGGCACGAGTGTACTCTAAGATGAGCCCTCACGCATGGGAATTACCGTCATTTAGGAGTTAGGAGGTGATATCCATAAGACAACGTTTAGGACATGATATGGGCATTTGGTTCAATTGATGCCTTTGGGATTGACAAATGTGCCGGCGGCATTCATGGATCCTCATGCATAGGGTATTCGACCTTATTTGGATCCCGGTTTTTTATCTAGTACTGACAACATTTTGATCTACTCCGAGTCTGAGGAGGAGCATGAGGATCATTTGAGGATCGTTTTGCATGTTTGAGAGACCATCGGAGTTGTAGCCAAGTTGACAAATGTGAATTTTGGCTACAGGGGTGAAATTCTTAGACTTTGTCGATGTCGACTTTAGATGTAATCAATGAACTACAGGAAGGTTGAGATTATTTACGAGTTAGGAGGAGTAGAAATTAAGTCTTCGAGATACAGTTTCTTAGGATTGGCGGGGTACTACAGGAGGTTCATTTAGGAATTTCTCGGGGACCATGATCCACATGACAAAGTTTAATAACGAGGAAGGAAGTCGAGTTCGAATGGAATGACACGTGTGAGAGAGGCATTCTAGGAGTTAGGGGCTTACTTGACTCCTGATGATAATCCCCCGGAGGCAAGGGAGACAGAGGTATCGGTGTATTATGATCCCCTCTCCCAGGACGAGGAATTTGCAGGATGTGTGTATTAATACGTGCAGGAGGTTTGGCGGGCACTGGTTCTAGACGACAGAATCATGACATATTCACTCTACGACATGGAGTTGGCGACCATAGTCTTTGCATTAAAGATTTGGGCCAGCTAACTTCCTTAATAGTGAAGCGGTTGAAGTATTTTTGGACGCGCGAGTGCAAGAATATTTTCATATAGCGAGACCTCAACATGTGAGAGCAACGGATGGATGGAGTATACGCGGAGGATTATGACTTCACTTTGCATTACCATCTTAGTAAGGCAAATGTGGTGGCCGATGCACTCAGTCAGAAGTCATAGCGAGTACTAGCTAGCGTAGCTTCCCTGGAATGGTAGATGCTCAAGATTATAGGACAGTTTGGACTACGGTATAGTGATCAGGCTCAGGGTGTTTTGGGGAGTTTAATGCTCGCCTTCCTGCTTGAGCAAAGATTGGTCGAGTCGGTGAGATGGTAGTAGCCATCGAGGCCAGGTCTGAACGGGTTATAGTGGCGAAAAATTTGGGCGTTCATGCATATGGTAGTCTTTGGTATAAAGGGATGAGGTCATGGGTTCCCAGGAGTTAGCCAGTCTGAGAAAGAATCTCGGGGAGTTCCATTGCTCTCGTTTTGCAGTACATCAAAATTAGCCGCAGATGTATAAGTCTTCGTCGCGATGTGCTGGAGTGGGATGAAGAGGCATGTTGGGGACTTTGTCCAACAATGCCTCACGTGTTAGTAGATAAAGGTTGAGCATCAGAGGCCAACATGACTACTCGATACATTGGAATGGCGGTGGAAGTGGGAACACGTCACGATAGACTTTGTGACCCACTTGCCACGAACATCGCAGAGGCATGATGCGGTGTGGGTGATAGTGGACCGGCTCACTAAGTCGGCACACTTCCTAACATTGTAGATGACCTTCACACTAGAGGAATTCTATAAGTTATACATGCAAGAGATTGTCCGGTTACATGGAGTACCAGTGTCCATAGTATTGGATAGGGATTCTAGGTTCACGGCACACTTTTGGAGGAGTTTTCATAAGGCCATAGGGACGTAGTTGATGATGAGTATTACGTTTCATCTACAGGCGGATGGTCAATCGGAGAGGACCATACAGGTCTTAGAGGACATGCTGCGAGCATGTATCCTAGATTTTAAGGGTAGTTGGGAAGAGCACTTGCCCTTGGTGGAATTCTCCTACAATAATAGTTATTAGGCGAGTATACAGATGGCACCCTACGAGGCATTATATGGGAGGCCATGCTGATCTCCGATTTGTTAGACAGAAGTGGGAGAAAGATCCATCACGTGTCCGAAATTGATTAGAGACACCTTGGAGAAGGTAGGTTTGATACTGAAACATCTTTTTATATTTCGGAATATGAGAAGAGTTACACTTGAGCCGACGACGGCGACCTGCAGATTTTGAAATTTGGTGATCATGTCTTCTTGAGGTGATACTGAGATGAGTGATGGAGTTCGATAAGTAGAAGCGTCGCCAAAGAGACATCGGGCCCTTCGGATACTCGAGATAGTGGGCACAGTTACATATCTGTTGGCATTACCACCAAGTTTATCGAGTATCCACGAGGTATTCCATGTCTCCATGAAGTACATTCTAGATCCGACTCATGTAGTGGATTAGAGGCTTGAGCTTGTTGATCTGGATGGGACCAGCCGGGGAAGGGACCTATGAGTATTTTGGATAGCCAGGGACTAGGTCTTCCCGACATAAGGTAATGAGGCTAGTGAGGTGTTGTAGCAACAGGAGTGGAGGAGCAACATGGGAACGAGGGATAAGATGCATACCTTATCAGCTCTGTTTGAGGATGGAGGTATGTGGTTTTAGTCATTGAATGTTAAATGACTATTGCATATGCATGTGATAGTATGTGTAGGTGTGTGAGAATTTTAGGACGAAATTCTTTTAAAGGGGGAAGGATGTGAGGACCCGAGTAAAGTATAACGATAGATTATCGTTACAATATAGGCTGCAAGCCTGAGAATTTTGCTAGATCTCGGATAATGACACAAACCACACCGTTGAATTCGTCTCTTGAAATCTAGTTGCACAGTCGAACTATGTCGAATTCCAGGACAGTCGAAATTTCACGTATTTCGAGAAAAATTGGAGACACATGACACAGGGACACATGCCATGTGGCACCAAACAAGTGGACACTTGGCACATGGGAAGCCAAGTGTCATATACATGTCACACTCCACCATGCAAAAAAAAAAAAAAAAAGGGATGGAAGTGGCAGGGGAGACACATGACATGAGGATTACCATGTGTCACAATGATTGAGAAAGGTGTCCTACACCTAGATCAAAGTGAGTTCATGGGAATAAAGAGAAAGATGAAAAGTAGAGAGGAAAGGAAAGAGGGAAAAGGAAAGAAGAGTCTGGTTTTCTCTTTTGGTTTCCAGCGTTCGGAGCAATGAGTTCGATGTGGTTAAGAGTGAGTTAGATTGCGCTCCAAGAGGTAGGGATTCTCTCCTACTCTGGTTAGTCCTTTTCTAGGGGCCATTCGATGGTCATGAAGATAGCCAGCCATAATGGTGGGAGCTGGTTGATGCCGAGTTGTGATCAAGTTTGTTGGTGAATTACGGACCCGATTTCTAGGTCCTCTCAAGGCCGCGATTCGAGCGGGTTATGCGGTTGGAAAATCACTGGGCTTAAGTATGATGATTTTGTGGTGTGTCGAGTCTTTGGACATGGGTACGACATCTTTGGAATGTGTATTATGGAGTGAACATAGAGATCCGAGTTTGTGTGTTGTTGTGATCGAATGAATGTACGAGTGTGTGAAAAATCATGTGGATAAATGTTGAGCTGATGTATTTACATGGGTTGTATTATGAATGTAAATTGTATACCGTAGATTTGATTATCCATGAATCATAAATGTTGCATGTAGCTCTCATCATGCATGTAACATGAAAGGAGCAATACAGTGACATTCTGCATTGCATATGCAAGGGACATCGAGTAAAACGGGTGTGAGTGCATGGCATGAAAGAACTTGTGTTTGGTGTTTAATGGTGGGCTCTACGAAAAATGGGCGCGTCTCGAGTATACAGTTTGAAATTATGTATTCGGGTAGTATGAAGGATAAAATGGCGCTTAGAGTTAAGGCATGTGATAGACACGTACGTCGGCCAGTGAAAGTCGAGAATTAGCCGGAAGGTGTAAGGCAGCGCGCGGTGAAGCGGCTCGTTACCACTTAAAAAGACATGGCTTTTGAATAAATCCAGTTTTTACGAGACTATCGAGGAGTTGAAGTATAAAACAAAAATCTTTTGTTTTTGGAAATTAAGGTTTTCATACATGGCGTTGTGCATATGTAAGGGGTCGTAGGGAGCTCGGGACATTGGCATGACAGCAAAGCATTCATGTAAGAAATGCACATATATTTTGCTCAATGTGTTGATAAAATGTTAAATTATGGAGTTGCATGTGCACTTAGGCGGGGAGTAGCCTCGTGGAAATTTCTCTAGTGGGCATTACTCACCCCGTCATGGGAAAATCATTTCAAGTGCTGGAGGTCCATCAGGAGATGGAACTCATTTGAGACCTTAGTAGTGAAGAAGGCCAGATCCTAACTTATTTTTGTATTTTTAAAATTCTGGATAGTGATCCAGTTTCTGTTAAGTAAAAAGGAAGGAGTTGTAATAAAACTCATTACGAAATTGCTTCATACAATTTAATAGGTTTTTCCCAGATTTTTATGTTGCCTTTGTTGATGCCCGAGGCCGTATTTTGGGGAAAGAAATTTGGGGGTGCGAGATGGGCTAGAAGGTTGTTGCAGGTTTGGGTGAGTTTTAGGTCGTAACGAGATTTGAAATTGTGACGAGTTTACGGTCCTATCGCCCGCTGACAAGGGGGTTCAGCGGCCAATCGCTGACATGGTTCTAAGGCTACGAGGTAGTTTCTGGGTAGCGACGTAGTCTTTGCGTATCACGGCTTGATGTTTGCTTCTCTGTCATGTGATGTCTCTAGGAGGTTTCCTTGACTGCGACTAAGGCGGTGAGGCAGGTCGAGGTGTACTTGCCGTTCATCTTTGCGACAAAGTTTGAATCGGGACGAGGTTTTATGTCGCGACAATGCGGTTTCCTGCTCGCGGCGAGGTTCGGCCTTGACGGGGTTTTCTTATCAGCTGTAAAAAAAATTCGCGTCGTGACGGGGTTGGCCTTTGTGAGAGGAATTTTCATCGCGACGAGAGAATTTGATGTTCGCGACGGGGGTTGGACAAGACCAATGGATTTTTTAACGTCGGCGATAGTGTAGCCTTTGCATTCTTGTATGACTGGAGAAGGCAATGCGCCGCGACAGGTTCTCTATCACGAGCAAAGATTTCCTTGTCGCGTGAGCTTCTTCTGATGGTAAAAAAAAAAAAAAAAAAACACCCCTGGGATTAGGGCTTCACATTCCATTAGCAGGAGCCTTACGTTGAAAATCACGCTCTTCTCCCTTATTATCCATTGGTCTTGTTCTTCTAGTATTTCTTGTCTTTGGTTCACCTCTTCCTTTTGCCAATTTGTAGTTTTAGTTTTCACTTATTTTAAAGATTATGTTTTTGTTGCCCAAATGTTTCCCTACTTTGAGGAACACCACAAATGGATTACAGTTGACCTTAGGGTCTGATTCTTTTTTTGTTGAAACTACGAGGGGCATTCCTTCAATTCACAATCTGTTACGAATGGATGGATGATTTTTTTTCATTGTTATTTCACAAGTCCTTAATGAACTTTTAGAGGAAGCGAAGGCAGTAGCTAAATCAGCTTTGGAAGAAATGGATTGAATCATTCTTATGGATCCATTCTCCTGCTTAAAAGCTATTATACTGTAAAATAAATGAGGGGAAATGTTGTTGTATTGTATGTGTAAATTCATTAGTGCTATAGGTAAAAGATGTAAAGGGTATATCCTTGATGCATAGTCCTAGAAATATATACATGTATATAAACATAGGGGATGTTTTGATAACAATAAATCAATGGAAATATTTTTTCAAGCGGTCTCAAATGTTTTGAACTCGTTTAAGACATTCTAGTACATATCTTCATTGGAACTTTGACCCCGAAGATTAAATTCTTTAGAATAGTCAAGCATAAGTCATGCACAGAGCATGCACATGGTGTTCGCTGACTTGCCAAAGTCGTGACTATAAACTACTATGGCTGACCCGGCTAAATAACTATGGCTATATATGTGTGTGCGCGACCAACCAAAAAACAACAGCTACCAAATTACTCTCTATAGCGCGATCAACCAAAAGCTACGGCAATAAGAGCCTATAGCCGAGGAATTAGCATCTAACACTTGACTATAACCTATATTTAGTTGCACATAAAAAGTGATCATGGCCAAAAATATTGAACATTTTAACTGCGCAATTGGCCTTTCCCACGTCTATATCATTTGTCCACGCCCCCTATGGCCACGACTTTCTACAGTTTATTTTATTTGCAGCTATATCTTATAACTACATTATTTGTTACCTATAGCTAAGATCAGACGTGCCGCCCCTCCTATTCTTATGTGCAAAAGTTTACCTTTTGTTTGAGATTAAATAAGCATTTGCCTTGCTACCATGTTACAAAAAACAAGAGATAAAGCTGATTCCTGGAACTAAATTCAACCCTCATCAATCAAGTCTAATACAAAAAAAGTGATTAGAAAAATAAAAAAACCCGTTTTTTATTAACAAACAAAACAAAAAGTTTTATATATATGTAAGTTAGTTATTTAATATTTTAAAAAACATATAAATGGCTTATTCTTTAATTTGGTCACAACCATATCAACTATTTTTTAAAATTAAAATAATTGATTTGAAAATTAAAAAAAAATGAATAAATAAATAAATAAATTTGATTCTTTATAAAAAATATTCTGAAGCAAGATTTTTATTTTATATATATATATTAGGCGGTACGATAAATAATATTAAAACATAATGAAAAATAAAAATAAATTGTGTCGAGGAGATAGATATAACAGGAGAGGCGAGAATAATAGAGACAAAAAAGTTTCACAAGGTGATAGGCCCACAAAAACATGAGAATAATTTTTATAATATTTTACATAATTAGTTAAATGGGCATTTTTGTTTGTTACTAATTCATATTCTTTCCATTGATTGATTATGTTTGATTTTAGGATGTTAACCTAATTTTCACCTCCAATGGACCCAAGCATAATTGTCCCTAAGAAGAAACCCCAGTTCATAACTGAATACAAATTTTAAAAACAAAAATGTTCATTGATGTACTATAAAATATAAAAAAATTATTTAAAAATCTAAAATATTTTTAATGATTTTAAATGTTAAAAATATATTTTTTGTTATACTTTTAATTTATTTTTAATGTTAAAAATATTTTTTTGTTATATTTAATGTTATATTTTTTGTTCTTTTATATATTTATATAATTATTTTTTTGAAATATTCATCATAAAATATCTACGGTTATCATTTAAGGGTTAGAAATATTTTCTTTGTTTGTTTCTTTTGACGTCTATTTACTTTACAATACAATGTTTTAATAATATACTTTTATAGAGACTCAAACCTGATCCTTTGACCACTAAGTCAAAAACATTGGGTTTTTTTTATCTACTTAATACATTTTACCATTCACTACTTTGTATTTTTCTTACTTCAATTCTTTATTGTATTTTTATAATTTAATTTCCTTACATTATATACATTTCAAAAAAAGAAAAATCTTTATATAAAGACATATGTCACGTATTTAATAGAAGAAATTAATAGTATCGTTTATTTTCTTCAAGGGAAAATGCTTAAACATAATTACAAAATAGTATATGTCCCTTGCTGGGATTCGAACTCTTGCCGATACTATGACACGAAGTGCTTTGAATCAATTGAGCTACATGTCATTGGCCACATAATGCTAACTTTGTGAATGTTTTACTTTTGATCAGTCAAATAAATAAGATACCTAACTTTAATTCAGAAATGGGTATTGGATTGTGATACGAAGTAAACATCATGCTAACTTAATGAATGGTTTCTTTTCATCAATCCAATAAATAAGATACCCAACTCTAATTCAAAAATGGATGTTATACTTAGCGGTTGAGGCAAAGAGTAGAATAGCTTAGCCTTAAAGGCAAAACTCACTGACTATGACCAAATAATGCAATTTAAACTACCACACAAAACAAATCTTACGATCAGCATCCGAGTTGGACTCTTACTCCTAAAGAAAGAAGGTTAACATATTTGACATTTTATAGTTTCCTCAATACCACTTCCTTCGCCTTCGCGGCTTTCCAAAGAGATGGTGAATATGAAATGGAGTTTCATCATTTCCTTACACCAAGCTACATCGATTAATAAAAATGTAGAAGGAAAATAATAGGATTTATCCTGAAGATTTTTATTTACTAGCTATTCCATAGCATTCTTATACTATGCAATTCATATGATTTTAAATGATGATTAGTAGGTCATGTTAAAAGAGAGTTTGAGATTCACCACGTAATTTCAGTTTGAGGGAGGCATTAGGCAAGGTTTTAGTGACCTTTGGGCCAGCTGCAAAATTTTATTTTAATTTAGTTTTGGTATCATTTAGTAAGATTGAAGTTATGAAAAAACGAGGGGAACCACGACTTATAATTCTGACCTTTATAAAATGCTTGATTTTTATAAATTAGACTTTTTATGTAAGCTTATACTTTATAAATTTACGAAATATAGTTTATAATTATAATTTTATTAATTTCAAATTTTAATGAGAAGTTGCAAGTGACAATAATATACTATAACATAATATAAATTATTTGGCATGCTACAATATTTGCAAAAAGGAAAGAAAAGATTGCTTAAATTCATCTTCCGAGGCCTTGGGCTTAAAACCTTATCACATATCAAAAGTAGGGATGGCAATTTGTGTATCCGTGTCGTGTTCGGGTCGTGTCAACATAGGTATTCAATTGTATTCGCTAACTCGAACACAACATGAATAGCAATTGTGTCAAAATCAATAAATTCAAACACGATCTAATTAGTAATTAGGTAACATGACACGACACGTATAACTCATTTATTAATTAAATAATTTAAATTAACATATTTATAATTCACCTATCGATATTTAACATAAATAACATATTAAATAAGTTAATCTAGGTTAAATGTTAATTTACATTGTCAATTAGAATCGATTTCATGTCATATAGATTGATACAAATATAACCTATTTATTAAACGAGTTATATGGTCAATACGAATTTGATCTGAAGAAGTTTAGAATTCAATTTTGGTCTTAGAATGTACCACAGTGAAATACTTAGGTAACTTCTCGTTTTCCCCAACCAAGTTGCTTCTTCTCGTCTTGCTGGTCATTTCTAAGAGAGTTTTTTATTTCTCTTATATATCATCTATTTTTGTTGGTTTTAAAGAAGTTTTTTAACTTCTTTAAACCACCTTTCTTATGGGTTGGATCTTGGATCTTAGGTGACCCATTTAGGCACCACTGTCAACATCTCCACTTGCGCCAAGATGAAATTTAGATTCTCGATTCATTAACATCCAACGCATCTAAAGAGATTATTCATGTCTTGACAAATGGAGTGGCGTGACGAGGAATACATTTATTAAATTTGGGTAACTAAACATATGTACACGGCCAAGGGTAACGCCGTTTCATTCCAAAAGTTTTGAGTGAATTATATCATTTATCATGTTTCGTTGTACCCCAATCTTATTCATCTTTACATTTTAATGTATACACTTAATCCCTCGGTATACTTCATTGTATCTTATGAAAATGTATTCACAATTACATCACTACATAAGTAATATAATGGGTCGACCTTGAATACATTTTTAAATGTAATTGAAAAGGTTTTCTTTTCCCACTCATATCTTTTAGCTTAAAACTAACTTGCTTACCCAATATGCTCCATAAGGATATATTATTTCATTTCCGTCGGAAACATATTAAAGTAGCAATATCAATTTCTCACCTAAGATATAGCTAAAAATTCAAAGAGTACTTATATGGACTATATATATAAATAAGTCAAAGGATCTCACTAGCGAGAATGAGGGATCAATCTCTGGATTCTCCTTATGGAGTCACAAATCAAACACGTAGCAGTATGAAATACATGCATAGTGGTTTCACTTATCTAGAGTGTATATGTGTCATTCAACCACCATACAGACATATTCAAAAGCCTTTATGCTTTAATTTACTTTGAGTTTTGCATGCTGAGTCTTTCTTTAGCCAAAACTCAAATGCAGACACCAAACAGGCAAATGTAATTGTAGGCATTTACATTGAGATCTTCCTTATAGACCTCATCTTGATACTAAATCAGCGACACTTATTATTATACTTTTCACTCACTTTAACTATGCTTGTTATCGCATGTCTGTCTGACTCTGAACGGATCGGTTGGGCGGAGTTGCTCCGTGTAAGATGGAGCCCGACTTTAGCCTCACCCCGACATAATAACTAAGAGCATCTCATATTTTTTTATGTGTTGATAAAAAGTGAATAACAAATATTAAATATGCCCATATTATTTATAATTACAGTATAATAAAACATAATGTTTGATCATAACACATTTTATCAATATTACAACCTATGTAATCCTAAAGACTTTTATGCTCTTTGAAACATTCTTTTAGGAATCGGTTTTGTGAAAGGATCAGCAACCATTTCACGTGTAGGTATGTATTTTTTAAACACTTCCTTTCGAGCTGTAATATCTCTTATAAAATTATTCTTGGTATCTATATGTTTCGTTCTTCCACGATACTTTGGATCTTTTACATAAGCAATTGCAGCTTGACTGTCACTATAGACGATTGTTGGCTCTGAAGATCCTTTGACTATTCCCGACTCTACTTGAAAATCTTCTCAACCACGCGACTTCTTATCTTCTTTACTTGAACATCTGTAGTCGACTTCCATGGTTGACAAAGCTATGCAAGTTTGTTTCTTGCTTCTCCATGTAATGGCACCATTATTGAGCAAGAATGTATACCCTGAGGTTGATTTTCTCTCATCTAAATCTCCAGCCCAATCAGCATCTAAATAGCCAGCTCGTATGATTCTTTTCGCGCTTGATAACGCCAGGAATGATCTATTGTGCCTTTTAGATACCTTAGAATCCTTTCCTGACCTCGATGCTTCATTCACGGATTGGCAGTAACGACTAACCGTCTGCTTGACATAAAAAGCGCGGTCATCGAGGTCTTGTACACATCGTAGCATACATTAAACTCCCAACAACACTAGAATATGGAACATTATTCATTTTCTCCTTTTCTTCTAAAGTCTTTGGACCCATTTCTTTGCTTAGATATTCACCTCTTGCATATGGAGTAACCAATCTAGGATTGCAATCTTTCATATTAAATCGTTCTAACAATTTTGAATAGAGTTCTTGTGAAAGAGACACGATCTTTTAAACGTTCTTTTGATCTTAACTCGAGAATATAAGGCGGCTTCATCCATATTTTTCCACCTCAGTAGATGATGACACTCTTTAATGGTCTTTACAAACTCCAAATCATTTCCAGCTATTAGTATATCATCCACATATAAAGATAATAATACATATCTATCTTTATCTCGTTTCACATAAACACAATAGTCTTCATCAATCATGGTGAAATCACACAAAGTAATTTCATTATGAAATTTCAAGTACCATTGTCTAGATGATTGTTTAAGACCATATATTGATCTGTTCAATTTGCATACTTTATGCTCTTGGCTTTGAATTATGAAACCTACATGTTGTTCCATATAGATTTCTTCATTTAGCTATTCATTAAGGAATGCTGTTTTAACATCCATTTGATGTAATTCTAAGTCAAAGTGCGCTACTAAAGCTAGAATTAGGCGAATTGAATCAAATTTAACTACTGGAGAGAAAGTCTCCTCATAGTCTATACCCTCTAATTGAGTATAACCTTTAGCCACCAATCGGGCTTTATATCTTTCGATGGATCCATCTGCCTTTCATTTTATTTTAAGAACCCATTTGTTCCCAATTGCTTTTCGATTTGAAGGCAGATCCACTAAGTCCCAGACTTGATTTTCTTTCATTGACTCCATTTCTTCTTCCATTCATTCTTTTCTAGACAAGTAAGAGCTTCATTTACTAACTTAGGTTCATTTTCATCATGTTGAATTACAAGATGAATTTCTCCTTCAATCTCAAACCTTCATCGAGGAATGCTTTGTCAAGAACTTTTTCTCAACATAGGCTCTTCCACCAGTAATACTTACTCATTTGGGCACTTGTCCCACTCCTTTCGATTCGTATAAAGTTCTTTTTCGGTGAGTATGATTGAAGTCCATCATTTCATAAAGATGCAAATCCCTATCAATTTCTCCAACCTTTGAGAAATCATTTTCTAAGAATGTGACATCTCGTGATTATATTTCAGTTATTGTTCCATCTGCATTTTCACCTATGAACACATATCCTTTAGAGTGTTCACTATATCTAATAAATATACATTTTCTTCCCCTTGAACCTAATTTTCCAAATTTAGGGGATGGATTATGGACAAAAGCCGTTGACCCCCAGGGTCTTAGATTACTTAAATCTGGCTTTCAATTATTCCATAACTCATGTATAGGGTGGGTGGAGCGATTTTGAGGGTACTCGATTAAGTATGTAGGTGGGTTAAGGCACATCTCCACTAGTCACGAGTGGTTGTGAGACCAGCTTGTTGACCTAAACCATCTATCTCTAACAATGTTCTATTCCTTTTCTCAGCAACACCATTTTGTTGTGGAGTTCCTGGAATAGTTAATTGTCTTTTTATACCTTTCTCATCACATAAAATTTTAACAGACAAATATTCTCTACCCTGGTCAGTTCTTAATGTTTTAACTTTCATATCTAGTTGATTCTCAACAAAATTAATATATTGTCTGAAGCAACTTAATGCTTTTGACTTATGAGTAATCAAATAAACATGACCGTATCGGGTAAAATCATCTATAAATGTGATGAAGTAAAAAGCACCATGTCGTGCTCTTACACTCATAGGACCACAAATGTTTGAATGGATTAATTTCAATGGAGTTTCAGCTCTGGTTCCTTTACCAAATGGCTTTCTTATTGTTTTACCAGTTAGAAAATATTCACAAGTGGACATATCAACCTTGGATAATTGACCTAAAAGATTTTCTTTAGCCAATCTATTCATCCTTTCTTGTCCAATATGTTCTAGTCTAGCATGCCATGTGATAGTTTCATCATGTATATGTGACGCCCCATTTTCCGGGGGTCCGTTGACTACCCGTCAACCTGCGGAAATCTATATGTCTCGTATTAAGAGACACGCACATGAGTAAAATAGCCACATGGGGCCCATACATCCATACTCATAAAACAAAATAATTAACTATATTCTTATAGTTTTCTTGTTTGTTCTACAAAAAGATTTATACATAGATTTACTCAAAGCCACATTTCGGCTTTCTTCTCCAAAAGCTACCTCTACTGAGTACGCTCCTCCGATAGTCTCAGACTGAAGGTCCACTGACTGGTGAGCAAAAGCCCAAGAGAAAGTTTTTCCACAAGGGTTACTTCCCACCTAAAATGCATATGCAATGGCATATATAAACAAGCAATCATGATCTCATACAATTATTTTCTATATGAAATGTCTATATCATGCATGATGCGCACTTCATGCTCACAACCCAAGTCCCAACCGGCTCCCACACTTGAGAAATGCCAAGCGTGACTAAACCGTCACACACCATGACTCAAACCATTGACACCCCCTCCAATTTTTATTTATCAAAAACTGATTTTGATTCTTTTCCTTTATTTTGTGGGTCACGGATTTCCGGGTTTACACCGTAGGACGCCGCACGCCTTTTTCAACATTTTCACGAACTTGCATCAAGCCGGTAATTCATGCTCCAACCGTGACAACTAGGGACTTCACCTGGGGGATCTACCCCAACTCGTCCGCCAAAACATGTAATTTATCATTTTGATCATTTACACTCGTGAATCTCTACCTTTGGACTTTGTCCCATTTTTTCCGAGCTCACGACCCACTCACCAACACTGATGAATAACCCACCGCACTCACACCCGACCTGACGCGATGTGACCGTGCATATAAAATGCATGATGTCAATGCATTTTCCTCATGTTACATGCATGAATGAGCACTACATGAAACATTTACAAGCCATGGACAATTATAATTTATACATATAATCTACCACCATGTCAACCATATTAATACATTAATTAGCATGCATCAATATCTCATTTCCACACACTGCATGTTATTCAAGCAAGCCATAACACACAACAAGGTCTCAACTTGGAACCATTTAATAGGGTACCTCACGGCCCCTTCACAAACATGAACCATATTGGTTCCAATCATCGTCATCTCATCAACAAATCACAACATCTGGGAACTCGCCTGAACCTAACTCCCACCGTCATGCAACCGGTCATGAAATCTGACACCCCCAGTCCCGCTTGGAACTAATTCACATGGCTCCTCTCATGGCCTCCCATAAGCAACCCCTACCATTATAAAGCCTTTGTGCTTAAAAGAATCAAGTAGGAAAATATCCTACCTCTTGGAAGCTGTAAACTCCCAAAAACCGGAGTCCACGCGCGTTGTCCCTCTCCTTGTAGAACACTTCCCTCTTGTCTCGAAAGAACTACCTGGCCGGATTCGCCAAATCTAGAGAGAGAAGGAAGACGCTCTCTCTCTAGGATTTCCAAGGTTCGTCACCATCTTCCCTTCCACGAATTCTTTTTCCTTTTTGCTTTACTTTGCTTTTCTTTCTTTCTTCTCATTTTCTTCATTTCTCCTCATTTCCACATCTTCTTTTCTCCTTTAGTCCTTTTCTCCTCTTTGGATGAGAATTGACCGTATGGTCAAAAGAAGGAAATTTCCTTCTCCTTTCCTCAAGCCAAGTGTGTGGCTCTCCCTTTTTCCAAAATTTTCTTTTATTTCTTAATGCCCCTTTATGACATCATACACCACATGGCATCATATGGACCATGGAATCCCTTCTCCCACATGGCTTAATTGTGAGCTTCATCACTTTTATGCCAAGTGTCACACTCCTCTATGGTGCCAAGTGGCAACCCTTTATCTTGCCAGCGTGTCATCATCCGACACCCCACGGCCCGAAAACGTGAAATCTCGACCACTCGAATCTAACGAAATTCGACGCGAGAATGACTTCACGACGACTTCAACTAGTTCGTCATTATCCGAGATCTAGAAAATTTCCGGATTTCCAACCGAAATTTCTATTTTACCCTTTATCCAAAATCTTGGATTTTCTGGGGTCTCACAGTATATTTCTTGAAGACGTCATTAGCGAATAATAACTCTTATCAGTGCCTTTCAACACATCATTTTTAACATCAAGAATCATAAAACCATCCAATAAAAAACCATAACCAATAAAAGTTGTTCCCAAATACGATTCTAGTACTAAATCATGAAAATGAAGTTTGAAACCTAAACTCAGAAGTGACACACGTAGACTAAATTTCGCCGACCTCCTACATGCAATACATTGTGTAGGAATAGGGTGCGACCATTGCATAAGTCGAGTTTACAAGTGCCAATTCCTTTCACTTCCACCTCGAGTCGCTTCCACATAAATCCATCTTGAACCGTGGTTATCTCGACGGAAATCAACATACTCCACCTTGCCTCTAGCTATGTGGTCTATGGCACCGAATCTACACCACAAAGGAATAGATTCGCCAATATTACATAACTAGATACAATATATTGAATTATTTAATTCAGACATACCTTCTTTCCTCGCCTTCGCGTATTCACGAGCAAAGTGTCCCTTTACCACAATTGTAGCATTTCAAATTATTATCCTTCTTACACTTCTTTGAACTTACAACGTATTTCTTTGTTCTTTCCTTTCGAAGTGTCATCAGGTTTCTTGTTGTTCTTCTTAAAGAACCTCTTCTTGCACTTGAAACCAACTTTCTTCTGTGTGCTTGTCTCTACCACATAGGCTTGCTCGCTTGACCGTGGGGCTTTCACTACCTCTCAAATTTTTCTAACTCTAGATGGCGAACAATGTCTTCAAATGTTTTGACGCTTTCATTATGTGTCATGTTCACCACCATATGGTCCTAACTCTTTGGCAAGGATCTGATGACTACTTCAACTTGTTGCTCATCTGTGAGGATGTGTCCAGATGTCTTCAACTCTCTTATCATTCTTTTCATCTCCCTGAGATGTTGTTTCATGGTATGGTTTGGACGCATCTTATAATTTCCAAATTTCATTATAAGTTTCTCAAATGTGAGCTTTAAAGTAAACCATACTTTCTTCGAGAGCTTCCCCACGATCTCATGAGTAGTTTGAAACACCTCATACTCTATATTAGGGAGATCATCTTGCATACCACTTAATAATGTTATGCGGGCTAAAGAGTTTTTCTTTTTCCAGGCTACATAAGCCTCTTGATCTCTCCTATGTTGAGCAGAGCTTCCTTGTTCAGGTTCTGTCATTACATGATTCAGAGTTTCTAAGATTTCTTGTTCTTCCAGAAATATACTGCATTTTCCTATGCCATATGACATAGTTATCCCCATTAAGCTTTTCTCCCTTATTTAATTCCGCTATGATGTTTCTTGTTGCTGAAGACATTTCTTCGACATAGAAATATTAAACAATTCAACATTTTTTGTATTATGGACTTGATATTCTATCTTACGTAATCATGTAATGATTTTAAATTGTAAGAGAAACGAAAGTTCACTAGGTTCCCAATCAGAATCTACATATAATTTATGTTATTACATAATCAAACTTAGAAAGAAATTACAATTTTTTTTTCTTCTACGTAAGCCTCTTACTTTTTCAAATAACATTAACTCATATGTTTAAATTCATAGACATAATATGAAATACATGTTCTCATTCATATACATAATATGAAGTACATAACTCTTATTCATATCCTAAATATGAAAGAGTAAACTTATACTCTTCTAGATCATCCATCTTTGCTAGATAATACACCATTTATTATTTTAGATGTTGTTCTCAATAGCTAGTGTTCTCTTCCTAATCTTTGTCTTCGCAAACTAGGAGAGATGGAGAGTACAGTTGTTCTCTTGACAGCCGACTTGACAAATTCTATTTGCCAATGCTTCATGAATTCTTCTACTAAGGTTCCAAACCATCTATCATGCCAATAATTATACTGTTCTTGAATTCTTTCCCAAATATGTTTGATGCTTTTGTTCTCAGGTCCATTTAATGTCTTCTGAAGGAGCAATGTTTTTTGACTTGAAGAAAAAACATAGTCTTCTTCTAGTCTTCTTATTATTTGAAGTATATGGTCAACATGTTGATCTAATGTGTGACTAGAATTTCTTTCAGAGTTCACAGCTTTTCTATCCTTCGTGTTCTCCTCGTTCTTATGACTCTCCTTGTTCTCCTTATATGTACCATATTTGAGATCTGAGACAAATTTGGGACCGATTTTAAGTAATAAAATAAATGAGTAACATATGCTCATCAAGCTTTATCTCTTCTAAAGACCTAGTAACATAATATCACATAATTGGTCATAATGGTGTGAACACCTATTAAATATTATTAGGTCTCAGGTTCGAATCCCTTACATTTTAATTAAAATCTGTATTTTAATTAAAATCCGTGCCACATCATCATGATAGATTCAAAATTAATTAAAATCCATGCCACTTCATCATGACAGATTAAAAAAAAAAAATCATCCCAGGTCATATTCAGATAATAAAAAAAAATCGAATAGATAAAGGTTACAAATCTTTTTTTTTTAATTTTAAAATATAACAAGTTATCTGAGAATTAAAATTTCAAATCTCCCACTTCTCTCTCTCCAATCTCTTACCGAGAACCAATCACACACTTAGAGAATTGTAAATATCTTCTTCAAACACAGAGTCAAAGAAATATAAATCTATTCTCTAATTATTCAGAGAAATTTTTAATCTCTCTTCAGAATAGATCTCTAAGAGAATTTGTTTCAAAATATTTTTTTTTTTGTTTTTTTTTTTTTTAAATACCAATCTTCATCACAAGTCAAAGAGATAAAATTTCTCTGTGATCTCTTCACTAGAATCTCTCACACAGACAACAAATGTATCTCTGACCAACTCATGAGAGAAACGAGAAAATCATTCATTCACAAAAAAAAACTCAAAGAGATAATTTCTCAAAGATAAATCAGAGAGATAAAATGTTAAATAATCAACTAGAAGAAAATTTCTTTTATGCAGATCTCTACCAAACAAATTTTTTTCATACATGGAGAGAGAGACAAAGAGAGATTTTGACTAAATTCATCAAAACAATATATAATGATACGATTCATAGATATATCCAGAAGAGGACAAACATCAACCATGCTCTGATACCAATGAAGAAGTTTAGAATTCAATTTTGGTCTTAGAATGTACCACAAGGAAACACCGTAGTACTTCTAATGCTTTCACAACCTGAGCCTTCTTCCTCTACTAGATCCTTTTCTACAAGAGAGTTTTATTTCTCTTATATATCATCTCTTTTTGACGGTTTTAAAGAAGTTTTTTAACTTCTTTAAACCACCTTTCTTATGGGTTGGATTTTGGATCTTGGGTCAGCCTATTTGGGCACCCTTATCAAACATGATCAAAACACGTCTATACTCAACCCAAACACGCAAAAAAATGTGTATCAAATTTTATCAGGTCTAATAAGGCTTTCCTAAACAATATCTTTTTAAGAGACAAAACGACGGCTTTTAGTTGCGTTGCGCAATTTCGCCTAAATCAATTTCACAAACATATGATATATGGCCTTTTGTTTTTGTTTTTTTTTTTTTTGAAAGAATATATGGCCTTTTGCTGTTTGTTGAATTCGAGAACATCATCGTCGTCTTGGTTATCTGTTGATTTCTGATCGAGAAAACAGAGGGAAGGAGAAGGAAAAAGCATGGGCCGAATGGATCACGGCCATGGCGAAGATTTCAGGACGAAGGTGTGAAGTATGACTGGAGGTCCACATTGCAGGCCCAAACACTGGAAGCGCAACACTGCCATTGCCATGGTCGGCGTCTTTCTTGTTTGCATCCCAATCGCAATGAAATCTGCCGAGCTCGAGGTTCCTCTTTCTCTCTTATCCCTCTTCTTTGGTGGTTAATCGATTCATAATCGGGACTGGTTTTGAATCCCTAGGCGTCATTTGATTTTGATTCAATCGTTTCTCATTTTTGGAATTCCCAAACCCGGAATTCCATTTACTGACGGAGGATACAGCTTAATATAGATTTTGACTGGCGTGAGGTGCACTTTCTGAGCCTGAATCAAGAATAAAATCGCTTGATTTCATTCCAATTAAGAAGATAAATAAATGCTATTCTTATTTTTGAAACCCTAAACCCAAAATTCCATCTTCCCTTTTGAGGGCTGGGATGCAAGGACTTGACGGACGATATAGAGCTTGAAAATGTAGAATCTAGGGTTTACTACTACCCTTTCTTAGTCGAATCAAGGAGGGATTGAGAGTGTACATGCTGCGGCGGCCTAAGATGTGAGAGGAATAAGGAATAATTCAATGAAAGATTGATCTATACTGATCACGGTGTAATATTTCTAGTTCTGTAGTATAATTTGGAAAGGAGGATGAAGAAGATGCTGAAGCATCAAATTCAACATTTCACAAAATATGGTAGCCCATTCCCCGTGACATTTATCTTAATCCACCCAATACCATCTTTCCTAAGACCCTAAATAGGACTATTAAAAAAATATTTGCTAATATTTCACTCTAAAATTGTCTTTTTGAAAAAAATAACTTCAATGCTTAAACCAAAAAGTTTAAATTTGGAGTTGTCTTAGCTTCCCTACTACTTCAGCTGAAGTTTGTAGATTTAGAAATAGTTTTTGATATGAAGATGTTACTTGTGTAAATCCAAATGTTTTTCCATTCGTGACAAAGATATAACTCTGGGCTACCGTAGCATTAACAGGCGCCAAAGCCTAACCCTACATCCACGGTTAGAGTTAAAATAAACATGACATTTTCATGTTCGAGGTTATCGTAAGTAGTATTTTAGACCCAATGGGTTTATACATTTAGATGTACTATGAGAGATGAGCAAAAGGGAGTCTGGCCCTAAAACAATCTCTAGTCACAATTAGGATTTCTTTTCAAGTACAAATCTTTTTTCTATTTCCTTCCAAACCTTAATATCATCACATTCAAATTTGAAGATCCCTTTGTATTTCACTACCGTTTAATTAAATTCCATCCCATAGAACTCTTGGTTTTGATAGGTTGCTTGACATTAATCTGGAAGCCTTGGACACAAGATGGTAGTTTGTTAATCCCTTGGTGACATTTTGTATACTAAAGAAGAAAAAAGTTGTGGACTTTTCTCAACCATGTGATTGCATTTTCAAGCAGTGAGAGCTTATGGATAACAGAAGAAATATATATATATATATATATATATAATATGAGATATCTTTTTAGCTCTGTAGAGTGTAGAGCTTGTAGTATACTACTTGTATACTTGGGTTGGTTTTCTTCCTTTTATCAATACACTTTGCTGCCTCATCAAAAAAAAAAAATTTATAATGATGTAGCTTTCACTGACGGTAATTGGTGTAATGTATTGGGGTGAGGTTACCCAATGGTCACTGGTTCGAGTCCCCTCGAGACCACTAAAGGTTTTACCCATATGTTAATTTAAGGGCTCCTTGGGATTAGTTGAGTTGTGCCCGGATATCCATGGTTATAAAATAATAATAATAATAATGATGTAGCTTTCAGTTCCACGCATGGTTCGAAAACTCGGCCGAGTCCGGTACGACTCGGCTGATTCGTCTCCGCCTCGAGCCTCACTGTGCCGAGTCGGATATCAGATACGATACCCACTAGTGAATCGATAAAAATCGGATGAATCGGTCGAGTTTCCAAGTTAAACCGATTAACTCGTTAAAAAATTACAAATTTTGAGTGATTTCATAGATTTCTCATCACAATCACAATGCAAAAATATTATCGGACAAACCAAAAATTCCTTTCCAAAGCAAAAAAACTCTATGAATGTGAAATTCGGATTTCAACTAACCTTTTCAAGATGAACTGATGAAGAGAGAGTTGTCGAGAGGAGACCGAGAGCACAAGAAGACGCTCGTGCTTCGTCGAAAGGAGATTGGGGATGGAGCGACTGGCGACTAGCGAGGGGGTGGGGGCGAGGGCAAGGGTTGTGTGGGTCTATCGCAGGGAAACTGGGAAAGGGAGATGGGGAGACAGGGGAGGACAGAGAAGATGAAAGTTTAAAACCAAAAATATGTGCAGGCGCTCGCTGCCAGCAGTAAGGAGAGGAAGAAGGACTGGGTGGATGATCATGATCGGGCGACCGCGAGGGGTGGGGGCGACGGCGATACCGTGTGGTCTATCGCAGGAAAGGAGACTCGGGAGTACGGCGAGGCAAAGATTTGCAGAATCTTAAAAATATCTTTATTTTTAATTTTAGATTATCACATTTAATAAATATATATTTAATCGTTATATTTGTTACACAGCTTCTTAAATTACATATTATTTATTAAATATAAAATGTATTTATATTTTAAAATAAGATTTATGGTTATTTTTAGAAATTTTATTTTATATATATAAATAATAAAATATATTTTGAAATCCCTTAATAAAATCTTTCTTATATTTCAAATAAATAATTTCTATTTTTGTATTATTAGAGAATTCTCAAAAAAGAAAAACTATTTAGAGAATAGATAATATTAAATATAAGATATTTTTATTTTACTAATTTTTTGAAATTTGAACTCAAGTACTGTTTTAATAATATATATATAATATTTTTATAATTTTAAAATTTAATTATATTATTTCAATGATAAATGATAATTAAGCCGATACATCGAGATCGATGCGACTCTGGACCCTTCGAGTCAATTATTGATACCACGACTTTGAATCGTGATTGTGCGTGAGGATGAAATGAGAAAGTAGGGGAAGGGCTCTGATATGTGAGAGTTGTGTTAAAGTGGATTCGGTAGGTTTTGATAAATTTTTATGATTATATAATTCATAAATTATTTGTAATTATAATATTTATTAAAAATATAAAATGTTTAGTCATTATATCAAAATATTATTAAATTAAAATAATTTAATCTTTACCTCCAATTTTACCTTTAATTAATTAAATTAAAATTATTTTTTTTAAAAAGGAACTAATTTAATTTTATAATATTCTTAATAACAAATTTTATTGAATAATTTATCTTTGATAACAAAAATATCATGTTTATTTGAAATTATTTAGAGATAAATTTAAATATAAACTCCTTTTTATTTTCAAAAAGATAAACCCCGTAAAAAAAGTAATATCTAAATAAATACCAAATTATAAAATAATTTATATGTTTACAAAATATTATTATTGATAAATAATTTATTTTGATAAGTATATATATATAGCAAAGAGTTATATATATATATATATATATATATATATATATATATATATATATATATATATATATATATATATATATATATATATATATATAAATGATTACTTATAATCCATATATTTATAGATTTAAACATAATTAACTATAAGTAGGGGTGATAATTTCCTTCTATACTTGATCCCAATAAAGGAGGGTATGGAGGAACATTTTAGACCCAATTAAATATTCCGGTAATCGGATTTTAGACGTCCGGAAGATATCATATCCGTTCTCGACCCAAATACCCAGATTTAATATATAATATATAAATATAATAAATATTTATTTATATTAAAAACCTTAAAGTTAAAAACATACTAGATTTTAATCTTTTCTTTTTACACTTCTTTTTCCGATCACAATAATTTTATTACTATTATAATCGATAAATTATTTTTAATATTCATGATTTTCTAAAACAATTCATTTCACAAATTGGAATAGGGTATTTGAGTAGGGTATGGAATACAGGATAAAAATCTAAATCCGATGGAGATGAGGATGAGGATGGAGATGGAAATAATAAATGAAAATGAGATGAGAATGAAAATGAGATGAGAATCTAAACCTGACCAAAATCCAATCCATTGCCATCTTTAACTATAAAACAATTTTGGTTTACTAATGTTTTGAATTCATCTAATTTTGCTTATTATTCAAGTAATTTATATATTTTTTTTATAATTTTTTGAATTTTTTTATTTATCTTAATTTGCTTAATTTGTTAACATTAGCATATATATCTTTCACTGAATGCTTCATTAACTATTTAAATAATTTTAAATATAAAAAAAATTGTTTTATTAAATTTTTAGCTTCCTTAATTATATCTATTTTTTTTAATAATTTATATAATATTTTAATCATTTTTAAATATTTTAATCATCTTATTTTACGTATCGGCCGATACGCGACCGATACACCGCGACTTTGAACCATGGTTCCACGACTAAAAAATGTTTTTGATCTCTGCTGCTGCTGTCTGATAAAAAAAAATGGTTTGCTGTCAGGCCAAGAACCATCTCCTTCTCTGCCTGTAACAGATGCTTTCTAGAACAGCAACCCCAAGTCATGGATTTTGTTATTCCAGTTTTTTTCACAACTTGAATTTCTCATGATTTTGGAAAATTTTCAGCCTTTGTGTATTTTTTGAACATTTTTATATGGAGACATAATATTTGGTAATGTTTGGCCATTTATAACTAGCTTATATATCCATTTTGATAATTTAGCAATATCTTTTTTTTGACATCTATTATCTATTCTTATAAGGATTTTGTATGTTACCTTGTATTATATAAGGAATCAAACTTGGATCGCCCGTAGTGATGTAGTCCCTTTTCATCCATTTATCATTTGAGGGCAATAATTTAGCAATATTAAAAATTATTAGCAATATTAAAAATTATTTTTAGGGGAATTATGCTTTAGGGTTTGATCAGCTCAATATTTCATAAAGAACCTATGAAACTACAAAAATTCAACCCAAGGCTATACATTCCTCTTGTTTTTATTATTATATGATATATTTACTATAGACATTATAAGAAACGCTTACCAATGTTATTCAATCATGAAAGTGTTTAAAACATAATTACTAGAATCAGAGCCAAAAAAAGGTCTTAGACACCATAAAAAATGTTATCACAATTCACAAATGACAAACTCTTTCTTTTACTTATATTTAATATTAAGGCACTGTTTGAGAACTATTTTTGATAATATTTATGTTGGAATATTTTTGAACAGGAGAAAATATCTATTCGTGAATTTGAAATTTTGTTAACAAAATTTAAAATAATATTTATTTTTAAAATAACAATTATATTTTTTTTTTACATCTATTCATTTGGAATTACAACGTTATAATATTTGTTTTTACATAGACTCGAATATAATCTTTCCTTATGTCTTGCTTAACTCTTTAACCATTAAGCTGTCTTATTGGTAAAATAATAACTTTTGTGTTTAAAATTTTGTTTTTAATCATTATATATGTTTAATTATTTTTTACAATAGTTATTAAAAAATGAATATAGTTGAAAACAATTCAAAGATATTTTTTTGGAAAACATCATTTTTTTTTAAAGAATTGAAAAAAGATATTGGGAATATTATGTTATGGGTAGCTTATTTGGTTTTATTTAAAAAATCATAAACAAGATATGTGTATCAAAAAATAGGTGAGCTCATTTAAAAAATAATCAAAAAATGCTGCAACACGTATGAATTGGTATATTGCTTCCTAAAATACCCTCAATGCATTAATTCTAAACAAAAAACCAAACTGAATTCAGATCTTTTGCCCAAAATATTGAAATTCCCTCATTTAATTTCATCTTTTACCACTAAAAACGTGAAGAGGGGAACCAACGGCTTAAAATAAATTATCCCCAAAATATTGTAAAACCCATCATTTAATTTCATCTTTTATTAAATTATTATCCCCAAATAATCGAAATACCCCTCATTTAATTTCATCTTTTTATTAAAATATTATCCCATAATTAATAAAATTCTAGATATTAAATAGTAAAAATATTTAATTTTTTATTTTAAAAACTTGAAAAAAATAATATTTTTTGGACAGCTTTAATAAAATATTTAAAAAAATAAAATAAATAAATAAATATAAATATATTAAAACAATTTAAGATAAATTTTTCTACATTATCCGTTAAACAACCATATTCCAAAAAAAATGTGATTTGGTTTTCAAAAAATACTAAAGAAAATAACTAATGTACACTAAGATTGTACTTAATGTATATTAAGATTGTACCTAATGCATATTAAGATAGTACCTAATATATAGGTAGGTAATTCCTAATATATACTAAGTTTGTACCGGTTGTATTGTATAATAAGGGGGTATATACTAAGGTGGTGTTTGTTTTTTGACTTAATGCTAAAAGCTATTCAGCTTTAAGCATTAAGCTGTTTGTTTTTTAAAATTTTCACAACTTATTGCTGAAATTTTATAAAAAAGTTTTGAATAAAAAAAGTGAAAATATTTGGCTTTTTCTATTCAGAAAAAATCATTTTCTACTAAAATAAGAAAAACTTAATCGTTACCCAACAAGGAGAAGGGCTAGCAATACACACTACTAGATATGACAACGGGAGGTTTAGGACGAAGCAACCCCATCTTGACCCGACTCGTTATTTTTTTTCAATTCTCAAACTTGTCTCATTTAAAAAATTAAATGGGGCGGGACGGGATGAGAAAATTCTCAAACCCGTCCCGTTTATATTTGATTTTTGTTTTTATTTTTTATTTTATTTATTTGTTTTTTTTATTTTTATTATATTAAAATTAATATATTTCATAAAAAATAAAAATATTATAAATTTTTATAAATTATTTATTAAAAAACATTCTAATTATTATTATTATTTATATTAAAGTATAAAATAAAATAATAATAAATTATTTTTAAAATATAATCAAAAGCAAGGAGTAATAATAATTCGAACTCCATCCCGAACCCGTCTCTCTGATTTGAGAAAATAAACTCAAACTTGCTAAACCCGACATAATTAAAACCAAACCTGTCTCATTAAAAGCGAGGCAGGGCGAGAACACAAAATAATTCGTCTCATTATTATCCCTAACTTGCTATCCAACATTAAAAAACAAACAATTTAATACTTAATGCTATTAAGTACTATTCAGCATTAAGCTCAAAAAAAGTTATATTCAACATTAAATAAAAAAAACAAACACCACCTAATGTATAATAAGGTTTTACCTTAATATATACTAAAATCACTTATATTCAGTCCAACTATTTTAAAGAACAAGTAACTAATTTCTATGGAACAAAGAACTGGTTTCTAAAGAACAAAGAATTGGTTTTAAGTTAGTCCAGAACTTCCAATAATAACCCAACTCTATGAAAAAGCATATCACAAGAATCATGGGAAAGTAACAAAACCCATATCATAGTGAGGCCAAGAAGCGTAAATGTGAAACCCCGAGAAAATCCAACTTTCTCAAAAAGGGTAAAACTGTAATTTCGGTAAAAATCCGAAATTTTTCTAGATCTCGGATGATGAAACGGACGCTCGCTGAATCGTTTAATTTAATAAGAACCACATCGAATTTCAATTCGATACAGAGGATTTCACGCCGGCACGCCGGCGCGGCCTGACGACACATTAGTGCGAAAGAGATGCCACATGGCACCTCAAAGGTGTGACACTTCAGATAAAAGAAATGCTCACACGAGCCGCATGGGTATGATCCTACGGTTTCACAAATGGTACCTACTCGAGCTGACATGCCATGTACGAAATAGTTAAATAAAGGATGGCGACAAAATCGAGAGCCCACATATTCGTTGCATGAAAAGTGAGGAAATTTCCTCCTTGACCGGATGTGGGATGTGCTCCAAAAGGAGGAGAGAAGGGAAAGAGAAAGGAGAAAATGAGGAGAAATGGGGAGAAATTTGTTATAAAAAAGAAAAGAAAGATGAGTAAGAGAAATGAGAAAAGAAGAAAAGAAATGAAATTTAAATAAGAAAATAGTTAAAACGCAGAAGGAAAGCAAATATCCAAAAGAGTCATTTTCGTTTTGGTTTGCAGAGAACGTCTACCTTCTCTCTGTGCTTCAGGTGAGATCCGACCGTTGGATTCCTCGACAAGAAGGAGAGTTGTCTCTCACGTGAGAGGACAACGCCGTAGGCACCCTGCTTTGGGAGTTTTGACAAACCCCCATAAAGGTAGGGGTTTCATCCTACTTGTTTACACTTTATTTAAGTGTTGACGTTTGAGTCGATCGGCGCCGTTATGTCATTTGATCGGTTCCAAATATTGGAACCAAAGGGAAATTTTGGGATATTTTTTGGTCAACAACCGACGCTTTAGGGACTGATTTGGTTATTTGTATCATAATTTATATAATAAATTATGTTTCGGAAGTAGAGATCGAAATGGTATGGAATTCCTGCCCACCAAGAGGAACCGATGAGAGAAGAGGCGCCCGTGACAAACCCACTTGTTTTCTGCTTTGTGGACCTGTAAAAACAAATCCCAGCTTTAGGCGAAATTGACCATAAATGTCCATGTGTCTTGGTATGGGAATTGTTTGATGTGAATGGCTTGGTAGGTGTGGAAATAGATAGGTTAAGACATGATTTAATGTGTTAACAAAAATGACACAATTATATGGAATTAAACTGTGTTGTAAGCCATTGGAGATGAGATTATGATTTGCTCAAGTGAGCTAAATTGGGTGATGGTTGATGTGTTGAATTACATGTGTGTAATTGTAGTTGATTGAAAATATGCATATTGACATTCAGACAAATGCATTCATATGCACTGGTAACCTAGAATTAAAGAGTGCATGACATGGTTTTTTTGTAAAAACGGACATGGTTGCGAAAGGAATTTCAAGGTGATGATATTCGGAGAATTAGTTGGGAGATAGGCCAATGATCACTTCGATGAGGACTATGACCGCTTTCGAAAGCTCACCAACCAATTCAATTCCCTGGCGGTAGCCCCATAATTTTTACCCCGAATATTTTAGCATATTTTCAAGAACAACAGCTTATTTTGAAAATGATTATTTTCTCATACGGCTTAGGCAAGTGTGAGTGAGTCGGTGAGGACTCGTGACATGGATGGCATGTAGACATTCAAGTAGGATCACGATTTACTTGAGTGTGTTTATTTGGAGCATTGCATACGCACTTGCGAGAGTAACCCATTTAGGGTGATTCCACTACTGGGCGATAGCTCACCCTGTCGAGGGATTATATTTTTCAGGTACATGGAGCGCTTGAGGAGACTGCACATTTAGAGGCTGATTTTGAAGAAGTCGGTTTATGGTTTTGATGCTTTGGAGATAACATGTATTAAAATTTTAGAGTTTTAATATATGTTTGTATAGAAGTGTAATCAACTATTGAATTATTGGGAGATAATTGGAATATAGTTGTGCTAATTGTTTTTATGAGTATTGGTTTATGAGCCAAAGAGACATTTTTACTCATGTATGCGTCTCATGATACGAGACGTATAGCTTTTCCACAGGTTGACGAGTGGTCAACGGACACCCGGGTTTGGGGCGTCACACTAGATGAGACTCATAATACATGAACAAAAAATCCTATAAAGGAAAACCCCATAAAAGCACAAAAACAATAGCTATAAGTTATAAAAGATTGTGTGAGTACCAAAAACAATGAAATTTTAGGAAGAAATTGTGATGCCCCCAAATCCCAGGGGTCCCGTTGACAACCCGTCAACTCGCGGAATACTCGTGAATGTTAAGTAACCCGACACCACACAATCGTGTCCCTTTTTCGGGACCTATGATTTAACGAAAATCGGACATAATCTCCTTTGTACGGAAAGCTCTACCCAAAAGACAACATACACAATTACATGGTAACATGCTCTAATATTATACAACGACCACATCGAATCCACATACAAGTAAAAATGGCCACATAGGGCCCATTTATCTATACTCAAACATATAAGCACATGACTATAAAACCATAGTCCATAAGAATTTAAATTACATCACTCTTATACACCCATATTTATTTACAAAAATATATATCAAATTCACAATCCGGCTTTCTTCTCAATCTCGACCTATAAGGAGCGTCGTCCATTAGTAATTGTCTTGCACCTGAAATGTGGTCCCACGATTGGATGAGCAAAGCCAGTAGTGATAATCTCCTACAAGGGCTATTCCCCATCTAAATGCACATGCAATGGTCGCATAATCAAACACACATCCAAGTGCAACATACGCATGTCTACCTGAATGTCTACATGCCCAATCCCATGTCTCAAGTCCTCACCGACTCTCTCACACATGCTTGTGCCATGTATGAAAAATTGTTTCCAAAACAAAGATATTTGTTTTGCTTGTGGACAACCCTCTGATATAAATAGTGGACATACTCCGATAAATCATTTTTGTGGACAACCATCTGAAATAAATAGTGGACATACTCCGATAAATAATTTTGTGGACAACCCTCCGATACATATAGTGGACTTACTCTGATAAATAGTTTTATGGACAACCCTCCGAAATAAATAGTGGACATACTCCGATAAATAATTTTGTGGATACCGATACATATAGTGGACTTACTCCGATAAATAATTTTACGGACAACCCTCCGAAATAAATAGTGGACATACTCCGATAAATAATTTTTGTGAACAACCCTCCGATACATATAGTGGACTTACTCCGATAAATAGTTTTATGGACAACCCTCTGATTTTAAATTTATCAAACCCATTATTTGGTCATAATTTCGAGGTCTCACAAAGAGGCTTAGCAACTCCTTCGGACACTTTTGCGGACTTTCATCGCTGGATACATATGTCTAACCAAGAATAAAATTTGGGTCTTTCACCCTGAGGAGATCTACCCCATATTGCTTCACCCAAACACACGTGATTTATTATTATTATTGACGTTGTCCCATTTCTGAGCTCATCACACATTCACCAAGAATAGTGAATAACAGTACCATGCACCCACACCCGACTCGACGCGATGTGATCGTGCATATGAAATGCAATCATGCCAATGCATTTTCCTTCTTGTTACATGTATATATGAGTACTACATGAAACATTAATACACCATGGACAATTATAATTTTTACATATAATTTACATCCATACAATTCATGTTAATACATCAATTAGCATGCATCAACATAATTCTCACACACTACATGTTATCCATAAAAACCATAACACACAACAAGGTCACAATTTTAGACCCATCCAACAAGGTACCTCACGGTCCCTTCACAAGCCTGAACCAGTTTGGTTCTAATCATCCATAAACCATGATTATATCACAAAACAAGCAATCAAACCCGGAGACATCAGTCTCGGGTTCAAACCATAACCCACAATAGTGTAGACTGTGTGAAAATTGAGCATAAAATCTCTACCATCCAATCCCAAATTTTTGGAACTAAATTTCATGGCCTCTTATGGCCTCCTATAAACAACTCGTAACATTTATAAATTCTGGATAATTATATTTTCTATATATAATTTCCATTCATCATAATTTCTATGTTAATACATCACGCAAATACATATTAACATGATTTTTACACATAACATCATGTTATTTAATATTTTACAACAATAACACACAAAATGGCCCAAATCTTGGACCCACATAAAACAAGGCACCTCTTGGTCCCTTCACGGCCTTGGGACAAAACCAAACCCGAACTCAGTCCGAAAATGTCCGAAAATAGTCCTGAAATTTTAGCTTGGACTATCTAAAAACATTCCCGAAAATTCAGCCATGACTGTCCAAAAACAGTCTCGAAATTCAACCCCGACTGTCCGAAAACAGTCCAAAAAATTCCTAAAATTCCTACACTCAGGCCAAAAAATTGGGGATTGAAACTTACGGCCTTTCACGGCCTCTAAGCCAATCCCAAACCATTAAATAACCTTTAAGTTAGAAATAACACAAGTAGGAAAATTCTCTACCTCATGAAGTTTGACGAAACTCCAAGATTTTGGTGTCCACGCGTAGCTCTCGTCGCTTAAATCAACTTTGTCTTCTGCTATAACAAAAACTTACAATCCGATTTCCATAAATCTTAAAGAGAAGCGAAGAAAAAAAATAAACTTTCACTCTCTCTCTAAGGCTCTCCCTCTCCAGTCTCTTTTTACTTTTCTTTTTTATTTTCGTTTTTATCTTTTATTATTATTATTATTTTAATATATGACTCATATTGTCTCATTCAGATCCGTTTCTACCTCAAAACGATTTATTTCTTTTCATTTCAATTTATTTTAAATGAACTTAACTTAACCCATTTCCTAATTTCCAAGATTTTTGTAAAAATTTCGTCCCTGAAGTCACCAGCAACTTATCACCAAGAAAATCGTAAAATATTCTAAATTCGATGAAACTTTTCTGGGTCACTAAATTTCGCGAGACGAATTTAACAACGCAATCCGTTTCATCATCCGAGATCTGAAAAATTTTCTAAGCTTCCCTGAACTTTTATGATAATTTATTATTTTTATTATCATTTTATCTTTTTTGAAAATTTTTAATTTTCTTGTAAATGTAAAACCTAACCGAAAAAGAAAGAACACAAAATGCAGAAAGAAGTTTAAAAAAAAGTAGAAAACAGGAACATAACAAATTTGCTTTTGAACCAAAAGAAAATGCAGAACAGAAGGTGAGCACCGATTTCTTTCGATTTCAAAGAAGATGATCCTTCTCATTTTCTTCGATTTCCTTTTGTAGCGCTTCAGACTACTGATTTTTCAATCAGTCGATGAAAATGAGCAATTTCCTCTTATCTTCTCCTATGATCTTCCTCTCTATAGCTCTCTCATCTTTGTCTCCCCCATTCTGCTTTGCCCGGATTCTCCTATAATTTACATCCCTAAAGCATTAAGACAATTTGGGTTTTTTGATTTTATTAAGGTTTATATTGGATTTAATGTGATGTTTGAGGGGTATTTTAGGAAGCAATATAAGAACTTACAAGTGCTGTAGCAATTTTATATTATTTTTTAAATGAGGAAATACATCTCTTGTTTATGATTTTTTTTTTAATAAAACCAAATAAGCTACCCATGAAATAAGATGCCCAAATATATTTTGTAATGATTAAAAATAATTTCCAAGATTTTTGTTTTAAAGATATTATTCTAAAAATTAGGGATAAAGGTATAAATTTTCTACAAGACCTAGCTCAATTGAATATGAGGGGAGGAATTCAAGGTTGGAGTTTCAGTGATGACAAATTTATAAAAAATGGATTACTATGATGTAATGCAAAGTAAATAAATATAAAAAAGAAGAATAATAAAAGTGTGAATTAGAGTTGACAATTTGAATTCAACCTATTAAGCTAACCCAACTCACATGGAATTAGGACCAGATGCTATTTTATTGGCCCAAAAAAATCAGGCCAAATTTGGGCACGATTTGGTTTAGGCTTGGCCCGACTAGTCGAGTCGCCCAATTTTTTTAGTTTTGTAAGACAATTTTAACTTGACCCACCTGGAATTAGGATAATCTCGTAGATCGCGGTTTTGCTGGTTGGAAAAAATCGGATCAAATTTAACGCGGATCCCATTTGCCTTGGCCCATTGCCGCCAAATTGTCCGCCCATTGCGGAATATGACACGCAAGATCGCAAAATAAAACGGCGATGTTTTAATACTGAGGGGGCTGGGATTCGTAAAAGGTGTAATTTAGACAAATTAAACGGGCATTTGAATTTCCAACTTCATCTCTGCTTCTAGACTTTCCCTGAAGAGTCCCCCCGCAAGGTCGCCGCTTCTCTCTCTCTAATGGGGTGAGAACCTCTAGGACATCTTAAGTGTTGCAAGAAACTCTCCTCGCGAGCAATTCTCCTGAGTTTTCCGCTTTTTCGCATCCGTGACATAGTCTATATATATATAATTTTTTTTTTTTTGGTTTCTACAAAGAACTACCCTTTAAGGAACAAAAGGGTGTGCATCGATCTTTCATGTTGGATGGTTCAACTTCAAAATGTAAACAAATCACATGCTTCAATGAAGGACAAGATTTATCTTAAAGGCCTCTTTCACCGTCTTAGAGCTCCCTCCTGCTTTGAATCACTTTATTTTGTCATGTATGTGTACTTTTCTACTTTCTTTCCTCGCGTTGTTGACTTTATGTAAACTCGTAAATGGGTATTGCATTTTAGAAATTAGTAGTTGGTCGGGACTATTTTAGCGTCCTTTTTATGAATTTTATCGTCTATTTTTTGTCATTCGCTAGCCGGGCATCAACCAAGCTGATCCAAATATTAATCTTATCTCGTTATCATTCTTCGTCCCCCGGCTTTCCCATCACCTAGACTATCATCCACTGTTTGTTGCGCAGCTGGACTGAGCGTCTTTTCTTTTCTTCTTCTCAAATCACATTCCACCAAGCAATCGCTTATCCCTAGTGCTCTTTCGCTTGTCCAGTTCGTTATAATATCCCCGCTGGGTCGGATCCTTATCCGGAACCTAGATTCTTCACTGCTATTTATGGTTATGAGATGATAGGCTTTGTGGCACACCCCAATGTCTTCATTATATTCTGGACTAATAGAGAATAATTTTATATAAAACTTACTTAATTGGCCATCTTTGCATAATGTAGCTCGAGAGTGTCATCAGCATTTCTCTTCACAATTTGGACTCAAATAGATTCGGTCAACAAAACCGAAATCCATGGCATCTTGAATGAATGAGGGGTCTGTCTTTTTTGTGATTATTATCCTTGGATAGATAGACTCAGTGGAAGTCTGGTAATACCCATCACTATTAGGATTGTTATAAATGTATTCAGAGAAAGTCAAATGCTTTCTCTCCATGTCAGACAAGATGAATGAAGATGTATTTATATTTTTTGTCTTTTCCTCTGGAAAAAAGAGGATATCATCGGAACTTTCTCCTTTTGAGAGGAGTTTGTCCTTTGAGGGACTGTTATCTCCACTTGAGAGATTTTTGTCTTTTGCAAGACTGTTATTGTTCAGGCTTTTATCCTTTTGGAGGATAGGCATATCCTGAGTACCTTTTGAGATATTTTTGCTTTTAAGCAAGGATATATTCCTGTCCTTATGTTATCGCATTTGCTATTGCCCTTTTCCGAATGGACGGCATATCCAAGCCTACCTTTTTGATGTTTTTAGTCTCCGAAGAGGCTGAGGAAACATCATCTGTCCTCACTATTATTTCACCCAATCTTTCAAAACATTTTTCAAGGATATTTTGGGAAATATATGATTTAGATCTTATATCATTGATATCTTTTTGTAAATTGATAATTTTTTCTTCAATTGAAATAAGATCATTGTAATTATCCGAAATCATGTTCATTCCTTCCTACCATGTTTCCAGGGCAATTTCGCATTTCTTCCATGTTATTCAACATTCCCGCCAAAAGTCTCAAGAAAATCACGCACCTTTTATATGAACAATTTTAAAATTATAATAACTAAGAAGAGTTTGCCATCTAGATAACCTTCTAGCTTGTACTCCTTTTCCTGTGTTATTTTTTATAAATCCTGCAACTTGAGTATTATCAGTTTCTATGATAAAAGGTTTAGGTAATAAGAATATTTCAAATTTATTGATTCCTTTTATTATTGCAAGTAATTCTTTTTCATTGATATCATAATTAATTTGATTATTATTAAAGGTTCCACTTGTATATCGACATATTTCTCCTAGGTCTGTTTTCAAAATAGCTGCCCAATATTTATCTGAAGCATCTGTTTGTAATATTAAATTGTCATTTTCATTAGGCAATCTTAATTTAGGCAAATTTGAACATATATTTTTTAATCTTCTAACTATCATGGTATGCTTTTCATTCCATCCTGTTTGGTTTTTCTTGGTTAACAATTTTTGTAATTCCTGTCTTTCTTTAGCTAAATCTTTATAAAATCGTATGAGTAGTTTAAACATCCTAAGAATTTTTGTATCATTTCCTTAATTGTAATTCATCGTAAATCTTTTATTTTTTCAATATACGCGACTGGTACTCTATTCCTTTAGAATCTATAATCATTCCGAAATTCTATTTCTTTTTTCTTGATTTCAACTTTCTTTTCTCGAAAGAATTATACTATGGTCTTTATGTGAGTGTTATAAATATATCTAAATGTTTTCATGATCTTTTTCATTATCGTAATTGTATTAACATGTCATCATTATAAACTATTATGAAGGATGAATAATCGTAGAATATTTATCCCATTTTTTTGGAAAACTTGGAGGAGCATTTTTCAATCCAAAAGGCACATTATCCATTCATAATGAATTCTGCGCTGCATTTCAAAGGTTGTAATAGGTATACTATTATTATCCATTTTTATCTCGCCAAAATCCCGATGCATAATCAAATTTATCAAGTAATAATTTTTTCCTCTTGCCAAATTTATTAATATTTCTTTATTTGGGATATAAGATCCATCAAATTTCAGACTTTATTTACTTTTGTAATTTATTACCATTCTCGTTTTCCCCTTTTATTTCACTATGTTTTCTAACCATAAAGGCAAGGTGGCTACTATGTGGACTTTTACTTTCCCTATCGTATTCAACTGTATTAATTCATTAATCAATTTTAAAATCTTATATATCTTCTCGGTAATATATCATGGCTCCAACTTCTAATTATCTTATCAGATCTATCATTTCTACTCATAGCAGATTGGTTTTTCCCAATATTAAAGGGTTATTACTAAATTTTCTTTCAATTTTTTACATGTATCTTGAACTGTTATTTTATAGGTTATAGGATGTATTTATTTTTTCGCTCTATTTTCCGGCTTGGATCATAATTTATCTTAAAAGGTTTTAGTATTCTAGGTAATTTTATCCAATGATCACAGCGTTTAGTATAATAAAGATAAATTGCTGCAATATATTGAGAATTGTTGTAAAAAGTCATTTCCTAATATAATGTCACATTTCTATAATATTGTATTGATAGACTTTTCCTATTTTACGATTTTATTTTGAATCATTAATTTCTATATTTTCTTTTGCTTTTGTAATTTTTCTTTCTCCACTACACCTTATGGGAGATTTTAAGATTTTCCATTCTTTTAACAAAAAGTTTTTGAATATTGTTATTTCCGATCTTGTATCTATCAATCCACATGTATATAGCTTAGTTTCTAGAATTTTAACTATTATAAATACCATAGTAGGGAATGTAATTTCCTTCATTTTTGTCTTTCTAGAAAAATACATATGTCTTCATTGTGTATTTCTATTCCTTCTTTTGTGATCTTATAATTATCTACTCTGTCTAGGAAGCTATTTCCTAATAGAATATCATAATGTCCATTTCCTTGCATTCTGTTATCTTTATAGCAATCTACTAGAAAGGTTATTCCTTGTAGTCTTATGGGTATTTCTACCTTTAAATTACACTTAACGCTTGTGGGACTATCATAATTTCTTTTGTAGACATATGGACTTGTCAAAGCTCCTATCATTTCACACTTATCGCCTGATATGATTACAATTTCACCCTCGTATCTATTAAAATTTTATTTCAACTTCTTCTCCATTGTAATAATTTTTATTAGGAAAGGTGAATACTCTTCTTATTCTTCTGAACTTTTCCGTTTGTACTATTTCTGCTACTATTTCCTATCAAGGAATTTCCCCTGAATTTGGGTAAATCAATTCTTTGTATATTATTTTCTTCGGGAATATCATCTTCAAGACTTAAAATGTAATTTGCAGGTATCTCTATTCTATCTAACTTTTGTGGTTCTATTATTTCGCAATTTCTCTACATTCATCACTAATTTCTATAAAGGGCTTGTCTTGGTAAATTCTTCCATAATTTGAGTTTGATAGGGTATATAAAGCACTATAATACATTGTCATTACATTATTTCCTTCTTTCATAAAATCATTTCTTAAAAATTTGAAATATAAGCTTAGACTGTTATCAAAGTCTTTGTCTCCTAAATTAATGTTATATTTCGTAAATACGAAACATTAATTCAGATAAGCTAAATCGGGCCTCGATACTACCTACAGCTTTCATGCTATTCAGATTAGTCTTTATCATGTGTTTAGCAATTATCAAGTATTTAAATCTTTCAGGGAATAATGATTTTATTATTATTCAGACTCGCTAAGTATACATTACTTTATTTTGTCTCGATTTTGTCATTTTTTATCTTACTTGGCTGGGCCATTTATAGCTTTCTGTCAAGAAATTGCTCTTAATATTTCCTTCGCTTTATTGATTGTTATATTCTTCTATTTTTTGGTATTCATGGATTGTGTATTCTATGCATATATCTTTTATTTGTGCTTAATATACCTTCTCCCCGGGTTTTAGGATCAAAGTTTAGATTCGATTTTCTTCAGAATTTTCTATTATCAAAAGTGCTTTTCATTCTATATCCTTCTGATCTTCCTACACTCAATGACTTCAAATTCAAAAATGTCATCTTCTTCCACAATTATTTCTTTACTCATTCTGTATCACTTTCCGTCGAATTGTCATTTTCGCTATAAACACTACTCATTTCACTATCAAAACTTAGGATACTTTCTAAATCTTCATCTTTATTTTCTCCCCATAATATAAAGGTTTTTTTCTTTTTGGCATTCATTATCAGAATGTCCTACACTCTCCACATTTCCCAACATTTGCATCTACTTTTGTCTTTTTGATGTTGTTCCCGTAATATTTTGTCTTTTATAATTAAATTTTTTCTTGTACATTCTTAAATGGTTTTTTCCATTCTTTCTAAATTTTTTATATTTTGTAAATTTCTTTTCGTTGTCCTAAATGTTTTCTAAATTTTCTTTTTCTAAACTCCTTACACCCCCATTTTCCCGGGATAGCCCATCTTATCACATAATATTTTTCTCCATATTTTTCACCATTTACAACATATCTGGGGTGCATAAATCTGCTTTCTACTTTCTTTAAAAATTCTATTCGTACCTCCTAAAGTATCAAAGATTTTCTATTTTTATCTTTCATATTCTTCTTGGAAATAAGAACTCCATTTTCCTGGTAATTTTCATAATATGTATTTCATAATATTGTCATATCTATTACTATCAGCGCATCATAATACCATTTCCTAAATTGCATGTGTATTCATATATATGTATTTCATCTACAAATTTGTAATCAAGTGATACTTATTTCTAAATTTTCTCTTATGCCTTTTCTTCTTGTTCTACACATTCACATCCATTCTTCTCCTAAAATTCATTTACTATGTATCTAACAAAGGTATCTACACCTTCGAATATACTACTTTCGTGCTATGAATATAATTTGTAATTACATTAAAACTAAAAAATGGATAATCCTTCCCACCATTCTAACACATCCCTAATGTTCCTATCATTATTTCAAGTTTTTGCATTATCCCAACTTTGCTTTGCCATGAAATATAATGTCATTGCTTGAGACCATTTGTTTAAAACCGCTTTTAATATCTTTTTTGACACCCATATCTAAAGATACTTCAGATTTCCTAATTCGTTTCTATTTTATTCTCTAGGTTCATATTTAGGTATTCTATATCGATTCAAATGCTTTTGGACAGCTCTTCTTTTATTTTACTTGGTCCTCCTACATGTCCTATGTGATTTAATTTTCATTTCATTTTAAATTCATTTTTTGTATTTCTATCATTATATCTCGATTTCACTATCACTTATTCCTACTATCTCTTTTCGCTTCTTCTTCTATTATTCGTTTTCCTTCTCTTATTTTTCTTTCTTTTCTAATTCACAGACGTTTCTAATAACTTTTCATCTGTACTTCCTTTTCAATATTTTCTTTTATTGTTCTTTCGTGATATTTCTAAATATTATTTGTTCTACCGTTTTTCCAGTTGTTCCTTTTACATATTTTGAATCTTTTCCTATACTGATAAGAGTATTTTGTTGTATTTCTATGTTTATTATCCTATTTTCTATTTTATTTATTTTTTCTTCGATCTTTTCTAACCTGTTATCTATTCTTTTTATAGCTCTTATTATTTCTTCCATTAATATTTCTACTTTTTTAGTTTCCATTTTGTTTTGGTCTTTTAATCCTGTTTTTCACAAATTTTTTCCAATCATTATATAATCCATATTCTTTAATATTTAATTTTTCTTTTGGATTTAAGTTTTTTATTTCTCTTTTTATTAGATTTTTAATTTTTTTTGGATGTTTCTCCATTTCTTTAACTTTTTATCTTTTCTACTACTCTCCTTGTTGTTTCTGGATCTAGATTTACTTTAAAGGGTAAATATTCATTGTAATTACTTACTATGTCAGGTATTATTGTATTTGTAAGTTCTACATAGATTTCTGGATCAGCTTTTATAGAGAGAGGTAAACTAGTTTCTAAACATTCCATGACCATTTTGTATATTGTGTTTTTTATTCGTTCCATTTTACTCACAGGCTCCTTACATAAATTCTGCCTTTTCTAAACATTTATCTATTGATCAAGTTGTACAAACGATTTTATTGTCATTTCACTCATATTTCTATACTTGACTTCCAATTTTATTTAAATTACTATAAAATATTTCACTTGGGATCTTCTCGATTATAGTTTCTTGGATCTCATCATTGTTATCTACTAGATTTAAATCTAAGGTGATTGTCATTAAGTATATTTTTGTCCTTAAATTTTCGATTTTTGCTTTTATCAATATTTCTTCTTTCATTTCCTGAGGGAGGTTTAATTGTATTATTGCTTCATTGGATTTCTTGAGTATATGCAGTATTCTATATTTGATTCAAATGTTTTTGGATGTTTTCTTTATTTTACTTGGTCCTCCTACATGTCCTATGTGATTTTACTCCTTGCTTTCATTTAAATTCATTTTGTATTTCTATCATTATATCTTTCGATTTCACTATCACTTATTCGCTCATTCTTTTCAATTTCTTTCTATTATTTGTTTTCCTTCTTATTTTTATTTTCTTTCTAATTCAAGCGCATTACTTAATAACTTTTCATCTAGACTTCCTTTTTCAATATTTTCTCTTTTTATTGTTCTTTCAGGATATTTTCTAAATATTATTTGTTCTACCATTTTTCCAGTTGTTCCTTTTACGTATTTTGGATCTTTTCCTATACTAATAAGAGTATTTTGTTGTATTTCTATGTTTATTATCCTATTTTCTATTTTATTTATTTTATCTTCAATTTTTTCTAACCTGTTATCTATTCTTTTTATAGCTCTTACTATTTCTTCCAATAATGCTGATAGCTTACTGTGTTACAAATTTTTCATCATAGAAACTAGTTTCCTATGCATCAAATTTTGTATTCTTATTTACTTTTTGTGCCACTATTCTTTGCTTTTCCCTTTTATTTCACTATGTTTTCTAAACTATAAAGGCATGGTTACTATGTGGACTTTTACTTTCCCTTATCGATTCAATCAGACACCATTAATCTGAATTTTAAAATCTTCTATATCTTCTTGAGAATATATCATGGGTCTAACTCTAATTATCTTATCAAGATCTATCATTTCTAATTTGTAGTAGATTTTTGTCTTTTCCCAATATTTTAAAGGGTTATTACTAAAATTTTCTTTCAATTTTTTACATACGATTCTAACCTATTTTATAGTTATAGATGTATTTATTTTTTCGTTTCTCCATTTCCTTCGGCTTTTTGATCATAATTTATCTTAAAAGTGTTTTAAGATTCTAGGTAATTTTATCCAATGATCACAAGGTGTTTTAAAGGGTATAATAGTATAAATTGTCTACGATATATTGAGAATTGCTGTAAAAGTCATTTCAATATAATGTCACATTCTATATTATTGTATTGATAGACTTTTCCTATCTTTACGATTTTATTTTCAATCATTATTTCTACATTTTCTTTTTGCTTTGTAATTTTTTCTTTTTCTCCAAATACCTTTTATTGGTATTTTTATTTTCCCCATTCTTTAACAAAAGTTTTCAATATCATATTCGATCCGTATCTATCAATCCACACGTATATAAATTTTAATTTCTAGGAATTTTAACTATTATAATACCATAGTAGGGAAATCGTAATTTCCTTCATTTTTTGTCTTTCTAGAAAATACATATGTCTTCATTGCGTATTTCTATTCCCTCTCTTGGGATCTTATAATTATCTACTCGCTCTGTGAAGCTATTTCCTAATAGAATATCATAATGTCCATTTCCTTGCATTCTGTTATCTTTATAGCAATCTACTGTAGTGTTATTCCTTGTAGTCTTATGGGTATTTCTACCTTTAAATTACATTCTAACGTTGACCATCATAATTTTTGGTGTATATATGGACTTGTCAAAGTTCCTATCATTTCACACTTATCACTGATATGATTACATACCGGCTCTCGTATTCATTAAAATTCGTTTCTTCAACTTCTCTTTCTCCATTGTAATAATTTCCTTTTATTAGGAAAGGTGAATGTACTTCTTCTCTTATTCTTCGGAAACTTCTTCTGCTTGTACTATTTCTGCTACTATTTCCTATCAAGGAATTTCCCCTGAATTTGGGTAAATCAATTAGATATTATTTTCTTCTAATATCATCTTCAAGACTTAGTAAAATGTAATTTGTGTGCATCTCTATTCTATCTAACTTTGTGGTCTCTATTATTTCTGCAATTTCCTCTACATTATCACTAATTTCTATAAAGGGCTTGTCTTGGTAAATTCTTCCATAATTTGAGTTTCGACAGTAAGATATAAAGCGACTATAATACATCACATTACATTATTTCTTTTCATAGTGCTCATTCCTAAAATTAAATATAAGCTTAATCAAGACAAAGTCTTTTGTTCCTAAATTAACTATATTTTGCAGAATATGTAAACATTAATTTCAGATAAGCTAACTGTCTCTGATACTACCTATGGCTTCTCTCATGTTTGTATTACTCTTTATCATGTGTTTAGTACTATCAAGTATTTAAATTTTCAGGGAATAATGATTTTATTATTATTTGTACTCCTGCTAAGTATACATACTTTATTTTGTCTCTGATTTTGTCATTTTTTATCTTACTTAAGGTTTCATTTATAGTTTCTTTGTCGCAGTCTGCTTAATATTTCTTTAGCTTTGTTGATTGTTATACTTCTTTCTATTTTTGGTATTCATGGATTGTGTATTTCCTATGCATATATCTTTTATTTAAGTAGCTTAATAAACCTTCTCCTGGGGCTTTTAGATCAAAGTTTAGATTCTGGATTTTCTGTAATTTTCTATTATCAAAAGTGCTTTTCATTCTATATCCTTCTTGATCTTCCTTAGCACTAATGACTTCAAATTCAGAAATGTCATCTTCTTCCACAATTATTTCTTTACTCATTCTGTATCACTTTCTGTCGAACTGTTGTCATTTTCGCTATAAACACTACTCATTTCACTATCAAAACTTAGGATACTTTCTAAATCTTCATCTTTATTTTCTCCCCATAATATAAAGGTTTTTTTCTCTTTTTGGCATTCATTACTGTAATGTCCTAATTCTCCACATTTCCAACATTTGCATCTACTTTTGTCTTTTGATGTTGTTCCTAATGTCCTGTAACATTTCCAACACAAAACGCGCAGGCTCAAGACGCAAGTCCAAACGTCATGATTAAAAGTAGCCCAAGACTATGATGTGCCCTTCTTAATGGTATCCCCCCAAATGCAGCTCAACTAGGGCCCAACTCGCTTCTTTTAAAAGACTGGTAACCACAACCGTATTGTATTAGTAAATACTAATCTCCACAAATCAGGAAAGTAGGATATTTCCTAATTATTACCCATCAATCATCCCTTATTAATCGATTTACGATAAGGAAAGAAAATCTCTCACCTAATGGGAGGAATATCGTATCATCCTCCAACAAGGAAAGATATTATTTTGTGTCATCATCCAACTAAGAAAATTATCATGATCATCCATTATAAATACCAGGTCACCCCATCGGTGAAAGGTACGCAGACATATGCACAAAACTTTATTCCCTAAGCAGTTAATCTCCCTTTCCACCGGAAAGAACTGACTTAAGCATCGGAGAGGCAACGGGCGAGCCCTCGCCGATCCTTTTTGTTTCTTATTTTTGTAGAGGAGCCTAACGCCCGTGAGACGGACCGCCACACCCCAAAGACGCTCCAAACCCGGGCCCGGTCGAAAAGGCATCATCAGTTTGACGCCGTCTGTGGGAAGACAATTCCTTTACAAATAAAGTCACCTCCGGGCCGAACACGGGTATCAACTCGAACATGCCAGTGAGCTACGCCAATCCTCCAAGGATGCAAGACCAGCTAGGCGACGTGGACAACCGACCTCCCAGAGGCACGTTAGAAACTGTGCAGGTCAACACGTACGAGGCGGAGGCACTCCGCGTCACTAACCAACACTTGCTGAAAGAATTAGAGCAACTCACCAGGCAAATACAATGCCCCTAGGAGACACGACAGGCCCGAAAAGGCCAAAATCTTGTTACTCGAGAAGAGCAACACCTAGACCCTCATCGAGAAGCGAAGATAGAGAAGGAGAAACTAGCCACACCAGGAAGCATGATCCTTACCAACCCCCCGAAGAGGACCGCAATGAGGAGAGGCAGGGCAAGAACAACAAAGGTGATGGGCCCATCCTTTATCAGCAGGAGACAGAGGAGCGGTCGTGGGAGCAAAGGTTCAGGGACAGATCCCCAAGGAGGAGCAGAGAAAATAGAGAGCGGTCCCCAATAAGACGAGGGAACGTCAAGGATCGTTAGGACCACTCTCACCGAGCCGCAAAGAACGATATTCACCTCGGCAATACACCCGACAAATTTCTCGTCGCGGGTCTTACGCGAAGTACAACATGAAAGGTTTCTTAGGTAGCCATCCCAGATGAAGTCAGACCCCACTAAAAGAGACGATACCAAATACTGTGAGTTCCATAGGGGTCATGGACACCGAACAGACGATTGCATTCAACTAAGAAACGAGATTGAATACCTAATCCGACGTGAGCATCTCAGCCGTTATGTGGCCTCAAAAGGGCAGGAACGACTCCAGCCACCACAACCTCGTCAGCCAACCCCAGTTTAGCATCAGCTACCTTTAGGAGAATTCCATGTAATCTCCGGAGGCTTTGCAGGATGTGGAGAGTCTAGCTTCGGGCCAGAAGGCCCACTTGCGCAAAGATCGTGATCGGGGAAACATTAGAAGTACAAACAATATCCAAACTTCCCGCTGGATACTACCATAATCTTTTTCGTATTTCGACATGGAAGGTCAGCCAACATCCCCATGACGACTCACTCGATAAAGCCATAGTAGCCAATAAACGATCCACGTGGTCCTTGTCGACAATGTGAAGCTCGGTCGACATCATCTTCGTGATCGCCGACAAAATGGGCATTGGAAGGAGAAGCTAGAACCAGTCGAACGCCACCCACGTGGGTTCTCGTGAGAAAGAGCACGCCTCGAGGCCTGCATACAAATGAAGTTCTCACTTCGGGAGACCCCATGCCAGGCTACAACAACGATGAGATTTCTCATAGTAGAAGCCCCATCGGCCTACAACATGTTACTAGGTAGGCCCTCTCTCAATGCCATAAGGGTCGTTCCCTCCGCTTATCACATGGTCATCAAATTTCCAACTGTAAATGGAGTAGGAATGGTCCGAGGAAATCAGCGTATAGCCAGGGAATGTTATTAAGCATTAATGAAGCAAAACACGGTCGACAACATCTACATGGACGAGCCTGACATGCGAGACGAGGTAACTACCCGACCTATGCCTCTCGTAAGAATTCAGGAGCCTCAGACAGCCTTGGCGACCAAAATTTAACACCTCGTCTACATGTGGTCTAAAAATACGGAAGGCATCAAGCCCTCTCATTCGCTTTCTAGAGTAGAACATGGGAGGCATTTGCCCTGAAACAGAAGACACGGGCGTGGCTCGACCCTAGCAGTTGATTACCCACAGGCTGAACGTCAATCCCTCCTTTAATCCAGTCAAGCAAAAGAGAAGGAGTTTTACCCCAGAAAGACAGAAGGCGATTAATGAAGAGGTCGGTAAGCTCCTCCAAGCAAAGGTAATCAGAGAAGTAGAGTACCTTGAATGGTTGGCTAACGTTGTTCTCGTCAAAAAAGCAAATGGCAAGTGGTGGTATGAGACCCCGGAAAATCCAGATTTCCTAAGGAAGGATAAAATGGTAATTTCGGTCAAAATCCGGAATTTTTCTAGATCTCGGATGACGAAACGGACTTCACTGTTGGAATCGTCTCGCGAAATCTAGCTACCACGTCGAATTTCGTTGGATTCCGAGGTGGTCGAATTTCGTTGGATTCCGAGGTGGTCGGAATTTCACGTTTTTCAAGGCATTGGGTGTCGGATGACACGTGGCAAGGTAAAGGGATGCCAAGTGGCAGGATTAGAGGGCTGCCACGTGGAGGAGACCAAATGCCAACCATTTGCATGTCCTCATGAGGACACATGGCACCAAGAGGAGATCCATGGCTCACATTGAGCCACATGTGTAAAGTGTCGAGAAAGTCAACTAATGAGGGGCAACTTGTAATTTTAAGGAGAAGACATCATCTTCTCCACTTTCATTTTCTTCTTACCATGTTCGACAAGTGCTGGTCGGAGATGGGGGTTTTAGAGAGAGAAAGTCCACTTCTCTAAGATCTACGACGATCGACCGTCGGCTCGGCTTCGCCTGAAGAGGCAAAGCTGGTCTACACCGCCGAGGGCCACGGCGAGCAATGACGTGTGAGTCGACAAACTCCGAGAAATATAGGGCTTTTCTCCTACTTGTTTTACTCGCTTAAGGGTTGTGTAAATGGATAGGATTTGCTGAGGCCTCGATGGTCAGCTCTTGCCCCAAAAAAAGATTGACCGAGTGAAGAAATCCCTAGAGGTTTTGGATACCACGAACTGCTCGTGTTTTGCTTGATTAAGGGTGTTATGCATATCGCCATGAGAAAATAACATGTTGTGTGAATCAGGCCGTTCCAAGATCGAACCAATTGTGCCTACTTCATGTGAGTGTTTATACATATTATAAATTGAATACCATGATGTATGGGATTTAGTTATGTTAATATATGCATGAGTGATATATTAGCATGTGTTGAATGTTGTGTGCCATTGCATTGCACTTAGGTGGGGAGTAACCCAAGTAGGGAAATTCCACTACTGGGCTTTGCTCACCCCGTCGTGGGACCATTTTTTTAGGTACCGAAGACGCATTGGGGATGGGACGCATCCGGGTTTTAGAGGCGAAGAAACGGCCATGTTGGCCTTATTTTGTAAAATTCTGGGCAAGAGACCCAGTTTTGTATAAATTGTAATTAAATACAATTGTAATAAATCATTTTTGTATAAAATATATAATTGTGTTGAATGGGTATACGGGCCCACCTGGGCCGGTTTACACACGTGACGCGTTTCACGACGCGAGACACGTGATTCGCGCCGACGGTAGTCAACGACACCCGGATTGGGGCGCCAAGATGGTGGTATCGTGAGCAAAGGTAAACTACCTGGGAGCTCGGTGGTGTAGAGTTAGGTATACATAATTTTAGACTTACGGGTACGGGTTAGATCATACATCACAGGCATTTTGGTGAATTAAATGTGATGTGTGATGGTGTATAACATGCTTGTTATGTGTGTTATGTGTTTGTATGCTTGGTGAGTAGCATAGGAAAAAGTGTTGAACACCTATGGTTATGTTCCGTAAAATTTTAAGTAATGTACCAGAAAACAAGAAATAAATGAAAAAATATATATATATATATATATATTTTCAAGTAATGCTCGCCAACATGAACTGAATGGAAATTGTGGAATTCTGGAAATTTATTCCAGTTTTTGCACAAAGGAAAGAATTGAAATTAAATTATAGAAATTTAGAAGTGGATAAAGAGCAGTGTACAAGCTACTGCATCTTTAGGAGTAGCAGGGAAGGCTACAGGAGGAATTGAAAAGAAAAAAAAATTTTGATTTTTCCGCAAAGGTTCCGCTTTTTTCGAATAGCGTAGATGGGTGTTGTGAAATTCTCGGGAGGTTGTTCCAAGCTATGACAAAGCGGGAAAAGAAAGAAATTCAACTCTTAAATTTTTAAAGCTTAGGTGAAGTAGTGGGTTAGGCTACTGCATCAATGGAGTAGCAGAAAGGAAGGCTGCTGGATGAAAAAAAATTTCAAGTGCGTGCCGTGACTTTCGCTTGAGGTCGCGACATGGATACGAGGTCGCTGACCGCTGGTTGACGAGGTCGCGACTCAGAAAATGGACGCCGACTTACCGAAGTTACGTTAGAAGTGGCCATTGCTTGATGTCGCCGGCATCAAAGTGAGAGATCGCCGCTACGGTGGTCAGAAGGAGGTCGCGACATGGCGTCGCGACGTAGCAGATAGGGGGCTGTGCAGGCTTTATGTCGCCACATCATTGCGAGGTCGCGATACGGGCAAAGGGCGTGACAAAGATAAACGGTGTCGCCGACATGAACTTGGTGTCAATGATATTGGGCGATAAGGAGGTCGCGACATCGCTGGATGTCACGATACGGGCGTAGTATAAAGCTGGCTATGTCGCGATACATGGATTTGATGTCGCGGACATGACATCGCCTCCCCAGAGGTCGCGACAAGAAGACGGCGTCGCGACATGGGTTAAGTCTTCGTGGATGTCACGATGGGGCGATGTCGCCATACGTGCGGCGACCGCTTCGAGGTCGGACAGAGAGACGGCGGTCGCTGACACCGGAGCATGATGTCGCGACATGACTGGTGTTGATGTCGCTGAAGACCGGCGACGCTGACACGGGCGCTTGACCGGCAAGGCGGAGGTCGCCGGCGTTTCCACGACTGCGCTACGCCGCGACCGCACACACGCCGAAGCGCGCTCGCGCCGGGCCGCGGCGCGGGCATACGCGCCGACATTGGGAGTTGCATGCAGCCAGCCGCCACGACCGGGCAATGCGCCGCCAGCTGTGCTCGCGACACGCCTCAGCGACCGTGCACCCAACCCGCTTTTGTGACGCCACTGCTCAGTCACTCGCTTGGGACACTATTCACGATTAATCGCTCATGAACACTGCTCATAGATTTCAAAAAAAAAAAAAAAAGAGTACAAAATTTTTAAAAATTTTCTTGTGGGGTATCTAATATATAAGATATTTATATTGTATTTATTATAAAATGCAAATACGTGGTATGTGAAATTTTTTTCCGGGCGGTGAATAGTGTCTCGAGACGCATTTTCCCCTCGAGACACGTTATCACCAATCGCTGGATGGTGTATGAAAAAAAAAAAAAAAAAATTTCCGGTGTATGAATAGTATCTTGGGGCTGTGTTTGAGCCTTAGGGATACTGCATTGAAATTTAAATTTACCATTGACTTGTGTAGATGGCTAGTAGAGGACGAGGACGTGGAGGACGCCCACGGCACCGGGGTCATACCGATACTCGACCAGCCGCCGTATTTTTGATCGCATGCCTTGCCGAGGCCGTAGGTGTTGGCGCGTCGCTATCGCACGTGACAGCCGTGAAAGGGCGTAGTCGTGGAGGTCCAGTAACCTCCAAAGGGTTTAGAGCGCACTCCATCTCCGACGCTTCACGGGAGAGATCCATGGTAGCGATCATCGTTTATGTATCGAGAACATATCGAGGCTACTGAGATCACCGATACTTTGCATCAGATCGTGTTAGCCGCATTCCACTAGAGGGATATGGCCCGTATGGTGGAGATGGGTTATGACTTCTGTGACTTAGAGGTTGCACATGGGCGCAGTTTCAGAGTCGCTCACGGGTAAGTACTTTCCCAGATCGGCGAGGTACTGCCAAGGCTCGTGAGTTCCTGTGAGTCAGGCTAGGCGATGATCGTGATGGACTACGTGGCTAGATTCACGTAGTTAGCCCATTTGTCGATGATTACGCGGCCACGCATTACGGCCAAGGTTAGAAATCTCGAGAATGGGCCGGTTGTCCATTCGAGGCGTGATCGTGACTTCGCCACGGATACTTCACCTGCCGGTCGGGACTCACCCCGACCATGCAGAGAGAGATTGAGGATGCTCGGAACACTCGAGATGCAAGTGTTGGTAATAAGAGGGAGGATCACCCTTCTAGTTCGGGAAGAGGCGTATGACTCTGGCTTCACGCGAGTTTCACTCGTACGTGATCGGGCGCTAGTCGACAAGGCAGTGATATGTTATTTCCGCCGACAGCCCGACATGTGAGACGGATCGTCCCCAGACAGGATCCTGAGGATTTTGGGACACAGCCCCAGCTTAGTCAGAGAACACGAGCGCATGGGCTCATTCCTCCACACCCTAGCACGGTCGAGGAACCGCTCGCCAAGGCTATACGAGCACCTTCTGAAGACAGGGGCCGAGGGGCCAAAGTGTGGTCGAGGTCGTACAGGATCACAGTTAGACTTCTAGTCAGCCAGTATGCATCGATATGTTATTTCGCCGACACCTGGGACACATACAGCGAGATTGTCCTAGGAGGCGCAGATCTCGTGGCACAGTAGACCGAGCGCTCGTGATTAGCCCTGATGCAGTACGCTTCTACTCTCGCAAGACCATGAATTAGAGTAACGTTTAAATTGGATGCATCATACTCATTCTTGTTGCATCTTGTGTGATAGACTTGGGCTTAGAGGTTGAGACCTTTAGAGAAGCCAAATATGGATGTTCTTCCTTAGGAGGTAGGGTGAGTCGAACGGATAGCCTGATTGGCGTTTCATGCAATTCCGTGAATATCACGCCGAGTCGCGCACTGGTATGGTCGTTCACCACTCTTGGTGAGTGTGGGTTGAGTTGGTCCTTGGGACTACGCCCAATGAAGACTCATAGTTCAAATCAGAAAATGAAGAGTAATTATTGTGTGTTGGACAAAGCAAGAAAGGGGTCGTTAATCCCCTAAGGTGAGAAACCTGGAGTTAAGGTGTAAGAGACCCGGGGAGATATCCCAAATTTCTGTGAGGGTGTAAGAGACCCGGGGAGATGTCCCAAATTTCTGCAGGGCAGAGACCCGTGGTATTATCCGCACTTCGTGGGTGTAAGAGACCCGGGAGTGATCCCGACTTCGTGTGCGTAAGAGACCCGGGAAGTCATTCTGAATTTCTGTGTGGGTGTAAGAGACCCGAGGAGCGATCCTGAATTCTTCAGGGCGGTGAGACCCGGGGAGATGTCCCAAATTTCTGTGTGGGTGTAAGAGACCCGGGAGTAATCCCGACCGTGTGGGTGTAAGAGACCCGGGAGATGTCCTAAAATCAGGTGGGTGTAAGAGACCCAGAAGTCATTCTGAATTTCGCAGGTGTAAGAGGACCCGAGGAGCGATCCGAATTTCTGTGTGGTGTAAGAGACCTAGGGAGATGTCCCGACTTCGTGGGTAGACCCGAGGAGAAATCCGAATTTCGTGGGTAAGAGACCCGCGGAAATCCGAAATTTCCTGCGGTGACAGCAAGAGCTCGGGCAGCCGAAAAGCCTCTATCGTCGAGAGAGAAAACACAAGGATATGGTTATCACCTGCACTTAGAGTTGAGGATGTGAGTCTGAGAGACTCGAGATGAGGGACATACGGGTATGGCTATCACCCGCACTTAGAGTTGAGTGATGTTCCGGAGAGACTCCTATAGATGAGTGACATACGGATATGGTTATCACCCGCACTTCTGTAGTCGATGATGGAGAGCCTGGGGAGACTCGAGATGAGGAAAACATACGGATATGGTTATCACCCAGACTTAGAGTTGAGTGATAGGAGTCGGGAGAGACTCGAGATGAGGACATACGGAGATGGTTATCACCTAGACTTAGAGTTGAGGATGAGCCTAAGAGACTCGAGATGAGGACATGTACGGATATGGTTTTCACCCGACTCAGAGTCGGCGATGAGTCGGAGTTATCTGCAGATTGGATACCCAATGGAAATTTCATTTGGGTGTTATGAACCTAAGAAGGGTCAAGTGAATGGATATCATTCAGGCCATTAATTGCTGGATAAATTCATTAGTTGTCGCGATTGTGACCTTGGGAAGGCCGGCTACACACCAAGCAAGAATCGTTGTAGGGTCAGAGATATGCACGGTCGATGCAGCGTGGGAATTTTTAATTTAAATTCTTTTAAGGGGGAGAATGTGAGACCCTCGAAAATCCGCATTTCTAAGGAAGCGATAAATGGTAATTTTTACCAAAACTGAATTTTTCTAGATCTCGATGACGAAACGGACTTCACCGTTTGGAATCGCTTTCGCGAAATCTAGCTACAATCGCCGACTTCTCGTTGGATTCCGAGGGTGGTCGGAATTTCACGCTTTTCACAAGGTATCAGCGCTCTGACACACGCGGGTAAGGTAAAAGGGATGCCAAGTGGCAGATTAGAGGGCTGCCACGTGGAGGGAGATCAAATGCCAACCATTTGCATGTCCTCATGAGAGGACACATGGCACCAAGATAGAGATCCATGGCCTGCCATCGAGCCACATGTAAAGCGGGCTCGGAGGAAAAAGTCACCCAATGAGGGCAACTTACCTTTAAGGAGAAGACATCATCTCCACTTTCATTTTCTTCGGGCCGTTGTTCGACGGCAAGTATCGGAGATGGGGTCTGTGAGAGAAAGTCTGGCTTCTCTTAAGATCTACGACGATCGGACCGTCTCGCCGTCTGGGAATAAGAAGAGGCAAAAAGCTGGTCTACACGCCGAGGGCCACAGAGTACCGATTCGGGGGAGTTTCGACAAACTCCGGGGAAGGTAGGGGTTTTTCTCCTACTTGTTTTACTTTTTGCTTAAGGGTTATGTAATGGATAAGGATTTGTTGAGGCCTCGGATGGCTCGGCTCTTGCCCACAAGATTGACCGAGCTAAGAAATCCCTGATTAAAGAAGCTGGGATGACCCAATGGGACCGCTTCTCGGGTGTTTTGCTTGATTTGCGTGGTGTTATGTTATTGCCATGAGAAAATAACATGTTGTGTGAAATTGTGGGTTGTTCCAAGACGAACCGCCGGATTGTGCCTTAGCCCATGTGAGCTAAGTTTATGTTATTATTATTATAAATCAACACATGATACTGGATTAGTTATGTTTGGCTTATATGCATGAGTGATATATTAGCATGTGTTGAATGTTGTTGTGCCATTGCATTGCACTTAGTGGGAGTAACCCAAGTAGGAAATCTTAATTAATGGGCTTTGCTCACTCCCGTCAGTGGACCATTTTTTTAGGTACCGAAGACGATTGGGATGGACGCATCCCGGTTTTGGTAGAGTAATAAGAAACGCCATAAGGTCTTATTTTGTAAAATTCTGGGCAAGTGAGAATCTGGGGCTTTTGTATGTAAATTGTAATAAATACAATTGTAATAAATCATTTTTGTATAAAATTACAGCACTTGTTGAATGGGTAATGGGCCCAATCGGGCTGGTTTACACACATGTACGTGCCTCGCTGACGTGAGACACATAGATTTCCGCGTCGACGGTAGTCAATCTGACACCCCGGATTGGGGGCTGCCACAGGTGGCTTTGTACTGATTTCCTCACATACATCAACAGTGCCTGCCCTTAAAGGATAGCTTCCCCACCTCGATCATCCGCAGTGTGACGCCACGGCCGGGTCGCGGAACTCCCGCCATGGACGCCTCTCCGAAGGCTACAACTGGACACATTTGACCCCAGCTTACCAAGAGAAGACTTATATTTGTCACTAGTCAGGGAACCTACTATTATCGAGTAATGCCCTTCGGATTGAGGAATGCAGGAGCCACCTACCAAAGGCTGGTGAACAAGATGTTTCAGAAACAAATTGGAACATCTATGGAGGTATATATGCATTTAATACGCCGGTAAAATTCCAGAAAAGCCGAGCTCCACATAACCCATTTAGAGCCGAGGTGTTCTATAGGTCCCGAAAAGTTACAATATGAAGTTAACCTAACCAAATGCGCTCTCGAGTTCCATCGGGAAGTTCTGGCCTAAGTAGTCACCAAATGAGAACAGAGGCAACCCGTATAAGATAAAGGTCCAGCCGGGAGCACATGTCGCTCCGCCGTAAACATTAAAGACATTCAACGCCTGACAGGGAGAATAGTTGTGCTGAGCCACTTCGTATCTAGGGCCAGTGACAAATGTCAGCCTTTCTTTCAGGTTCTGAAAAAGGCCTTCCAGTGGGATGCACACTGCCAGGAGGCGTTCACGGCACTCAAAACCTACTTGAGCTCTCCCCCCATTCTAGTAAGCCCTTCCGAGGGAGAACTCCTCACTCTCTACCTGGAATTTTAGACTTTGCCACTAGTGCCATCCTGGTAAGAGAACGAGAAATGGTGCAACAATAGTCTACTATTGCAGCCAAGCTATGAGGGGAGCGGAGGAGAGGTACCCAAAGATGGAAAAGCTGATCCTGGTGTTGGTAACTACATCCAGCAAACTCCGACCTTACTTCTAAGCTCATACCGTCGAAGTCCCAACCGAAAATCCGATGAAGCAAATACTACATAAACCAGAAACCTCTGGAAGGCTGATAAAGTGGGCTATAGAGTTGAGTGAATTCGACATCGGGTACAAATCGAGGACAGATGTAAAAGGGCAGATCTTGGCAGATTTCATCATGGAATTCACTACAGCACAGTCCACGGAGGCTACCTAGCGGCTTTCGACACCTCCCCATGCGGAGATTATCAGTCGGCAGGCCGCATTAACACGAGAAGCGGTGCGGGGCTGATCGACCTCTCGGAAAGATAGAATCACGGAATACGCCCCTCGGTCGACTTCGGCCTCGATAACAAAGCTAGAATGAGATTTGTCATAAGTTGGACTTAACGCCCTTCATGGGACGAGATCGACTCAGGTGAGGCGGTGACTCGGCCAGTGGTAAAGCCGGATAGAAGACTCCTCTGAGGGCCAGAGGTGAGGAAGATGATCTTATATCTAAAAAGTGCAAGAGTTGCTTAAAAATTCCCACGAGTTCAGGTCGAGGCATGGCACGAGAGCGGAGATTCACGAGTTGATGCCTTGTGAGCGGCCGACCTCACAAGAAGACTGGAGCAAGGCGTGCACAGCCGAGGCACCTTCGAGCCCTCGATGGCATCGACAACGGAAGTCTCTGTGATATGCGAGCGAGATGGATGGACCCACGTCTGGGATTACTTGGTAGAATGGTACATTGCCCGGCGACGAAAGGAGGCGTCGAGCTCGGAAAACAAGGTGGCCCGAGATTCACCGTTCTGTCGGGGAACCCTTTATAAGCGAGGCTTCTCGCCCATTCTTAAGTGCGTGGGAAGGAAGGCGCCAACTACATACTCGAGGGAGATCTGAGGGGCATATGTGGCAACCACATTGGAGCTCGGACAGCAGCGGGAAAACATTGAGGCAGGTACTGCGAGTGCAATGCTCAGGCGCGACATAATTGGTTAGAAAATGCAAAGCTTGTCAAGAGAATGCGAGGATCTCTCATCTCCTATATGAGCAGCTGACGTCAATCACAAGCCCCTGGCCTTTTCAACAATGGGGGCTAGACATATTGGGACCCCTACCCATTGGAAGGGGCAATCTGGGAGTACTGTGTGTGGTCGTGGACTATTTTAAATGAATTATGGCCAGGAGCCCTTAGCAACAATCATAGAATAGAAGGTACGCAACTTTGTATGGTGTTCTATAATATGCAGGTTCGGGATCAGGGTGCATATATACGATAATGGAAGCAGAATTCGATAATTCTAAGTTCAAGGATTTCTGCGCTGAGCTCGGAATCAAGAACTACTACTCGTCCCTAGCTCATTTGCGGAGTCAGTAGAGCGGCAGAAGTCACTATAAGGACTCTAAAGAGCAGCACTGAAAACCAAGCTGGAAGACCTAAAAGGAAAATGGGTAGAGTACCTCCCCGAGGTATTATGGGCATATAGAACTACCTTATGAAGTCGGCAACTCGGAAACCGGGTTCTCTACGGCCTTTGTACCGAAGGTGGAAACATCGAACTGCTTGAGGAGGTCCTTCTTTAAACTTGGATACTCCTAGAGAGAAAAACACAGGCGAGGTCTAAGCGTATGGAGGACTATCACGGGAAGGCAATCGAGATTATGACGAGAGGGTCGAGCACAGGGATTCTGGCCCAGGCGAGCTGATTCCTAAAAAAAATTCTTCCGGCAAGGAAGGACCAGCACATGGGAAGTATTTGGGACCTAATTGGGAAGGGGCCTGCGAAAACAAGTTCTTCACACCTGACACTTGTCGAGGCAAAAACCAAAAGAAAGGAAGAAGAAAGAGAAGAAGGAGGAAATTGAGAAAGAGAAGGAGAGGGAGAGAGAGAAGAGAGGGAGAAGAAGGAGAAGAGAAGAAAGCGAAGAGAAAGGAAAGAAAAAACGGAGAAGCGGTACTTAAAAGTCTTTCTTTAAAAGCACCACGCCCCCTCCAGAATCGTTCTCTAGCACGGCTCCATCATTGGGGGCATAGGCAGGAAACAACACAACTCCCACGAGGGAGGAACTAGGGAAAAACACAACTCCTACAAGTGGTAGACCATCGACAGCAAACGTCGGCCACGATCACCGGATAGACCCCATGCGGTGATAACCAAACCCTAACACTTCATCATGCGCGGACTCTGACTCTGCCAAAGAAAGGACGAAGGTGTAACACCCCAAATTATACCCTGACAGTTTTATAACATGTTTTGGGTATAATAAAAAGTAAATATGTTTTTCGAATAAAATAATGCTAAAAATAAAATAAACAAACTTGGAATTATCTGAAAGTGAGGGTAAATTGGTAGGAGTAATTAAGGACCCAATGGCAATAAAAAATAAAAAGATTGTATGCCAAAGTAGGAAATTGTAAAGTTTTCAAATAATCGTGGCACTTTTTGCAATTAAGGAAAGTGGAGGGGTCAAAGTACAAATCATGGAAACATTAATTAGTTAAAGGATAATAATAATAAATTGTCATAGTGGTTGAGGAAGCTGAAAATTCTACCAGATCTTTGGGATATTGAAATGGACTAGGCGGGTTAAATTCGTCTCGTGAAATCTAGTGGCCACACGAAAAAGATTTCGTCAAATTCTGAGACAGTCGGAATATTTTACGATTTTCTGGGTGATAAGTCGTCAGTGACTTCAGGGATGAGATTTTTACAAAAATTTCGAAAGTCAGGGAATGACTAGAGCTAAGTTCATTTAAAATAAAGTGAACTGAAAAGGAATAAATTGTTTCGGGATAGAAACGGACACGAATGAAGTAATATGAATCATGTATCCAAAATAATAATAATAATAATAATAAAATAAAAAGGATAAAAAAAAACGAAAATACCAAAAGGAAAAGGGGAGGCTCGGGTAGAGAGAGAGTAAGATTTTGATTTTTTTTCTTCTCTCGCTTCTTTCTAAAATCTCTGAAATCGGACCCCGTAGGTTTGTGTGACAGACGAGGCAAAGTTCGTGCAGCAGTCGAGAAATTTCTGTACGTGGATATAAAATCTTAGCGTTCCGTCGAACTCCAAGAGGTATGGATTTTTTCTACTTGGGTTATTTCTATTCTAAAGGTCATTTAATGGCTTGGGATTTACTTAGAGGCCGTGAAAGGCTGTAAAATGCAGTCCCAAAATTTTTAGACTGAGTTTAGGAATTTTTGGGACTATTTTCGAACAATCCGGGCTGAATTTCGGGACTGTTTCGGACAGTTCGGGTTGAAATTTCAGGATTGTTTTCAGATAGTCCGAACAGGATTTTCAGAACTATTTTCGGGTGTTTTTGGACTTTATGGAAATCCCTTTGAACCTAGAATCCATCCATATATATATAGCTTGATGAGACTTGAATGATAGTAAATAGCTCATAAGCATATATGGTAATCGTATTTATTCATGAATATAATGAGATATGAAAAATGAAAATATACGAATAAATGATTGTAAATATCGCATATAATTACCGAATGACAATAATTATTCGGGAATATGCGATAATAATATCATTATAATACACATGGATTATGCAATTTAGAGCTGGTAGAGGGATAGATAGACATACTATCAGGGATATAATTCTTTGCGGCTTCAGGTTCTGAATGCTGTTTGGATTTGGGTCGATGACATAGATCGGATCATTATAACGACCCTAGTTTGGGTCATAAAGATAGAGATCATTGTCTCATTATAATGATAGTACATTCGAATTTTTATCTGAGATGAGATCAGCATCTCGTATAGTGATAATTACCTTTGGGTACTTCACAGGTTATTCCGTATCAGCTTCTAGGTTTATACGAGAGATGAAACATAAAAGAAAATGACAAGTATGCAAATGAAATGTATAGAATATATGACGCATGATATGAAGCATAGCACTTACTATGCGATGATAGTATACGATTCTGAAACCCAAAAGTAAAGTACAAGATGACATGAAAAGTATATGAAATATGATAAGAAATGAAACTTGTTATGAAAAGAAAACATATATATGAGAAATGATAAGTATATGCCAAATGTTATATGTGTTATAAATATGCATTTGTATAGAAGTGCGGTGACCCTTAGTAGAATTCGTCCATATGTATTAATTCCACTAAGCATAAAGCAGCGGTGTTTTCATCCGGAGTGGAGTGAAGAAACCGGAGAGCGAGCCAGTCCACATGTTGGGTCGAAGGCCACGCATCACTAGGTGCCCAGAACCTTTGGTCTATTTTATATATGTAATTTTGTTTATTTTGTAAACAGTAACAAATGTGTAAATGTTGAACACTTCGGATATGGAGCTTGTATATATTTTATGTCAGCTGTTATAGAATATAATCTGATTAAATGTTTTAACATTATATAGTAATGAAAAAGCTTAAAGTTTTAAGTTTATAGTCATTAGTAACAGAGCACCCCGGATCAGGTTCGGATCCGTTAATCGAGTCGGATCTGAGAAGGGGCATTACAATTAAGTGGTATCAGAGCCTAGGTTTAGGCGTTTCTGGAAAAGCCTAGGTTTAGGCTACTCTGGATAGAGTATATGATAAGAAAAGCATGTGTTTAGTAATGTGTTGGCCTGATGTGGATGTCCTTGTGTTTTGTATAGATGGTCATCCTCGAATCCAATGAAGCCGATTAATGTAACCTTAGAGATTAGGGATTATAAAGCCGGATCATGAATATGTGAAGTGAGGCAAATTTGGGTGAGCCAAATCGAGCGTTACGAGGATATCTCGGGATATGACTCAGTATTAGAAAGAAGATTAACGACGAAAGCCACAGATAGACATGGTAAAGAGACATGTGGGTGAGGAATTCCATGGAGACGAACATAGAAGAAGAGTAAGATAAATTTGAATTACACAGTTATAAATGTTACGAGAATATTGGAGGAAGTTATGATTAAGTACCCTGATAGAGTGAGCTAAAATCAACAAAATTTATATACACCTAAGTTCTACTACTGCTTGGTAGTCGAAACTCTTTGATGATATGGTTGTCTAGGGTCGAACACGGGGATGGTTTCTCCCCAAAATGATTTGCGCAAGTGCACGAAGGTAAGGCTTTCTATTTGGACTCTTTGGATTTGTGTTTCAAAAAAATCGATTAGGTAGTTTGAAAATTTGAGAAGTGTAAAAGCGAAAGTGAAGTGTAAAAAAGTTAACTTTGAAGATTTGGGTCACTAACTTGGTAAGTTAGAATGACAAGAGAGTGTCCTCGGGTTTTATCCTCGCGTTATGACAAGCAACCTATAGTCGAGGCATACTTTGGATCTATGTTTAACTAACAGAGCCTCACCCTTGAGGAAATCAACTCTGTTGGGTGACACGGGTAGCATGCATTTATGGCCCACTTTCTTGTTTGAAACCACAACGGTCAATATCATCTCGAGCTCGTAAAGACCATCTAATGAACCCTGTGCATCCTAGCGATAAGTACATGCCTTTGTATCCACGAACATGGAGAGTATTGGCCCCGTCGATAACATTGATGCTATTGACCCTCGATTTGAAACCTAACATTTTAAATATCATTTGGGGCTCGTAGAGACCATCTAAGAACCGCGATTGCATCAGCATTAAGTATACCTTTGTATCCTAAAGCATGGAAGTATTGGCCCGAATCCAGCGCATTCGATGCTATTCAACCTAATTTGAGAGATGAGGTCATAAACACGGTACACATGAAGCTTGTCTGAGGAACTGACATGCGTATGCCGCCTTACGAGCTAGCTTATTTCCTGCTTCCAAAGAAAGGAAGCAGCCAAGCATCTCTTGAGTTGTCATCCTCAGAGGGAGTGTTTGCTTAGCTTGAAAGTAAGAGAAAGAGGAGAAGAAGAGAGAGAAAAGCAAAACCTAATTAAAAATCAGACTTCATTTACAAAAATGAAAACTTACAAGGAATTTCTTCTCCCCGAATTCTTGCTTAGGATTCTGAGGGAGGGTTTATATGGAGGCCACCTCAATACACGGAAATACCAAAAAGCCTACAAATTTGGCTAAGTTAAGAACGAAAGAGTATACACGAATTTGGAGTCGGTTAGCATTAATACAACATGGCCCGAGCGTGAATTTATTTGGGGTAGAGAAAATTTAGCTAGGTGGCGAAATCACCATGCATGGCGAAAATAGAAAAATTCGCTAAGGCTTGGCAATTTAATTTAGCACTAGCGAAATTTCGCTAACTTAAGCGAAATTTATAATGATAGCGAAATCCTTTGAATTTTAGCTAAACCGAGTGCCTAAGCGAGCGGTTTTGATACAGCGAGAAATTTAAGATTTCGCTAAGGTTGCGGAAATTTTAAGCTAAGGTTAGCGAAATTTTTAAGCAATCCTAAATGAAAATTTTAAGCGACCTACAGCGAAAATTCAGGGCACCACGTTGATCTCGCATTTACATTTCATCATCTTCAAGCGCATCGATTTTTCTTCACTTTGCCTTCAGGTTTTTCACATTCTGAATTCTTATGAATTGGTTGATGGTGACACTTGAGTTGAGCTTCATGATTCATCATACATCCCGGAATCTTCAAGACTTCTAAAGTCTTGTAAAACCTGAAACAGCGAAAAATACTCTAAATGGCATAAGTGCGACTAAGAAGACTTGAACACTTCAATTGGTATAAATGACATGATTAATGCGCAAAAAGCACTCAAAACCTATCTAATATAGGGTTCAAAATAGCACTTTTTGGGCATTAATCAAGTTAGATGCTCTTTCGATCAGAGAGTATCATGTGCAATCTCACTATTGTAGAGTGAGGCATATGATTGGTGGAAACTAGCGTTGAGAAGTCTAAGGATTCAAAATCCCATGACTTAGGAGTTCTTTGTCCAAGAGTTTAGGGGGAAAGTAATAATGCTTGAGATGTATAGGGATTCCAAGTGGAAACAGTTCCTGAATTTGAAGCAAGGGAACTTATCGATTGGAGTGAATATGAGAAAGGGTCGGTCGTCGACAAGTATGCAGGAATTGGTCCTCGCCCCAGAGCATTTCGGTGTAGGCAATTTGAGGATGGAATTTGCATGGATTCCATCGAGATATTTGGCACCTATGACCTCTCCCAGCAAGTAGATTTCTATCAGGTTAGTCCAGCTGCAATGAAGAAGTAGAGAGACTAAACGGCTGACAAAGAAAGATCTGAAAGTTTTCTAGAGGGCTTAAGTCGCTGGGAAAGAGCTAGAGAGTCTCCAACTGTCCCGAGGAATATGGTTTCGCTACGAGGAGGTATAAGGCAAGTGTCGATGTAGCACTTGATACAGTAGAGTTCGAGTTGGACAGGAGAAATCCCATAATGCCTATAAATTCACCATAGAAGGCATTTGAGAGTTTGTAGATTGTTGACAGGAGGGTACTTCAGATGTGGAAGCACTGAACACTTGATGGAAAATTGTTCCCGAGAGTTAGGGGATAATAGGAATTTGCAAGGTAGTGGCATAGGGAGATCTGTTGCACCACCTTCTACTCGGGATCGAGGAAGGGGGTCGGTGGCCGTTCAACGGAGGGACCGGTGATCTGGTCTTCCCGAGAGACGGTGGATCGATCTATGCCCTCTGACCCGTACAGAGCTTATCTTTGTGAGGCTGTGGGGATCAGGTCTCCTTGTCCCGCCATCAGGATCTGGTCAGTGGGATTAGTAGGATCCGACCGGGTCAGGGATGCGATGTCTCATACTATATACTAGGACTATTGACTGTTCTTACTGGTTTGTACTTGTGCACATGTGAGTATCTGAGCAATTTACGTAATAACAAAATCCATTTATATATATCTGAAAAGAACTACCCGCCGTGTATCCATAAAATCTATACATATTTCGAGTCCAATTACTTATACATGTACATTTTCTATTCTGAACGCCAGTTGCGAAGCGTGGCCCGATGACACACTATCTCTTCGCGGCGTGTGCGTGTAAGATGTCTGTCCTCTAGCCTCCTCTTCGGTACCTACCGCAGGATTGAACACCGTCTTTAAGCTTTACGCTTAGTGGGAACATAAGCATGGACAACCATGATGGCGTAGAAGCTTATACATATGCATATCATCTATCTATACATATTTACATAACTTTAATTCCTTATCATCTTATATTCCTGGCTGCATGTCAATCTTTTTACATTGTATTTCTGTCTTTGGCATACCCTTTATCTATACTTTTACGTATTCTATTTCTATACTTTACATATTCTCTTATCATGTTCATTTCCTTTCATGTTCGTATCTTGTGCATGTACCATATACATTCATATCTTAATCATACTTGCATATAACCCACATCTTATATTGTCTGTACTTTTATCTACATTCTTATACTTTTCTATATCACGGGGTACTTTCATATGTACATTACTACATTTCTAGTATTTTCATCTTCAGTTCTCGACTTATTACATTCTATGTACTATTACATATATCATTTCTTATCCTATAACTATATCATGTCTTATTGTATGTAATGGCTACTGCATACGTCTTTATACTTTTCATTCTTCATTTCATATTTTATCTTATCATTATACTTCATATACATTTTATCACGTTCTTATTCTATCTATCATATACTTTGTGCTTTTGTATACTTTATGTACTTTTCTTGTGTTTATATACTTATTCTCATATCAAGTTATACTGTACTTCTTGTTCTTGTAACTGTCTATACTTTCATTGCATAGCAAGGTTATGCTTCTCATATCATGTCATATCATATACTTTGCATTTGCGTTTTCCTGGCCTTAGAATTGGCATGCAGCCAGTCGATGGGGAATCGTCATGTTTGTCATTCGGTAGCAATGTGATTCTAGCGTTTAATAGTATGAGTCATTTGACTATAAATTGACGTGCGACGGTCGATAGAGGAATCTCGTCATGTTTGTCATTCGATAGCAATGTAGTTCTGGCATTTACTGTATAATTTATCGTATACTTTCATTTCATTTTATCTTGTCATATTTTATACCCTATATTTTTCATCTTGTACTTTTCATATACTTTACTTTTCATATACTTTACTTTTTCATATCTTTATTTTCATATGCTTTTAAGTATACTATGCTTTTCATATCATACATCTATATATACATTTAAGTGTCATTTATTCACTTTGGCTTCTTATACTTGTATACTTGTCATATACTTTTCTCTATAAGGCACAGATTCATATCTTTTTCTATTATTTAGTTGTTGTCTTCGTCTCATATATCATGAATGCATCTATGCACTCTTGTATTCATATATTCATATATATATATCTTTATATAGTCATATCCTTTTATCTCATGTTTGCATCTTATCCTTTATGCATTTCTATCATGATTTAACTATTCTTGTACTTTCTATATTCCTATCATATATGATTTTACTCATTCATATATCCATATATGTACTTATACGTTAGGTAATACTTGTACTCATTACGTAGCACATCTTCTTTTACTTCGCGCTATCGTTCTTAGCATTTACGCATTTCTATAATTTGTTCTTAGCATGTTCTATCTATTCATTTAATTATATCTATCATATAATCCTATATTCATATCATATTCATGTTTCATGAACATATCTATACATATTGCATTTTCTATAACTTCCTTGTTTCATGCCTATTACATATGGCACTTCATATACTTGTAAAGTATAATGTCTATGAAATCACACCTCATTCCTATATTCTTATTCCTCTATGAATCTACTTTGCCCAGGAATTGGAATTAATCGATCAAAATCATCGAACTAAAGTTATGGCATTTTCATGCCAAGCCAAGATCAATTGGAATTACACTAGGGACAGTTTGTATTTCTCATTTTCCGGGGTCTTAACTTCTGTTGACACTATCTCTTTGTACCCTTTTAAATTTAAGTTGTTAAGGTTCTTCTCCAGTGGAATCACCAGAAGACCAGACATAGAAACTTCGAGTTACGTCCTAAACAAGGAATTTAATCTATGTTCAAAAGCTGAACCAGGAATTAGCTTGCACATAGCCCCACTTTGAGTGAATTTTTAGGCCACTTAGAGTCAGAATTTGACGATGCCTATTTCTGTATGTTTGGTTTTCCTTGAAGTCTATTTTAATTATCTACTTGAATCACTCAAATCGGATAAGAAATGAGCAAGTTATGGATAAAATACGAAAACTAGTCGAAAGCAGGGAAACGAGGCATCACATGTACTGTACACCTGACTGTGGTACATGTTATTTAAAATGACCCAGAACTGCGTATAGATACGTATGCTGAAAAAATAAGAATGTGTGTTTTTCACCCATTTTTTTCCATATATTTTGCTACCTAATCAACTCTATACTCTCTATACACTTCAAAACCATTTCATATTCATCTTGAAATCTCTTTTCTACTCAAATTATATTTCACATCACTTATCTCTTCCAAACTTTCATGAATTTCTCCCCCAAAGGAAACCATTCTAATATGGGTTAAGACCCATACACAACCCAAATATGATGATTAGTTAGGGTTTATTCTATTCCTAACTCGATTTTCTCAGTCTAACATAGGAATCCCAGAATTTAAAGAGAGGATTCTATAACTATCTTGTACCATATGGGGTTTTATAACCACATTTTCAAGAAATCAAGGTTGGTGCAAAATTCTATAAAACCTAGCTTTGGAGACAAGCTATTAACCATACAAAGCCTTAAAATTCCATAGATCCATATTAAAGTCATAGTTCCATACCTTTTTGCTTGACTCCTCCTTCCTCTTCTCTTCCTCTTCCTCTTCTTCTCTCTTTTCCTCTTCTCTTCTCTCCCTCTCTACGGTTCTCTCTATTTGGAGACCAATTTTGGTCTTAAATCCCATGTTTTGTTAAGGCCATGTTTGGCCAAGTCAAAAACTCATTTTTTGCTTTTAAGTTTCTCTTGGTCCCCCCATTTCTCTCTTATTTCTATTCCATCTTTTCTCTATTTGCCTTGAATCCCATAACTTCTTCTAAATTCTAGTTTGGCATATTATCTTTTGGCTTTATTACCCTTGGGTCCTCAAGTGGTAAATGACCACTTTACCCTTGTCTCTAATATTGATTTCGGGTCTCTCATTTTATTTTCCGAAAATTTCCATTTAGCTTTTAATATACCCTAAACAAGTCCGAAAACTACTAGGGTATATTTTGGGGTGTTACACTCCTGAAGTGATTACTGATATTTTCTCTCTTTATGATATTGAGATGCATGCTTTGATAGACCCTGACTCTACTCATTCGTATATCTGTACCGAACATGTGTTTGATAGAATGCCATCAGTAGAGCAATTACCATATGATATGCTTGTTACTAGTCCCACAGGGCATAGCGCCCGAGTCGGCCAGAGTGTATAGGCTGTCACCTAATGACTTATGATAGAGAGTTTTTACAATGATCTGCTTTGTCGCTTCATGAGTTTGATTTAATTTTTGGGAATGGATCGTTTATCCAAACATCTGCCATAGCTGATTGTGAGATAAGAAAACAGTAAGGCTTAAATGTTCTGACTTGTCAGAGGTAACAGTACATGGTATCCAATCTGGAGCCGTGTCAAATGTAATTTCAGCTATGCAAGCCCGACGATTGTTGAGGAAAGGTTGTGAAGCCTTTTTGGCTTTGGTGCTTGACTCTAAAAGGGGTCAAATAGAATTGGAAAATATTCTGGTTGTGAAAGATTTTCCGGATGTGTTCCCTAAAGAGTTACCTGGTATTCCACCTATAAGAGAAGTGGAATTATCTATTGAGATTTTACCGGGGACAACTCTTACTTCTAGAGCACCATACAGGATGGCTCCAACTGAGTTGAAAAAGCTAAAGATTCAACTACAAGAGTTTCTGGACAAAGGGTTTATCTGACCTAGTGTTTCTCCTCGTGGTGCACCTGCTTTTGTTCGGTGAAAAGAAAGATGGCACCCTTTACTCTGATGTGCATGATTTATCGGCAAATCAATAAGGTGACGTTGAAAACAAATACCCATTGCCGTTAATAGAAGATCTCTTTGATCGCTTAAAAGGGGCTGTGTCTTCAAAGATACCGCGATCGTGGTACTACGCCTAAGTGTGAAAGATGCCGATGTGCCGAAGACAACATTCAGAACTCGATATGGCCATTATGAGTTCGGGTAATGCCATTTGGGTCGACACACCGGCAGCATTCATGATTTGATGAATAAGGTGTTTCGACCCTATTTAGATCGCTTGTCGTGATCTTATCGATGATATATCATATCTCGTAGATGAGTAAGTGAGCATGAGTAACATTTGAAAATAGTCCTATAGACTTTGAGAGAGAAAAAAGCAGCTGCTTAGCAAATGTGATTTTGGCTAAAGAAAATTTCATTCATAGCTATATTGTATCGCCGAGGGCATGTGAGTCGACTTCAAGATCAGTCAAGTGAATCAGAACCTCACCTCAAGCCATACTGCCGGTAAGGCTTGGGCTTAGCACATTATAGAAGATTTGCAGCGGATTCTCCTGTCATAGCTTCTCCGCTCACCCAATTACCTCGTGAGCGAGTAATGTTTGAGTGGTCGATAAATGTCGAATAGTTTCGAATTAAATGAAAAGAAATGTCAATGGGCACCAAGATCACGCAACCTACCTCTGAAAAGAGTACACCTTATATGCTGATGCTTCCAAGCATCGTCTGGGATGTGTGTTAATGCAAGATGAGAAAGCAGTAGCTTATGCATCCAGGCAGTTGAAGCCACATGAACAAAATTATCCCACTCATGACCTAGAGCTGGTTGCGGTAGTGTTTGCTTTGAAAACATGGTGACACTACTTATATGGTGAAAAATGCAGAATTTATACAGATCATAAAAGTCTCAAATATTTGTTAACGCAAAAGGAGCTTAATTCCCGAGACAATGTGGTGTATTATTATTCAAAGATTATGATCAGATAATTGACTACCAATTCCTGAAGCTTTTTCAACGTGGCAGCGTATACCTTAAGTAGAAAGGCACTGCGCCTTTGTCATTTCAACACAAAGGAATGGAGACTAGCGAGACATGGAGCTATATTAGCTCAATTAAAAGCACAGCCTGTGTTAAAGCAAATGATTATAGATGCTCAGAAAAATGATGAAGAGATGCAGAAAAAGGTACAACTGGTCAGAGATGGTGATAAGACTAGGTTTTCAGTAAAAGAAGAGGGAAGTTTGTATTTCCTGGACAAACTATGTGTCCCAAATGATAAAGAGCTCAAGAAAAGTTGTTCAAGCTCATAATACGGATTTACCATGCATCCCGAGGTAATAAGATGTACGTGATTTGAAACAAACAAGATAAGTGAAAGGAATGAAAAGAGATGTCACAGAGTACATGTCTAAGTGTTTGATCGGTCGCCAGTTAAAGTCAACACCAAGTTCCTACAGTCATTAATCCTCTTCCAATTCCTCAATGGAAGCGTGGAATAACATATTTATGGATTTTGTGGTCTGCTTCACACAACAAAACATGACTCGTCCTGGGTGATTGTTGATAGCTCACAAAGTCGGCCCATTTTATATCACAGATTGACTATTTGACGATCGACTGGGATGCAGTTATATGTGGATGAGATCGTATGGCCGCATGATGTGTTCCATGTGTTTATGCTTCGAAAATACCGTTTTGATGAGTCTCACATACTACCCATGCAAGAGATACAAGTACATGAGGATTTGTCATATGCTGAGAAGCCAAAGGTAATTTTGGCTCGAGAGGTGAAACAATTGCATAACAAACAATTACCATTAGTGAAAGTGCTCTGGAAACACCATGGCAGAGAAGAAACTACTTGGGAGCTAGAAGCAACTATGAGAGTACAATATCCACAACTCTTTGAATCAGGTATGAATTTCAAGGACGAAATTATTTTAAGGGGGGGAGAGTTGTAACACCCCAAATTATACCCTGACAGTTTTATAACATGTTTTGGGTATAATAAAAGTAAAGGTATGTTTTTTTCTAATAAAATAATGCTAAAATAAATAAGGAAACCTGAATTAATACAAAAGTCAATGGTAAATGGTAAATTGCTAATGATGACCCAAATGACATAAAAATAAAAGATTGTATGTCAAAGTAGGAAATTGTAAAGTTTTCAAAGAATCGTGGCACTTTTTTCAATTAAGGAAAGTGGAGGGGTAAAAGTACAAATCATGGAAACACAATTAGTTAAAATGATAATAATAATAAATTGTCATAAATGTCTGCGAAGCCTTAAAATCCTCTCTGTGATCTCTGACGACCTAAAACTAACTAGTTCGTTAAATTCATCTCGCTGAATCTAGTGACCTAGAAAGTTTCACACACCGGTGATACCGGAATATTTCCACATTTTCTCAGCGATAATGTCAATGATTTCAGCGACGCAGATTTTTACAAAATCTCTGGTTGGGGTGAATGACTGGGAGCTAAGTTCATTTAAATAAAGTGAACCGAAAAGAAATAAATTGTTTCCTCGATAGAAACTTAATCTCGAATGAAGTAATATGAATCATGTATCCAAAATAATAATAATAATAATAATAATAAAATAAAAAGGATAAAAAAAACGAAAATAGCAAAAGGAAAAGGGAGGCTCTGGTATAGAGAGAGTAAGATTTTGATTTTTTTTTCTTCTCTCGCTTCTTTCTAAAATCTACGGAAATCGGATCGTAGGATTTTAACCGAGCAAGAGGCAAAGTTCATCCACGCATCGAGAGCTACGCGTGGGCACCAAAATCTTAGCGTTCCGTCGAACTCCAAGAGGTATGGACTTTTCCTACTTGGGTTATTTCTATTCTAAAGGTCATTTAATGGCTTGGGATTTACTTAGAGGTCGTGAAAGGCCGTAAAATGCAGTTCCAAAATTTTAGACTGAAGCTTAGAATTTTTTGGGACTATTTCTGATTAACACCGTTGAATTTCGACTCGTTACGCTTTAATAAATTTCAAGATTGTTTTCAGATTGTCCGGACAGGATTTTCAGAACTATTTTCGAGTGTTTTTGGACTCTATGAAAATCCCTTTGAGTCTAGAATCCATCCATATATATGTAGCTTGATGAGACTTGAATGATAGTAAATAGCCTAAGGTTATTGCTATGGTAACCATATTTATTCATGCATATAATTAGATATGAAAATGCAAATATATCGAATGATAGTTCTATTTAGATCATTATAGCGGTCCTAGGTCATACAGACAGATCATTTGTCACAGACAATGATAGTTCATTCTTACATACAGATAGAGATCACCTGCCTCGCATAAAGGATAGTACCTTCTGGCACATAAGGCTTATTTCCGCATCCGCTCTGGGTTTATGCAGATATGAAACATAAAAGAAAATGACAAGTATATGCAAATGAAATGTATAGAATAAATATGATATGAGAAGCATGGCGCTGCTATGCGATGATAGTATACAGTTACAAGAACAAGAAGTAAAGTACAAGATGACATGAAAAATATATGAAATAGGATAAGAAATGAAACTTGTTATGAAAAAGCATATATATGAGAAATGATAAGTATTTGTAAATGTTATATGTGTTATAAGTATATGCATTTGTATAGAAGTGCGGTGACCCTTAGTAGAGGTCGTCCATATAGCTAATTCCCACTAAGCTGCAAAGCTTAGCACTCGTGTTTTCATCCGTGTAGGTACATAAGAGGAAACCAGAGAACAGGACAATCCACATCGCCAGCCAAAGGCCAATGATCACTAGGTGCCTACCGGAAGACCTTTGGTCTATTTTGTATATGTACTTTGCTTATTTTGTAAACAATGTAAATATTGTAAATGTTGAATACTTCCAGATATGGAGCTTGTATATATTTTGTAATCCGCTGCTATAGAATATAATACAAGTTAAATGTTTAACATTATATAGTAATGAAAAAGCTTAAAGTTCTAAGTTTATAGTCATTAGTAACAGAGCACCCCGGATCAGGTTCGGATCCGCCAATCGGGTCGGATCTGAGAAGGGGCGTTACAAAAGGTTGGAAGCATAGCACCACCATAGAAGGATCACTATTTATAAGGAAGCCAGGACGCTTGGGAAGTCGCGCAATCCGTCCCAATTCTCCATAGATCCGCATTAAAGCCATGCGCACTTTTCCAAGGGAAGGAAGACGAAAGGATCTTAGCGCCCAAGAGCCTAATAGCTCAGTTTTCAAAGCTTAACAGCTCAGGAGGGTCTTAGCGCCCAGGAGCCCAGTAGCTCAGTCTGCAGAGCTTAACAGCTCAAGAGGGTCTTAACGCCCAAGAGCCCGCAGAGCTCACTCGCTGCACTTGACAGCCGAAGGGTCTAGCCGCCAGAGCCCAGAGTCTCGTGGGAGCTTAACAGCCTAGGAGGTCTTCGCGCCCGTGAGCCCAATAGCTCGCTTTTCAAAGCTTAATGTACCAAAGAGTGGTCTTAGCGCCAGGAGCCCAAGAGCTCGGCCCTCATGGAGCTAACAGCCAGAGGGTCTTAGCGCCTTAAGCCCAAGAGCTCAGCCAAAGCTAACAAATTAGGAGTGGTCTTAGCGCCTAGGAGCCCAAAGCAGGCTCGCTTTCAAAGCTTAATGTACCAGAGGTTCTTAGCGCCTTAGCCCAAAGAGCTCGCCTTGCAGCTTACCGCTCAGAGGGTCTAGCGCCCAAGAGCCCAAGAGCTCGCTCAAAGCTTAACACCAAAAGGGTCTTAGCGCCCAGAGCCTAGTAGCCCGGGCTCTCTTTCAAAGCTTAATAGCTCAAGAGGGTCTAGCGCCAGGAGCCCGTAAAGAGGGGTCAGCTTTATGAGCTAATGTACCAGAGGGTCTACGCCCAAGAGCCTAAGTAGCTCAGTCATGAGCTTAACAAACAGAGGGTCTAGCACCCAGAGCCCAAGAACTACCAGGGAGCTATCACCCGGGAGGGTCTTGGCGCCTAAGAGCCCGCAGCTCCGCCTTTCGCAGCTAACATCTCGGGGAGGGCCTGGGCCGCCCGTACCCAATAGCCTGGGCCTCTCCCTGTGGAGCTTAACAGCCTCGTAAAGGGTCTAGCGCCCCAGAGCCCAAGAGAGCTCGGGATTGCGGAACATAACCAAGCCAGAAGGCCAGTTGAGCCAAGTGGAGCCTGTAGCTCAGGAGCCCAAGAGTTTCGATTGTGTAGCATAATCAAGTAGAATGCTCTTGAAGACCTGTGGAGCCGTATTCATTTGTACATAATCAAGCCAAGGAAGACCTCGTGGCTTGGGAACTAAGCAGCTCAAATCGACGAAACAAGAAAAGGAGCGAAGAAATTAATCGATGAATCTTGGTATATCAACAAAAAGTCAAGATCAGAAGCAATACAAAAAACCCAGGCTCCGTGCCCGGATATGGCAAGGTTAAAAAAAGCCTAGACGCGACGCCGCTCGACTTCGCGTAAATGAGGAGTCAAAAGGCGAGCCCCAATAGCAGGCGTATGGCCGCCTGAGGAACCCGAGGATCGCCAGGCACGGGAGCACCATCAGGCCCTTGAAAACACCTCGGTGCCCGCATCAACCTCAAATTCTCCAAGTAGATCCTTCAAATTTCTCATCAAAAGCCGGATGTTAAACTTCTAGTCCGGGAAAGACGGAAGCTCGACGCTGAAAGGCAAGCCACCCGAATCCCATTGGGTGTGCTCGTTTTAAGCTCCGCATCACTCTCGCTCCGACTAGCCAAAGCCTCCCGCCCCTCGCAAGGTCCATCCTCAAGCCCGCCGAGCCTCCACAAGCGCTCCACAGCTACCCGCCCCGCAGCCTCTACCGGGGCCGGCCCAAGGCCGCATTCAGCCCACAGTCACCTCGATGCCCCGCAACCTCTCTCGCCGCCCACAACTCATCTTCAACCATCTTCGCCCTTCCAAACTCCTTTCTTATCCTCTCACTGCCCTCTCCACCGAAGCTGCTTCTCGCGTCAGCCCGTGCTTCACGAGTTCCGCCTCAAGTCCCTTATCTCAATTCAAGACCAAATTCCTCTCTGAGGTCGTGGAAGCAACCTTAGTTCTCGTAAGACTTCGTCGCCCGGCGCAGCCCCTGGCAAGGTCAGCCCTCCTGCCAAGTCTTTTGCATAAGTAGCCACGTGGGTATCACACCTGATTCGAGAAGCGATACAGCCCTTGCCTACGCTCGCTTTAGTCAAAGGCTGGGGGGGCAACTGATGGGGTTTGAAATGATAGGCGCGCAAGCCCAAGACGCAAGCCTAAACGTCAGGATTAAAAAGCGGGCCCAGTACTAGCGACATGCCCTTAATGGTATCCCCCAAATGCAGGCTCGAAACGAGGGCCCGACTTGCCCCTTTAAAAGACTGGTAGCCCAAGGAATCCTTATTAAAGGAAAACACTCAATCTCCACCAATCAGGAAAGTAGGATATTTCCTAATTATTGCCCACCAATCATCCCTTATTAATCGGTTTACGATAAGGAAATAAAATCTTTCACCCAATAGGAGGAATATTGTATCATCCTCCAACAAGGAAAGATATTATTCTATGTCATCATTCAACTAGGAAAATTATCATGATCATCCATTATAAATACCAGGCCACCCCATCGGTGAAAGGTACACAGACATATGCACAAAACTTCATTCCCTAAGCAATTGATCTCTCCTTCCACCGAAAAGAACTGACTTAGGCATCGGAGAGGCAACGGGCGAGCCCTCGCCGATTCTTTTTGTTTCTTGTTTTCGCAGGCGGTTCTCAACGCCCGCAGACAACTGACCCGCCCAACACCAAAGACGCCCACCCCAGCCTGTCGAAAAAGCATCATCAAATATTCAAAATCTTGGTGATTTGCTATTTGATTTATAAGGGGTGTTTGAAAACATGTATGCTACTTCCTTTCCGCCAATATTGCGGATGAGTTCTTAATTTTCTTCTGAATGCTAGTGGATTTAAGTAATCTTTACTGTTTATAGATGGATCTATCCCTGCAATAAAACTAGCCACTTACGTGCGGCGCTTAAATTCAGGAACCGAGGATTCAACCATCTTTTTTCGTTTCCTTTTTTTGCAGTTCAATTTTTTCTAAGTAATAAATTCGATAACTTGACCAAGGCAGGTCACTCGAGATGAAACAAGCTCCCATAATGTGCCTTCACTCCGAAGAAATATGGGATCGGAATTCTCATGTATGATAAAGGAGGCAAAAGTCCTTGCCTTGGCACTTGGTATCCCTTGCTTAGATGGGTAATCTTCACAGATGGGCTAGAATCTTCACAGACCCTTCATGTTTTCTAGTGGTCTTATTTCTATATAATAATAACTAATCTTTTTATTTTCTAGAAGATAAATACACGAGCAAAACTGCATAGAAGTAAAGGATAAGGACTAGAAGGAAGAACAAATAGACTGATGATAAATTTGAATGTTTTGTTCTATATCATGATTAAACTTCACCTCCATGATCTACTTTTTTGTAATGAAGTCCTTGCTTCATTTGCATCTTAGATTAGCAATAATATTTCAATTCTACATTTCATTTTTAGCTCACAACATTGACTATTAAAAGGGAACAATTTGTGCTTATTACACTGTTTACATGACATGCCTGGTTTCTTGGAGCCTTTGTCCCTCTATATTCTAATTCTATGACCACTTTCTTACAAGTATTTATCTTTGCTAGGTAGCCTTTGGGTCTAGGAGGCTGAAAATAAAAAAAATTACAAAAAAAAGGGATCCATTTATCAATCATGAGACCAATTTCTTGAATTTTTAGCTTTAAATTTAAAAAAATTCTGGCAGACATATTTTTCCCTTAATATTGATTGGTCATTTTGGCACCTTTGTATACATCATGTACACCTCTGCTTGCCTCTTGTTTGGCACTAATAATGTATTCTATCTTTGCCTTCAAAAGAAAAAAAAATTCATATTTGGAAAAGAGCCAACATGTGAACCCCTTAGCTGTTATAGCTTACAGGCGTAATTTGAAAACAGAGAACCTTACATTTAAAGAGAGGATTTTCTACCTTTTTTTTTTGGTTTTTCTATGCGACTGATAGGTCTGAAAATGGTCTCTTTCATTTTTACGTTTTAGTCAAACCAAGACAATCTAAAATCTTGTGATGGAAGGTAACTTATTGATTCACTTCTTCTGTCATATTTTGTGGAGCAATGACATTGCATTAGTAAAAGTTGATTCAATGAAGATCAGGAGTTGATTAGTATCACCAAATTCTATGAAAAATAATACTTTATGCATAGATTGGGATATTTGTGGCCTATTTATATGCGAAAAAAGTTTAAATTTCTCTTTCTCCCAAATTCAGAATTGAAGCAGTTTTCGAAGCTCAGTGTGCATTGTTAAACCCAGAAATCGTTATGTGTAAGTCTTTTTGTTAATTTTGGTAGGGATATAATAATGTCTATCAGTTTGGTCGTAGGCAGCATGGACTCTTTGTTAATTATTGTTCAGGACGGATGTTTCACCTCAGATTCAGATGTTTTCCTTTTTGGTGCAAGGACAGTGTACAGGGACATTTGCCTGGGTGAGTAAATGGGGATTCTGCTAGTCCTTGAGTCTTTACTACTTCTTCAACTATTTATACTGATTGTGCTAACAATTTTCTGATTAGGAGAAGGTGGTTATATTGTTTGTTATGAAATGGCAGACATAGAGAGCACACTTGGGTTTGGAAGGAACTCCTTGGTAATTATTTTTTGGCTGGTACTTGTGCTTTTGTGACTTATTGCTTTTTTACCATAACAAAAGGAGACAATTTGTGAATGGGATACACCTGCATAAGTGGTTGTAATATGGCTGGAACTTGCAGCAAAATTTAGCTGCTACTCCACTTTGCGAAATTGTGTTGTTCCAAAGCTTTCTAAACTCCTCCCATAAATCTAATCATGCCTATTAATAGAACCAATAAAGAATTAAATAAATCTAGCCAAGCACATGCATAAACACACTCATTGCACCTCTTTTTCGCAAGGTCTGGTAGCACAAATTTCACTTGTGGCTCCTGAACAGCAAACATTTGTTTTTTTTTTCCTCTGAATTAGTGGCATTCAGTTATAATAAAATCAACAAATTCAAACTTCCATTTTATATATTCCTGATTGGTAAGCTTATTTCTCAATAAGGATTGTGATTTTTGATCTTCAGATCACTCTGGCACTTCTTCTTGGCAGTGATTACTCTCAGGGAGTTCACAGTTTTGGGCCAGTAAGTTCTGAAAAGTGTCATTTCCTGGTTCAGTCACTTACCTTTCCTCTGAATCTCAAGAGCTGAATGGAAGCTCATGTTGTTGCAATTGTTTCTTTGGCCACAGGAGTCAGCATGCATGGTTGTTAAATCTGTCGGTGAAGAAGCTATTCTCAAAAAAATTGCACTAGAAGGGATATCCTTTGCAAAGAAATCAAAGAATTCTAGGAAACAGGAGCAACTTCTGAAGTGCAATGACAAAGAGAATTGTTCAGACCATGAAATGAACACCAATGGTAAAATAAAGATAGCCTTTCATCAGAAAATCTTATTATGGGGACTGCACTTGCTTTAGTGTTGGCTGTAAGCCAGCACTGGTGCTTATGGGAAAAAAAAAAAAAAAGAAAGGAAAAAAGAAAAAGAAAAGAGCTTGTCAGTTCCCTTAATGAATTAGTTAATGTATAATTTAGCATACTAGACATCATAATGAAGTTCATGGAATTTTTTATCAAATGCTTGCTTGGGTGATTTAATCATTTTTTAATGAACTGTTATAGATAACATATTAGATGGTCGATCATTCTCAAGAAGCAGAAATTCTTGACTTCAATCTTTATATTTAAAAGAAGAAATTGATTAAATTGTATGGTTCAAGTTTTTGTGTCTGTGGTAGTATTGTCCTCACTTCACTGTATGTGCATAACATGAGGCGTCATGAGCATGAAGACATTTTATGAAAGCAAAGCATGATTACAGTCCCATGCTCCCAGTAAAGCTGTTGAAAAAGTAAGCTAACTCTGTGGCATGCTTAATCCCTTTGTTCCAAGAATCCAAGTGAAGCTGTTGGAAGAATAAGTTAGCTTTCTCTTTATTATTATTATTGATTGCAAAATGTGTAGTTGTCTAAGATGGAAGGGTTCTGCTGACTTTTGCTTTGAATTCTTGATGACTTTGGTAGGATCTGAGCATGGTTCACAAAGGGAGTTCTTGCAAGTAATTGATGCTTATTTGAAACCAAAATGTCACTTTGCGGACTCTGACGCAGTGCATAGGTCAAGTTCAAAATATTGTATTATTGATCTATTGTTATCTGTGATTTACTCATTACTGCATTCCAAGAGGCAAAGAGGTGCCTGGCGATCAAGAAACTCGAGAGGAGGGGGCGGGGGCTTAATTCGCTAATAAATTAATTTTTTTTCTGAAAATATATCAATATATAGAAATAAAGTATGAACAATTATATTAATAAAAGTTTAAACTTGCTGATAGAAAAAGTACAAATCAAGCTACACTTTGTTTTGTAATCGCAAGATAATTGATTTCTACGACTATCTATATATTTTTGAAAACGATTCAAAAATGAGCTCTTGTCAATAAAATCAAATATCTCCCTTTCTATGTATACCACTAAACTGTCATTTAACCATTCATCCCTCATTTTATTTCGCAAATCGCTTTTACAAATTTTCATACAGTAAAATACTCTTCAACAGACGTTGTCGCAACAGTAAGTAATGCCAATTCAACTAAACGATAAACCATCGGAAAAACTCTATCTTTCATAGTTTCTTTCATCTTCTTTACTAGACTTCCCAAGTCTTCCACATTAAAGAACCGACCATCTATTCTCATATCACTAAGAAAATATTGAAGTTCCTGAGAAAGAAATGTGGGCCCAGTACTTGTGAAGTCTACTGGATAAAGATCAACAAGATGCGCAAGCTTATCCATATCAAAATTAGAGAATCCATTTGGATCAAGACATGCAATGCAATCAAGTAAATCACGTTCGCTTCGTAGAAACGATGATTCATCTCTTTGTATAATTGAATCAATAACCTAACAAAATATTAATAGTAATTAAATTAAATAGACGAGACAACTTTATTTAAAAAAGAAATAAATAAAGTCATTTTGCATACCTCACAAAAATATTTCCACTTCTGGGTGAATGATGATAGTTTATGGTCGCTTGTCCATCCCTCTTCATTCGAATTAGTCTGGTATACTATGTCTTCCATATTACAACAATTGAAATTTTATTAGCTTGACAAAACGTCTCTACGCCTGCTCAACCATCCCATCCGATTCTCTAGACTTTGCAACTCACCCTCTTACGCCTTGATTCGAATAATAGCATTTAGAATATTTGCATATTTCTCAAGAAACCATAGATAATCTATTTGTCATTCCCAAACAACCGCTTTCATCAATATCATAGGAAAACAAACTCAAAAGTCTCGCAGATCCTTTGGTACAACCCCCTAACTTGAGCTCCTAATTCGAAGCCGAAAATGGGCCATCAAACACAATTTGTAAACTTTCAACACCGATGGCCACATATCTATGAGGCAATTGGGTGACATAGTGTGACCCCATCGTGCATCACCTGGTCTATGCAAAGAAGTCTCTTGATTTTTCCCGTACCGTGGTTATTTCTCCATTCTCAAGACGTCACCATTCTCTCTCATGTTCCTTTTGTCAAAGTTTATCTGACCTTTTGCAAGATGATCCACATGTATTCACAATCATAGCAAGTGTAACAAAAAAATCACAAGTATATCGATTTGTTTTGCATACAACAACAATTACCAACTGAAGTTGATGTGCAAAACAATGAACATGGCCATGTATGATTTTTCTCAAAATAAGTGACTTCAACCATTAAACTCACTCGCATATTCGGCTGCAGACCATCATACCCGAATCTCTCAATCTCGACAAAGACAAACCATATTTAAAGAGAGATTCAATAGCTTCCTTGAAACATGGTCGATGTCTCCCCACGTGAACCAAACCTAAAAATCGCTCAATTATTTCTCCACGCCTGTTCACATATGTAATCAATAGCCATTTGTTCTTTCACCGAGCAATCACGAAGCCATCAACCATAATAGAAAAAATACTTGTCACCAAGATCACCTAACATTGCAAGTGTAGTTTCAACAAAGACAAGCATTAACTATGTCTTTTTGAATTAATGGAGCGGTCATCCGGTTATCGCCTCGGAGCATTCTTCAAAAACAACATCTCGAATCTCCTCATTCCTTAAGCTATACCAATGCACTAACTCCGTAAAATTTCCTTCCTTAACGATGTGGAAGACTCATCATGTCCTCTCTAAAAGCCAAACCTCGAAATTTCCAAAAGATAACGACAACATCAAGAATTGATGTCAAACGAATGCGATAAGCTTGTTCACTTTTTAGATTTGTCTCCTTAACAATGTAAGCCATTAATCTCGTTTTGATTTTGGAAAGTTCTCAAAATTTGTCTCGCTATTAGCACTACTAGACGACCAACACGGCTCTAAATTTATCTATGGCTTTTTTTCCACCGCTAAAACGACTCCAAAAAAAACCCATTTGTTGTGAACGCCTCATCCCCTGTAAAAACCGGCTTGAAAAGAAAACACCAAAAGAAAAAGCAACATCTTTTGCTACACTATATTCCAACCAAATATTGTCCTTAAACCAAGCATCTCTAAAACTTATATTATCTTTTCCATACTTCTTCTTCGGAAAAATATGATTGTGTGGTTGACAAGGACCTTTGGATGCATATTCTCTTCTAATACGGTCACGAATATTCACATTAAAACTTTCAATCGGCTTACGTAATCCCGGATCACAAACAATGTCATCTTGATTAATTTCAATCTCATCCAGATTACTCGTCAACTCAACATTCTCGCTCAAGGTATTTGCAGATTGAGTTTGTACCGACACCAATACTATGTGACCCAACCGAAATTTTTAGGCATCGTTTGAAAATATCTTTCATTCAATAGAATAAACCTACAAAATAAATCCATACTCCTCTTCTCAACAATTCAATATTTCAATATTATTACTAATTCAACAATTCAATAAAACAAAACAATTCTCAACGACATTCAATTTATTATTCAATTCAACATGCCACACCAACAATCAACAATTCAATAATCCAATTCAACAATCCACAATTCAATAATTCAATTCAATAATTACATCATCTAACTAATATCAATTGAATAATTAAAACTTAACTTAATCACTCAATTAAAAATAATCAAAAAAATAACCTAACCAAATAAATACAATTGGAAACTCAAACCCAACAAATTTTCATATTAGATGCATAGATTGAAAATTTATTCAAAAATCAAAACTCAACCAATTTTCTAAAATTTACAAAACCCTAAAACCTAAAATTTACCAACAAGTGAAGGAAACAAACCCGAAATGTCGGGAGCAAATTACCTGGTGACGAGCAACAACAGAGGAGATGGATGGTCATTGCCGGCAAAGCGCAGGGGAGGGGCGGCCGCTGTCAATTTGGTCCGCATCTAAGTAGGGACAGAAATGAGCCGAATGAATCGAATTATGAATGAAATGACAGGAGGGGCGGGCGGTCTGCTTCTTTCTTTTTCTTTTTTCACTAGACCAAACGACGCCGTTTTGGTCCTAATTAAAAAAAAATAAAAAAATTCGGCCCCTCCTAAATCCGCTCTGTTTCAGGCCTTAAAACATGGTGTTATACTTTTGTTCATCTTTTTCTGCCTTTGTCCTGCACCCAAACAAATTTAGTGGACTACTAGGACAAACCATAAATGCTGAATTTGTTAATTTCTTTACAAGATAGGAGCATAACATTGACTGTGGTCTTTCTTTTAGTTTTTTGATGCTTTGATTCTGTTGAGGTTTAATGAAATAAAGTTTAATTTGTCAGGATACATATCTGTTAAGACTTTGATTTCTTACTTCAAAAATCTTTCTAACAGTGCAGGTGGTAAGAGCCTAAACCTAGTCCTCCTTGGCCCCCTGCAAGAGCCGCTGAACCCAACTCTCCATGCCACCTAGCCAATCTTTTCTATTCATTTTTTCTTATGTAAAACATGGGTATAATCCATACAATTGGACCAATATTTTTATTATCAATGGTACAGTTACTAACTCCTGTCCTGTACTTCACTGTGGGAATTAAGTCTGATTTATTTTTTGGCATACTGTTATAATGATTTTTGACTTAAAACCTTAATAACAGTGAAAGGAGCATATATTTGTGTGGGAAGGTATTAAAAATATAGGATTACTACAATGGTGGCATATAACCTTTTTTAAGGCTTTGTCTTGTTTGATTTTCTTAGAGATTTGATTATGATGTTAGCTGAAGACCACAGAAAATGAACAGAAGAAATTCTATTTGCCTGCCTGTTATATGAGGTTTTTGCTCTTCTTCCATTTCAACTCACCGGTGTCGGTAATATATGAACAGTTGTTTGAGTGGCTCTGATAGAAAAAAACAGGCAGTTTTTCCCACTTTAATCTTATATAGGTGCATGCACTAACTAGAAGATGCGAGGTTTGTGCAAACTTCATCTATATTCTTGGATTGCCTGTGAAAGGCAGAACTTATGATCATATCTACTTGGTTATTAGGTCTTTAAAGAGTATTTGTTGTTACCTCATTTATTAAATGGTCTTTAACATCATAGCTTTCTTTTGGACATGAAATAACATTGACAGGTGTGAACATAATCTGTGGTGATTAACTTTGTCCTGTATTCATTGATCATAGATCAGCTCAGGTGTGAAGGGAATTTAAGATGGAAACTAGATTTGTGAAATGATGGTCACATATGATGGCAATAACTCTGATTTAGCATCAATATTGGTTGATTTAAACTATCAGAATTTTGAATTTCATGATTTCAAGTGTCAAATGCCAAATCACTGGAGATATAGAATCATAAGATTCGTAAATTTTTAGGTTTTGATGGGGAAGATGGAATGTGGGGAGCTTTATTGGGAGCACTTTAGTTAGGTCTGAGTATCTAAAGCATTATCAAGTTCCATATAGATGTTTACTTAGCTATTCTTGAGTTTGTCAAATCATCATGATTTGTTTCCTTTGGTTTGTTCAGATGAATATATACTTCCTAAGATTGCTGAAAGAGACTCTATAAGGATTTGCTAATATGCTCAACTTCTTCAAACTGGGAATTCATTTGCCGTTGCATGAGTTACGGCTCTCTTTAGGCTTTGATTATGAATACATGAGTCATATTTATGAGCCGAATATTTACTTCTGTTGCAGATACCAGTAAAATGCCCCATTTCTGGAATTATAAAGCACAGAAAAGACCAAGGAAAAAAATGCTTTGAGGTTTCCTGGGAAGTGTTTGATGGCCTTAAATCCTCCATAGTACCAGCAGAACTTGTGAAGAGGTAATTCTGCTGTAAGGTGCATGTTCTGTAGGGCATGTCTGCAATCGTTTTTTTATTTTTTATTTTTTAAGTATTAGATGTTTTGAAATTCATCTTCATTTTTCTTGGCCCCCAGTGCTTGTCCTGAAAAGATTGCGGAGTTTGAAGAAAGAAAGGCCCAAGAGAAGATACAAAATCATCGGAAACCAAGGCCAAAGAAATCCAGTAACAGAGTTCCCTTGGCTGAGATTGATAAACAACTCAACTTTCTATTGTTTTTGACATAGAAGGAGGCAATTCTTTCTCAAAAATGCTCTTCTCTTCAAGCATGACAACAGCCAAAACCCCAACTGATGCAACCAAACCAGAAAAACACAGTATATGTTACTTGATACAGAGTCAGACAGCGACAAAGACAATCACAATGAAGCCATAATGTGCAATCAGAATGGTCTGCTGGTGGTTGAAATATCATCGATCTGCTAAGCCCTTCCCCACCAATACGTGCCCGAAAGCTTTCAAAATGCAAACAAGGCAATAATGGCCAAAGAATTGATGTAATTGATCTGAGTGATTGAGAAACTGGTATGATTACCTCAGTATGAAGGAAGTAGATATGTGAACATTGTACAAGGATCTGTAGTCTGCCAATTCTATCTCCTCTCTTTCTTTCTTTTGTATCCTTAGCTAGATCATCAGACTCTAGTAATGTGTTATCTTACATATTATGTATTTATTCCAAGAGTTGCAATGTAAAATATCAATTTTACACAATTCATTAAAATGGTAAAAGAGTAAGATTGAGATCAGAGTGGATTCAAGCCTGGCCAATGAATTTAAGTTGGATTTCACTCTAGTTTGGTGCAAATCACATCAAAGATAATTGGAAGATAACAGGGTACATCACATTGTAGAGAATATTATTAAGTTCTACTATGACAATTTGTTATAAAGCAATTTCATATCTATAGAAGTATAAAACAGAAGGGAACAGGAAAATGAATGCCATAAAGGCTAAGTCAATTTCTGTTTTACAAATCTAGAACTGCATCTCAAAACCAGATGGCAACATGAAAGATTTTTTTTTTTAAAAAAAAAGAAGAAAAACCAGAATTAGAATTCTATACAATACTGAGAATGAGACTACTTTAACACAGTTCTGAGAAGAACCCAGCACACCAAGTTAGGAAGATTCTCCAACTTCCCAAGGTTCACCACTGTGTAAGATGGGTGGTTGGCCAAGGAATAGGTTTCAGATCACTTCTTGGGATTGGCCTGATTCTGAATGCTAAGAATGGGGTTGGATGTCTGCGTAGCAATATATGACTTAAATTGTAGGTGGCCATCGTCAGTCAGCATCTGCACATATTTTTGATTTTCTTTTCCATTCAGTTCTCCAAGCTCTACTAATCGGGCTTGTTTGTGAGCCTTTGTTCCTCGGTCAATGGGAATCAGTAGGTTCTCAACCATTCTTACAGCTGCATCTAAGGAATCTTGGTTATCTGCCTCTATACGGACATGTAAATCGTCTTTATCAGAAGCTTTCATTCTGCTTGGAGTTCTCAGGGAGTAACCTTTACCCCTTACAAGAATCTTAGCCCCACTTTCCTTCTCCATTCTCTTTTGAGTACTTCCCCGTCGGCCAATTATATGACCAACAAAATTATAGCCAGGGTATTGTTTCTCTGGAATGTAAAGTTTCTTAATGAGCTTTGAAGGCTTGTAGTCAGCAGCAGGTTTAAAGTTGGAGTTCTTCCTAATCAACCTCGAAATGATAGATTGACGTTTTAGGATGAGTTTTTCACGAAGTCTTACTTGCCTTGTATTTTTTCTGTTACCAAGGGAATCATACACTGGCTCTGGAGAAGGAGATCTGTCAGCCTCATCAGGGCAGTCATCATGCAGCGCTCTGGTCTTTGCAACTTCCTATGTAGCTCAAACAGTTCCACTTTTCAATTCCTGAATTGATCCATATCAGACGTGAGCAAGTCTTTCTGCGAAGCTAGGTAGCTGAATTGACCAAGTATTTTTAATTGTGAATCATCACCAGTCCAATCTGGTTTTCCTTCCCTTTGCAGTCATGTTGCTCTCTAACTGTTTCCCTAATTTCAGGTTTTGGTCCTCCTCTCTACTAAGTCTTCAGTTTCCCAGAACTTCCTGTATGATCCTGTTTTTCTAGGGTAATTTTCATCATCAGTAGTAACAGATGCCTTAGGAACCCCAGATTTATCATGGAGGTCTGCAACTATGGACTCAACATCTGTTTTGAGTTTTGATGATTCATCTGGAAAAAATTTCTTTTGAGTCTGGAAGTCTTGCCATGGAGCTGGCTTAATGGCTATCGCATCTAGTGACCTATTATTTTTACTAATACTTCTAGAAATGGCTGCTTCTAATCCCACTTCAGGGTGGTCACTGTCAGAATATGATTTTGACACAGACTCTCCAAATGGATCCAGATATGGATATTCAATTGGTTGTCCTTCACTAACATTGTAACGCTTTATAGAACCAAATTCCCATATCTCACTCTCATCTTCGTCTGTGTCTAAAAGGGACCGTAGAACGTATTGTTCTGGCAGCTCCATAATAGCTTCCTTCATTGCTTTATCCACGTTGATGCTATATTTCTTTCTCCTTGAAAGGTATGAAGCGTTGTGTTTCTCCATATAGCTATGCTTGCTATACTAATGATACAATTTTCCGCAAGAAAGAACATGAAATAAAAGCACCCCTGCTGCATTGAAGCACAAATGCATCAGCAAACATAAAAGTAGAATGGATAACATCAGACATATTGAAACTAGTGGAAGTACCAGAGTAATTTTGAGAATGAACGAGGTCCACATTCAGGGAGGCCAAAGAACAACCAAAGAACAAACCAAAATAAAATGAAACTTAAGGCTGAGATCAATTATTGTTTCCCCTTTCTGAATCAGTTTTCTTGGCAACTAAAAGTAGGGTGAGGGAGTTGCTTCAGGCAAACAGCAGTTAAAATCCTGACTCAAACTGTTTCATTTCAGAAGTTTTGTCAACATAGATACAATTCAGAACAATCAATGCTCAAAACCAAGATCCATACATCCCAACAGCACCTTTTTACCCCAGGCTTTATTTGAGGTGTTTCATTGGTCCCCGTGCCTTACACATTTAATAGGTCCCAGACATGGATTTCTGCTGCTGGAGCTCACCCAGTTAAGTCGACAAAGACTCATCCTAACTAAACCAAAAGCCCACCTGTAGTAATGGTGATGGAACAACATGATTTAAAAACTACGTAAATCCCAAAAACAAACTATCCTCCATTTTCTCTTCTTACTAATATCCCCACATTCTTGATTTCCTTTAAACTTCAAAATACATCTAACTAACAAAGCCAAACAATGGCACAGTTTGAATCCCGGAGAAACAAAGATTAAACAAAACAAAATTATGAAAATTTCCTAAAAATCGGATTCCCTTCTCATTTAATAATCAGATTTTTCATCCCTTTTCCCCATTCTTCCCAAGAACCAAACAGAGCGTAAACTCATCTATTAAGGAAAGAAAAGAAAATCAATAAAGGTCACCAAGAACCTATTCTGACATCATTCTTGAAACTGAACAATAACTATATCAAATAAAACCCTAAACACACCCAAATATATATTTTAAAAAGATAAATAATTAAAAATGATCAGAATGTAGAACAGGCAATATAAATCAAGTTCAATTCACGGGAAAATGCACAAAACAAATAGATAAAATACATAAATTTTTTTTTTTGAAAAGAAATAAAAGGATAAATGTATCACCTGGAGAAACCCTAGCTTCGAAGGCCAAATGCAACTGGATTTCTCTGTTCGTCCGCTCTATGTTTGTGTCTGCTTCGTCTCTTAGCAGAAAAATGAAATACAAAAAGGGTTTTCTATTATTTATATTAAAATTTCGAAATACCGTAACAAATTTGAAAGCTTAAGAAATATAAAAACCTCTTAAATTTAATTACTTTTAATTTATTTATATTTTTTATTTTTTTAGATAACATTAAAATTAATTAATTTGTAACATATGCAATAAATAAAATAGTTTATTTTTATTGTTTTCATTTTACATGAATGGCACAAAAATTAGAATGTTTTTATATTACAAGTCTGCTTGTATTATAAATTTTATATATATATATATATAATAAAATGTGTATTCTAATTGTATCTTAGTTAAAATTTAGATACACATATTAGGTGAGTTTAGGGTTTTAATGAAATCATGATGTGGGTAAGAGGGTTTTGTAGTAACAATTTAAAAAACATAACAAAATTGAGGTATGGTAATCCTTACAAGCATTAATACATATGAATTATAATAATTTAAAATAGACCTTAGTATTAATCATTATTAATAATAAATTTATACTATTTAAATATAAAATAAGTCTATTATTTAATACTATAAAACTTAATAATGTATTTAAATTATTTAATGAGTATGATTTGCTATACAAGGTGTGTTCAAGCATTTAAAAAAGACACGAAGTTCATTATTGACTTGAGCCCTTCACACACGGATCTCGCCCAAGCACGATACTATCAAACGACTATTAATTATTCTAAGGCTTCAGACTTATAAAGACATAGATAATGACAATTCTAGATCTAAATCTAAATCCGAATCATCAGGAATATCGATAAAAGAAATCATTTTGTGATTCAAGCGCCTCACATCGTTGCTCCATCAATTACGATATTGAAGATTTGCTGCCTTACAGACAATTTCTCTCGCAAATCCACAGCCGCAAGATACGACCGGGTTATATTAGTTTAGAAATTAATCAATATTCTAAATCACATGATGATTCTTGCTTCCTATGATATTCAAACAACGGTGATTTTATACTGGTGATTAAATTTTCGATTCGATCTAAAACAATTTCATGTATTTTGGTGTTTAATTAGCAATATGGCACCTAGGTTTTCTATATTCTTCGTCGACCGCATAAGTTTCGCACGTTTAATACTTTACTCCTTTTTTGGTTATGGACGGTTAATCAATAATCGTGGCTCGCCCTTCAATCCATAGAGTTTTCTTTGTATTTCACTGGTTTATAATATGCACCTATAAGATTAGGTTTTTGATTTATTTTTTTCCATCATCTAGAATTCTTGTACACCCTTTATTAGGGCATGCGATTACTAGAAATTTCAAGACTAAATCAAGAACATAAGCTGGCATATATGAAGAATCATGGAGAACATCACACGCGGCATCGTTTAAGGCTCGCGAGGCTACGTACATCCAAATGACAAACGGCCACCGGGGTTAGAAGTGCAAGAAGAGATCGACGCCGCCGGACAAATTCTGCCGAACCATCGCAGCTTCTACGCTGGCCGCACAAGCCGGGCTGCGCTATGGGCTTCATGCGCTCCACTGTGCCGTGAGAGCGCGTGGAAAGGGTTTTGGCCACCGAATTTTGCAACTTCCTCCCCAGACGCCGCTTGGCGGGTGCCTCCGTTCGGGTGGCAAAGACCCGACGATGGCTTCGACGCCAGGTTTAATGTGTGCTTTTTGTGAGTTTTCGGGGTTTAACCCAAAATCTTTTCACTTCTTTGGGGCCTCCAAGCCTGTGCAAATTGAACCCAAATGGACTACCGGACCAAAGTCGGACTGGGATTAATAACAAGGTCACAATATTAGGTTTAGAACATCCCAAAATATACCATAAAGAAGCCGACACGTTTAGGTATTTTGTAAGCATAATTTGAATGGCTTCATGAGTTAAATGCTAAACATGGAAACGAGATCTGAAATTTACAAGACTTAAGGACAAAAATTGTAATTTGTCCAAAAGGCTTAAAAGTCATAATTTGAAAAGACCATAAATAAGAAGAAATAAGAGGGAATTGTTGTGTAATCTTCTAGAAGATTAGAGGCCAAAATACAATAAAAGGAAATTGAAATACACTGCCAAGAGTTGGAGGACCAAAAAGCAAATAAAGAAACTTAACCCAAAAATGGGTTTTTGATAGCCAAACAAGGCCTAAGGGATATTTTGATTTAAAGACCAAAATTTGGTCTCATGTTTGGAGGAGGAACAAACCGTATGGGAGAAAAGAATGGGAGAAGAAGAAGAAGAGGAAGAGGAAGAGGAAGAGAAGAAGAAGTTCAAGCAAGGCCAACAAGGTATGGAAACTAATCTTGATCATGGGATTGTATGGATCTATGGAATTTTAAGGCTTTGTATGATTAATAGCTTGGTCTCCAAATCAGGGTTGATAATCATCCTAACCTTAGATTTCTTTTGAAATTAAGGCTGGTAAAACCCACAAGGAACAAGATAAGTATGAACCCTTTAGGTTGAATTCATGGTTGTATGTAATGGAGTTAGGGCTTAGAATAAACCTCAACAACTCTCTATGTTTGATCATGCATGGTTAGACCCATATTAGAATTGTTTTGGAAGGATTTCATGATATGTTTTTGAGATAAGATAAGTATTGAAAGAGGAATTGAGTAGAAAAGAGGTTACAAGATAAATATGAAATGGTTTTGATGTGTGTATGAAGTATAGAGTTGAATTGGGTAGCAAAATATGGAAAAATGGAACAAAAACACACATTCTCGCATTTTCGGTGACATGTACCGTACACCTTGAACATGTACCGTACATGTTAGGTCTCCGGGTCATTTGGGGCCAACATGTACCCAGACATATTAGGGGTGTACCCCAGACATGCGACGCTCCGTTTCCCCGTTTCAAATCCGCCAGATTTTAAACGCATACTTCTTATTTATCCGACGGAGTGGATTCAAGTAGATAATTAAAATAATTTCAAGAGAACCAAACATATTAAATAGCTACCTTCTACTCGACTCTAAGTGGCCCAAAAATTCACTAAAAGTGGGGCCATGTGCAAGCCACCCGCAGACGGCTTGATCACAGAGTACCGAGTCGTTTCTGACGTACTCGAGTTCCTGGGTAAGGTTCGATTTGGGTTATTCCATTTGGAGGAGAACCCTTAGCACCTTAGATTTAGCGAGTACAAAGAACCAAGTGTCATCATGGAGACAAGGCACGGAAAATGAATATTGCAAACCCGTCCCTAAAATCTCCAGAATGCACTAGTTGGCATGAAATGCCATAACCTGAGTTTGGATGATCTCGATTGGAATGATTCCACTCTCAAGTAAAGTTGACCATCGAGGTCAGAATACATGAATGATGTGTGAATACGTAAGTCTTCTTGTATAAGTATATGAAATGCCATATGTAAGAGGCATGAAATAAGGAAAGTATAGGAAATGCAATATGTATAAATATGTTCATGAAACATAAATTTGATGTGAAACATGAAAACGAATTGAAATATGAACATGAACATGAACATGAAAAGGGAAATATGTCATAAAAACATAATGTGGCTAAGAAGGCCCCTATTATAAGATAGTAAGTTACTGAACTAAAATAATTGTAAAATTGCCTAAGACCAGTTATTGAATGACATGGCACCTTATGTTACGTAAGGTGCACGTATAATACTTGCAGACTTCGCCAAGGCGACGGGCACTTCGATCGTGCTTCGCACATTAGTACTTCTCGGTACTTCTCTCGACATTAGTGCGACGACACCTTGATCGTGCTTCAAACACACAGTACCCCTGCACTCCACTAGTGCGACGACACTCCGATCGTGCCGCACACTGGGGGCAGCCTCCCACTCTCCGACAGCGCGCGACCAAGACTCTCCGCCGGCGCTTCCTAAGACTCCCTCGCTGCGGCTACTCGCACCTCAAGCACCGTACCGCACCGGCACTTATCAGGCCGCGTCCTACTCATTCGTATCGGGTTCAGGCAATCCAACAATTATACGACAAGGACTCGAATAAATTTAACAAGAATAAATAAATGAATATAAGAAGATCCGAATGCACCTACTGTGCACCAGATATGTTCTATAAGCACCTACTTCGTACCAGATTTGCTCAGAGCACCATGGTACTTTTGCACACGTAACTCGTGAGTACCCACCGGTACTCCGTATCGCAAAATAAGTATAAGTTCCGTCAGAATAAGCTTGGCACTCAAGGAGTCCCGAATGAACATATGTCTCGTTATAAGCATAAGTTCCCGTATAAGAAGAAACTCGTAATTCCCACGGAGGTCCGACAGCATAAGTCCAAAAGAGTACCTATGGTACTCAGACAAGAAATAAGTATAAGCTCTAAGAGTACACACGGTACTCGCATTCCAGAAATAAGTACAAGTTTTGTAAAATAAGTATAAGTCCAACAGAACTACTAAGCATTTCAGATAATGAATCCGTGATCTCGTACCCACGAAAGACTAATGTCCATATCCAGAAGTCCTCGATCCGACCTCAGATGCAGGATATGATCCTGATCTGTTTCGACTCATCGTACCTACGGGTACCTTCGCACAAGAATAAGATCCGTAAGACAAGTATACACTCTGTAAGATATGTATAAGATCTGAAATACATGTATAAGTTTTGTAATACATGTATAAAATCCGAAATACGTATATGTCTGCAATATCGTGATAAGATCCGAAATACCGTAATAAACTCGCTGTAGTACAAGTAGAAGATTCGTGAAGACAAGGATGCTCAGAGTACAAGTATAAGATACTAAGTAATTAAAATAAGTTCTCGTAGTACCTACGCACTTTCGTGATAAGGATGTTCCAGAATACCAAGATAATGCCCGTATCTCCGTGATACCTACCGGGTACCTTCGATAATATGTAAATCTGTGAGGATAAGTATGAGTTCAGAAACTCCTACGGGAGATCCGGGGGAATATTATAAATACCAATACGTGTTTAAGTACCTCCAGATAAGCATAAGTTCCGTAACTCCTACGCAGAGATCCGGATAAGCATCACCGACGTAGTCTCAAGCAGATGTCCTTTCGGGGAGATCTGAATAATTATAAGTCTGAGACAAGTAACAGTATAAGTCAGTAATATATGTCCTTTGGGAGATTTGAATAAGTATACGTCTGATGCTAGGAATCTGAATAAGTATGTGTCCTACGGGAGATCCGTATAAGAATAGGTCTGCTATAAGTAGAAGATATGAATGCTATAAGTATAAGATCCGAATAAGATTAACCTGCTATGAGTATAAGATCCACATAAGAATAAGTTTGCTATAAGTGTAAGACCTAAGTAAGTATAAATTTGTTATAAGTATAAGTAAAAGTTCAGTCCCGCATACGAGAGATGTGAACAAGCATAAGTTTGTTATAAGGATAAGAATGTATGCAAAATTGTTATATGATAACAAGTATATGTATTAGTCTGTTATATGAATTCTTGAAGATTCCGATATCTGTTACTGTTTTATGTGATTTGTGTTTCAGTACAAGATATGTTTCACTGCCGTAAAGCTTAGCACTCCGTTTTAACTGCAGGCACAGAGAAGACATCTCGAAGACATCCGCATACGTACCGGGCCAACACACCGCGCGGTTCATCACAAAGAGGTCCCGCTCCGAATATGAAATTGGAATGTAAAGTTGTTTTAGTATATGTATAAGTAAATGAGACTCCTGCTATATGTGTCTAGATTTCGATGGACACCACTCCTGGTAGTTCTTTTGATTTGTATATAATATTTTGATTATAAGATGTAATATACCCATGTGTATGTTTCGGGATTGAAAAAAAAAAATCGTGCAAAGAGTTCCGCCGGCTCGCGTTTCTAACCCGTCGTATCGCCAATCTGACGGCCAGAATCTGTGTGACAATGCTTGTGTTTTTTTTTTTTATTAGGAAAACCATGGATTGGGGCTTTTATATTTATTCATATATTATTTTTTTATTCATGGATAATTAAATTATATTTGGTAACATGTTTTAGTTGTGATAACATGACATATAGACTAGGTGGTGCCATATTATCTTGCATCAATGATACACATGTGCATAATTAAATTTTGATTTTATAAAAATATATAAATATACTATGTAAAACTTTAATTTTGTGCGTCCAAATAATAAAATGGTCAGTGTGAAGCCCCATCGATAATCACATGATCGGGTTTTATTTATTGGACCTAAATAATTTTAAAATCTTAATTAGATTGACCTGTCCATCAACTCTAGAGATTAAGAGAATTTTAAAATTAAATAAGATTAAAAAATCACGATAATTTTATTAACCTCCAACGAGGCTCTCCCATTAATATTATTATGGGCTATATGAACAATGATTGAAATGAAAGTGTATTATCTAGAAGGTTCTATCTAAGAAGATCGAGATATAAGTAGTCCCAAGTGACCCCCAATTTTTTTGGGACCTGACTTAGTTGGATACTATTCATTTTATGATCAAGTTTTAGTTTGTTATAAATGTCTTGCCCACCATGAGCATTTATTATGGAAACTAAATTATTGTTTACAATAAACAACAAATATATTTTTGTTTTGGATTTACTAAATATATGTTTATTGTATAATATACGAGTTAATATTAGTGTGCACAATGTATAAATTTTTTTTTCATAAAATGACATCTTTCAACCCTCTAGCTATGATTTTGAATCAAAAACCATTGGATGGAAAGAACTTTGAAGATTGGAAAACGAACTTATACATCGTTCTGGATTATGAGAAAATCAAGTTTGTCCCGATATCCCTGCTTCCGCTATCCCTGGTCGGGTACTAATGATATAACAAAAAATGTAACATGCGACTTGGGAGGATGCAAACACTTCACTTCGCAGCTATATTCTTGCTAGTGTTAGGGTCATTGAGGCAGCAAATAACACCTCTCGACAAAGGAGAGAAATGCTCCGCACTCGGCTGGATGTTTGCTTTCAGTACGCTCTAAGAGACAAGCGTTATCACCGATTTGATTAACACATCGTATGACTGTGGCGTGTGAAGGATCATTGTTTGGCAATGATTTCACATATCGCCGAAATAAGTGATGGGGCAAAACTTCAAAAGGAGATGAAGATAGATCTCATCTTGCAATCACTGCCTAAACATTTCAATAAGTTCAAAGTCAATTACAATATGCATAAGATGGATTTGACTCCAATTCAATTGACATGAGCTGAGTGTCAACAAATTTCTCAAAGAGCCAGCAAAGATTAACACGAGTGGTTCGTTAAACCTGAAGGGAAACCTAAGGGTGGAAACAAGAACAAGAAAAAGAAGGCAGTGATACTAGTTACCAAATCAGACGCAATGAAGAAGCTAAAAGGCAAGTGCTTCAAGTGCGGACAGAAAGGACATTGGAAACAGAATTACCCAAAGGCCACCAAAAAGTCAGGTATGGGTGATTTACTTGTTGTTGAGGCTTGTTTAGTGGAGAATTTTAATGATAAATGGATCATTGATTCAGGAGCCACTGATCATGTTTGTTACTCTATGTAGTGGTTCAAACATAGCACGTCTATCGAAGAAGGACAAAGATACTTAAAACTCGGGAACTAGGAGCCACCCTCGTAAAGGCCATAGACTAGTTGTTTTATTTTTTTGAGAATAATAGGACTTTATGTTTAGAAGATTGTTTATTTGCTCCATTTCAAGAGGAATTTGGTTTACGCGCTTGCTAGCTTGAACACTCGCTTTGACAAAGACGCTTAATTTCCGTCTAATAAGAAGCAAATCTTTCTTTATTTGTTTTGATGATCTTATGAATAATCTTTATTTTTTAAGTCCCTTGTCCTATGGTATAAATGCCATTGAAATTGTTGAAAATGAACATAATCACCTTGCCAAGAAAAGGAAAGTATCAAATGAAACTTCTACCTTGGTAATGGCGACAGGGTCATATTAATCCTAATAGGATACATGGTTTGGTGAAAAGTGGGATTTTAAATTCCCTAGCATTTGAACCTATACCAATGTGTGAATCCTGTTTGGAAGGTAAAATGACCAAGAGGCACTTCAAGGCCAAAGGATATTGCGCAACCAAACCGTTGGAATTGGTGCATACTGATGTATGCAGCCCAATGCGTGTTCAAGCCAGAGGTGGGTATGAGTATTTTGTCACTTTAACAGATGACTACTCAAGATATGGTTTTGTTTACCTAATGCGCCAAAAGTATGAAACTTTTGATATATTCCGAGAATACAAGGCTGAGGCAGAAAAGCAATTAGGTGTCCATATCAAACAACTTCGATCTGACCGAGATATGATCAATACCACCTGAGAGCTGGCAGTTTTACTTAACTCAAAAGGGATAGTTTACTTAACTCAAGAGGGATAGTTTCCAACTATCAGCCCTCAGAACACCTCAAAGAAAATATTGCGTAGCGCAAATAGAACTCTCCTAGATATGGTGAGATCGATGCTTAGTTATTCATCTCTACCTATGTCGTTTTGGGGATTTGCCTTAGAGACTGCTACAAACTTATTGAACTTGATTCCTTCTAAGTTGGTTTCTAAGACACCCACTAAATTGTGGAATGGGCGTAAGCCTAGTTTAAACCATATTTGTATTCGGGTGCTACTACAAGATGTCTTGAGAAAGGAACCACATAAGTTAGAAATCTCGCACTAAGTATGTTTGTTTATTGATACCCTAAAGGAATGAGAGGTGGACTTTTTATAGTTCCGAGAAGAAATTTATAGTGAGCACTAACGCAAATTCTTCGAGGAAGACTATAAACAATTTGCCTAAGAGTAAGGTGTACTTCGAGGAGCTTCGACTAACTCAAGAATGCCAACCACATGAATTTGGACCTATTATGCCATTGTTTCCAATGTGTGTTCAACAGAGGGAAAATGAAAATATACTCGAAGATGAACAAGCACGAGTGAAACCAATAGTAGAACAACAGGTAGATATACAAGTGGAACCAGAACAACCTGAAAATCAAATTCAAAATGATCAAGAGGATCTTTCCGTAACCACAACAACCAAGGAGCTTCTACAGAAGGGGGAGAACGCAAAAACGACACGCAAGCCATCGATATCTCTTTGTCGCGAATTTACTCAAGCTATAACCATCGATAGCGAAGAGACCCCAGTTACAGTTAAGACCGAGGATGTCGATGCACAGGAGTGGCTCAAAGCCATGGACCGTGAGACGGGAAGTCTATGTATTCTAACTTAGTCTCGTCTTTATGTAGGCACCTGTGCGGTAAAACCTATAGGGTGTAAGGCGGGGATCTACAAGAGAAAAAGACAAACTGTGATGGAAGCCAGAAACTTTCAAAGCTAGATTGGTGGCAAAAGGTTATACCCAAAAAGAGGGGATAGATTATGAAGAAACCTTTTCGCCAATAGCCATGCTTAAATCCATCCAGATTCTTTTATCTATAGTTGCAAGTCTAATACGAGATTCAAGTGTATGGATGTCAAACAACATTTTAAATGGCGCTTTTTAGAAGAGGACATCTACATGCAAGAACCGTGGCGGTCACAGCTGGGAGGGCAAGAACACATGGCATGTAAGCTGCAAAGGTCCATTTATGGACTAAAGCAAGCATCCGTAACATGGAACATTAGGGTTTGATCACATAACTTTTATACCTGCTTTGAGAAAAGTCCTCAAGAACCTCAGGTTTACAAAAGGATCCAAGGTACAGTGCGCTTTCTAGTCCCACGTAGATGACATTTTACTAATCTAAACGACATAGAGGTGTTATCAAGTGTAAAAGAATGGTCAAGAAATCAATTTGATATGAAAGATTTCTGGGGAGAAGCAACTATATTCTTGGAATCAAACTTCTACGAGACTGGAAGAATAAGGTGTCAGCATTTATCTCAAGCTTTATATGAGTAGACAAAATTCCTAAATTAGGTTCAACAACATGGAAGATTCCAAGAAGGAAACTTTACCCTTCGTGCATGGAGTTTATCTTTCTAATGTATAATCACCAAAACTCTTAAGCGTAAAGAACGTAGGAGTAGGATACTTTGCTTCAAGAAGAGGTGTAGTCCTTACATGTGTGCCATGTTACATACCGAGTTATATTCGCTACGCAAAGGGAGTTTATTTGTGTTTTTTTAGAACAAGACGTATGTGTTATTATATTTTATGAGTTTAATTTTACCACAATATGAGGTATTCTTCATATTATCAGGTACACCGATATTTTGCTTAGGGGCGGGTCCTGGACACTGTAGAGTATAGATCATAGTATGAATACGTTTCATAGAAGATAATGATCATAGTTCTCATAATTAATGAATAAGATCAACAATCATTAAACAAAGTTGGACGCTTTATTTAGACCGCAATATTTTTATGAAATAACTGCCTTGGTTATTATAAAATATTGGTGCAAAATTATGCTTGCATTGATAGGATCAAAGTGAGATTATTTAAAGTTAAATTTCAGAAAGGAAATAAATCTCAAGCAATATTTCGTTATTATTCTTTCAATCCTTAGTTTGTTATAGATAGGTATTTAAATGATTATTCTCGAGTTGTCAATAAGTGAGGCTCATTTTGAAACGACCAATATCTTGATGATTTGGGAGCAAGATTATTTAATCTGTCATGATTTATGAAATAAACGATATGGGAATTCCAGTATGAAATATCCTTAATATGTTTCAAGATTGATGTTATGAAGTCACTGGTCGCTGCATTTTATCCATTAGAGAAACTAATAAATCAAGAGAATAAATAATTGATTGATTGATAGAAAATCTTATCAATTAATTATTGATATTTTACTAAGGAGAAAATATATTAATATTTAATATTATTAATCAAGGAGTTCAATTCTAGGCTTTTAGTGGAATAACATCAGATTAGATAATTGCTTGGCAATTACTGTATTCTTGATTAATGATAACAGTAGGATCCCCAAACTAGCTCAGGATAAATGGTGGAGCATGATATCATAGTTTACAAGAAAGAACCCGGACTTGTTTTTATAGCAAGTGAGAGATTATTGGATTTTTGCTATACAAGCAAGTCCAAGTTGTTTAAAACACTAAATGAATACGTACGACTCTCGCCCTTCACATGGATTTGGACCCTAAGGTGTGGAGGCCCAAATGACTATTAAGTATTCTAGGGTTTGTACTCTATAAATAGAGTAAGATTATATAACCCTAGATCTAGATCTAAATCTGAATCATTGTAGAGAATAGCCAGAGAAAAGAAATCATTTCTTAGTGATTCAAGCACCCACACGCTGCTCCATCACCTCCGTGATAGTCAAGACCAGCTCTGTGTGCATACTTCTCTGCAAATCCACAAGGTAAGATCTGACTGGTTATATTAGTTTAGAAATTAAATTGAATATTCTAAATCACATGATGATTCTTGCTTCCGCTGATTATTCCAACATACTCAAAATCTTAGAAACATTTACAATAGTGACCAAGAAAGAATTAGTTTGAAGAACTAAATAATTTGTGCTAATTACTTTAATATACCAAAATCTAGAAACATTTATAACAAAGCATTGTTGCATCTGCTTCTCGTCCTACATGGAAACCTTTTTCTAAAAAAAGGAAAATCAAATTTAATTTTTTTTTCTCACTATATTAGAATAGACATCTTTTTTTAATTAATTTTAAAATAATACAAAAATTTTGTAACTTATTTTATTGAAAAATATTTCTTACTATTTTAAATGTATTTAAATGGGAAGATAAAATTTAAATTAAATTATTCTTAAAGCTTGATTTTATATATAATTGAAACAAGACAAGATGAAATAAAACAATACCTGAACTTGCTATAAGTTTTTCATTAAATATATATATATATATATCCGAAACTTGCCCCTAAATATCAGGACCCCATAATTAGATGCAGAGTCTCAAGAAAACCAGTACTGAAACTAAGGTAATATGGCAAGAGATGAAGAAAAACCATATCTGAAACTAATGGTGCATCAGAATGAGAGGGTGAGTACAAAAAGCAACTGTTAGGAGGGATCTGAATACAAAATCTTCACACAAAAATTATCTACAAACTCAAAAACATTTACCCTCTGTAGTCTCTACTGAGTTTGTGCCATCAGCAAGTATCAGTGTCCTCTCCATCCTATGAATAAGCATTCTGCTTTCTGATCTTCGCTTTTTCATCAATGGTTTGGTCTTTGGTCTTTACCTGCCTATCAACTCTTTAGCGATGCTTCTAGCATGTTGCTTCAAGAACTGGAAGCTTCTTCTTTCAGGATTGGCATTGCCCAATTCTGATTTCAAGTCCAAAAGGAACTCCCTAAAAGAAGTATCTTCTTCTAGGCCTAATTGTTCTGTTCTAGAGCAATTAGACAATTTAGACTGCTTTGAGATGCTCTCTTGTGCTCCTTGTAATGTCTTTCGGGCTGCACTGTTCTTCTTCACTCTACTGACTACCAGTGGTTTCACCCTGGGCAGCCATGATGTTGGCTCGGCGGATACATGAAGAAGGTATCTGCAATGCAAGGAAAATCACCTACGTAACTAAGAGAACAAAAGATCCATCAGAAGGCTCAAACTGATAACAAACTCAGGGTGGTCAAATCAATATAAACTTCAACTCAGCCTCATCCTCCATATTCATTGCTTGTACTCTGTACTGAAAAATTCCTAGCTCATTTGACAAGTTGACACTCAAAAGAATTTCTTATAGTTACATTTTCAGTCGGGCCACTGTTTGCATTTTTTTTTTTTTTTTGGATTTTGTCATTATCGTAGAGAGAGAGGCAACTAACCCGTGTGTTGGAAAAACGCTTCCACGCCGCTCATGCCTGTGCATGTTTCTCTCCATATTTAGCATTCCTTTTTCCTTTTTTTTTTTTAACTTTCCATCACGCATGTACTGTCATTATTATAATTGGATTTAGAATCATTTAGGATAAATATAGATAACATCTATAGGATTACCCAATTTAAGCAAGGTGGACCGGTGGTTTAATTCTTTTCTTGTAAGAAATTCTCACCGCATATTGTCACATTCCGTATCTGTCTCAAATCAGAAGCTATTTATTTCCTATTTCTTTCATTACGTAAATAAGAAGAGAGACCGAGTTCCTCTAGAGTTTTTGCCTTCAAATTCTTCATGGTACTGAGTGTGCTTAACCCTGCCTCTTCTTCCATCTCTTCATTTATGTCACATTTACCCACCCGCTTGGAATGGCTACCAACTCACTCCTCTCTTCGGGCGTCATCATTTCACGCCTTTCATCCTCTCACGATGGAAACCTCTCAACCGGCATCTTCCAATCAGGTCATTGGTTCCGGAACCTTAGCTCACAAAGGTAATTCTTTGACCGCCTTTATTGTTGGTAAGAAACGTAAAAAACCTTGGATCGTGGACTCATGAGCATCTGATCATATGACTAGAGATGACAATTCTTTTTATACATATATTCATGTCCAATAATTTTAACAAATCAATAGCGTATGGTTCATCACATGCCGTTTATTGTGGTCAAGCAGTTATCAAGGGATCTTACTCTCAACCTTTCGCTCCTTTGTCCCAACTCTGATTGTAATCATTATCAATTAGTAAACTCACGCAGGAAAAGAGGTATTAACAATTTTCCTCTTACCACCGTGGAATTTCTGTGGATTTGGATTCTGTGGAAGACGATTGGCAATGCCGAGAATGCTCGACTCTACATCCTTAAGGAGCACCACGATCCACAAGAACAACCTCAAATGGCGCTTAGTGGTAATTTTTCTGGGCCTCATGTCAAAATAACGATAGTGAAATTATGTTGTGGCACTATCATTGGTCATCCTAATGTTATGTATCTCAAGCATTTATTTCCTTCAATTATTTAATAAAAATCCAAACTTTTCGAGTGTGAAATCGGCCAATTCATTAAAGCAAGTTCGCCTCATTTTCCCATTCAACCCTATAAAGCGCCTAGTCCATTCTCAATGATTCAGCGATATCCGGGGTCCGCTGCAAAAATGTGACCTAAGACTAGGTGGTTTGTCTCATTCATAGATGATCACACTAGATTAACGTGGGTATTCTCATGAAAGAAAATCCGAAATCAAATCAAATTTTCAAAATTTCAAAATATGATTCCACCAATTCCAATCAAACATAAATTCTAAAGTCCGATAATGCTAGATTACTTCAACCCATTCTAGGAGAATTTCTAGCAAAGAAGGATAGTTCACTTAAGTCTCTGCTGGATACCCCACAACAAAACGGAATAGCCGAAAAGGAAAATAGGCATTTGTTGGGAGGTGGCTAGATCGCTAACGTTCTCTACGAAAACAAAATGAGTCGTGAAGTCGGCCCACGGCAAAATTTACCTCATCAATAGGATGCCGTCTAGGGTACTAAAATTCCAAAGACCTTGTCAAACACTCCTTAAATCCTTCCGACCACTCGTCTCATATCCATCGCCCCACCAAAAATTTTCGTTCTCGCTTTTTGTTCATCAATCAACAACATAAAAGTAAACTTGATCCCAGTCACCAAGTGCATCTTTCGGGTATTCTCAGAATAAAAAAAGGGTATGGCAAAAAGCATTTGGCCACAAGAAAATTCTACAATTCAATGGATGTCACATTTTTTGAAACCCAGCCTTACTATCCCAAAATTGATATTCAGGGGGAGAATTCAACTCAGAATAGCAGTTTTGGAACCTTGAGTCATTGAGTGAGTCACCCATCACCACTAAAAATCAAGTTTCTATGTAGTCATGTAATCACCGAGTTCATCAAGTTGACTCAGATAATGAGCACACATCCAAGAGGAAATGGGAGGAAGGAGCACTTTCTCAAGAAACCCACGCAGGTCGAGCCAGTTCTAATCCAAGCAAAATTCCAGGTAGCAATGCTCCTAACTCAAATGGTACTGTTGATTCATAGTTAGAAAATGATATTCTTAATATGCCTATAAATAGAGGAAAGGAGTTAGATCATGCACTCAAAGATCCCATTGAAATTTTATTTCTTATGATAAGCTATCACCACGTTCGTATCACTAACATTACAGAGATATGTTTCAGATATCTTGAAGCTTTCATATCTACGTGAAGGCCTCAAACATACAGTTCAAGGCCGCAAAGAATGGTATCGTGGAAATTACCACTCCCAGAGGTAGAAACCGCTTGGTGTAAGTGGATTTTCATGTAGCACACATGTAATGTATCGTATAGACTGCTTGGTCGCAAAGGATTCACCCAATCATATGGTATTGATCATCATGAAACTTTTAGCCCAGCTTGCCAAGCTCAACACTGCTCGCGTACTTATCTTGCGCGCAGCCTAATCTCGATTGGTCGCTTCCACCAACTTGATGTAAAAATGCCTCTCAATGGTGACTTAGAGGAAGAAGTTTACATGGACATCCTCACGTCAGACCATTATCGACCTTCAACAAGGCTCTGCACCAAAAACTTTTTGTATGGTCTTAAGCAATCTCCCAGTGGCCTGTTTGAACGGTGTTCACTAAAGTAGTGAAAGCGGGCACTTATCGCCAATGTCAACTGGACACACATTGTTTGTGTCACTTCCCCGTAAGCGAAGCTAGCCATTATCATCAGATAGACACATAATTTTGACTCGGTAATCATGAAGAGAAAATTTCACCTACGGTACCATCACAAAGGAATTTGAGATCATGACCTTGAAACCTCATACTTTCTCAATGGAGATTGCCAGTCAAAGAGTTATACAGCCTCACAACGCAAATACTTTTCCGACTTACTAAATGAAACAGGATGCTGATGCAAGCCATGGTAAAACACCTATGGATTCAACCGTAAAACTTGAAGAAAAATGATGGTGTCCTCCGCTTGATAAAGGAAGATATCAACGCTTGTGGGGAAACTCATCTATCTTTCTCATACAAGGCCGAGACGCGCCGACTTCTCGTTAGTATGGTAAGTCAATTCATGAATAATCCCAACCGAAAAACACATAGCTGGCGTGACGAGTATTGGTACCTGTGACAGGGAAGGGTCTCTTCTTCCCAGCGGGCAACAAAGAAAGAATTGAATTTTTCGAATCTGCGAGACAGGCGGGTTCGGTGTGTCGGAGATCAACTTCTGGCTATTGTTACCGTTTGTTTGGGGGAATTTGGTTTATGGCGACGAAACAATCGTGGTAGCCGTGGTAGTCTTGGCGAATTAGTCTTCATGGCTGGGTATCTGCGGTCTGGTTGAACGGTACGTTAGAAAGTGCGAGTTCGGATCGACGCCTCAGTGTTATCTGCGATAACCAAACCGCCTCCGGTATCGCTAAATCCAGGTTCATCATGGTCGAACTAAGCACGTGGAATAGTCGACACTTTATGAAAAGATTGAAGGGCTTTTTAAGTCGACTTCACTCCAACAACTGTCGAACGGTGATATTCTCACAAAGCTCTTTGCTCCCGGTTAACCACGAAGATATGGCGGAAAAACTTTGGAATGATCAGCATCTACAATACGGCGAGGGGAGTGTTGAAAATCAAGCCCACGATAGCCTCATGCACGTGCATGTTTCTCTCACATATTTAACATTCCTCTTTTTCCTTTTAACTTTCCTGAATTAATGCAATGTCTTTGTCCATTATTATATTGATTTAGAATCATTTTAGGATAAATATGTATACCATCTATAGGATTACCCAATTTAAGCAAGGTGGACCGGTGGTTTAATTCTCTTTCCTTGTAAGAGAAATTCTGTCCGGTGATATTGTCACATTCCAGAATTGTCTCAAATCTGTAAGCTATTTATTTCCTATTTCTTTCATTACAGAAATAAGAAGAGAGACTGAGTTCCTCTAGAGTTTTTGCCTTCAAATTCTTCACTGTGCAAGCTGTGCAACCTTAAATCCAAAACTTCTCTCTGAAACACCAGGCACAAGCTTATATAGGTAAGTCACATCCTCGTGATCCACAGTTCCAGAATTTTTAGTCTCTATGAAACGTGGGAATTCATTCTTGATATCGACAATTTTATGGTAGTGTGTGACAAAGAGAACCATGCATCTCTTATGCTCCAGAAGATAATGCAAGGTAGCGTAGGCAATAGCTACACCATCGTGTACTTATTACTTTCTCCCCAGTTCATCAATGATAACCAATGAGCGTTCTGTACGGTAGTGGAGTATGTGTGAATGCCTCGCTCACTTCTTCTAGAAAGGTGCTCCTTCCTTGCTGTATACTGTCAGAGAACCGATATTCGGGTCTATTGGATGCCATCTAACACGTTTTTGCTGATGATGCTGTACCAAACAGGCAACCTAGATAGAGTGAATTTCACAGTGCACATTTTTGTACGGCAATGGTAGTGAGAGATTCTTTGTCAAAAAATAGCAGCTTAACAAACAGATAAACTGGGACTTTAAAACGCCCATTCAACAGTTGAAACTTTGGCCAAATTCGGGTACTGCAAACAAATTGATTGGAGAGGAGATTTGCAAGCCGGACGGAATCAGTACAGTTTGAAACGTTGGTAGAAGGAGAAGTGGAAAAAAAGGAAAAGCAACAAAAACAAAGAAATACCTGTGATATGAAAACATCCAATATTATCAAATTCATTCTATAACTGCAAAGGTTTTATATAAGTACTGACAACAAATACTATTAAGACAAGATTCTGATATTCCCGAGTACTCTAATTGAGAAATTTCTAGATAAAAAGATGCATGTCGAGGGTTTAACAGCACGAGGAAAACAAGCAGGACCATGACCAAATAAAATGTGGATCATGAGTAAACAATGTCCAGTGCTGGTTCTACCTGGGCCATGATGGCAATGAGAGCAGCAGCGCAACAGCTCTTTCCACCCATGTTTGGTCCAGTAACAATCTCACAGTACTCTCCATCTGCATGCAAATTTGTCATTGGCACAAAGTTGTCTTCCTGTATCTCCAAAACCTGCTTATAAATGATTGGGTAAGCAGAGAGAAAATATAGTCCCTCAAAACAAATCAAAATGTTGTTTCATAATTGATCAATAATTGAGAACTTGGAACAACACTATATTTTATAGCTACTGTAAAAGGGCAAAACGGTAATTTGTCGACATAGTACAGGTTGAAAACTTGGAAATTTTTTAGATCTCGAATAGCGAAACGGACCACACCGTTTGATTCTTCTTGCAAAATCTAATTACCAGGAGCGAATTTGTTGAATTCAGCTTGGTTAGTTTTTCACATTTTGGGGTGACGGGTGTCCGCTGACTCTAGGAGCAGATTTTCTGGCTTCCGGAAGTTAAGAAATAACTTGAGTTCAGTTCATAGAAAATATTTTGGACTTAAACTGAGACGAAATGGATAACCCGAGCGAAGTAGGCAGGAAAGGTGGGCACATGGCATGACGTGGGCTACAACTTGAGTTCTAAACAAAAGGGAACTTAGGTAGAAAATCGCATTTTTCTGCTATGTTCACACGAGAGTGAGAGAAGAGGGAAAGAGGATAGCCAAGAGCTTCCTTCCAAGATCTACAGAGTTCCGTTGGTGGGTTTATGGGCAAAGAAAGACCAGGTCCGATAATAGAGGCGCATCGTGGAAAACGCGGGGTTTAATGGATCAGGAATCGGGGACCGAATCAGGTTTTGAGGTTTTGAGGTAAATATGAAACCACCAGGTTATAACAAACACAGGCAGATTCGCCTGCCAGATGCTGTTTGGGCGACCTGATGGAGATCGTTGGAGTTCTTTGTGGGCGGGCGCTGCTGGCGAGACATGTTCCCGAGGAGAAGGGGGTCTCCTCCTGAGCGAAGGGAAGGTTACGCCTAGGAGAACCCCGAGATGAGAAGTGGTGGGCTACGGTCGCCCTAGCGTGGGTGTTGCTTCGCCCCCAGGTGAAGGCAGGCTGCGCTAGAGCAAACTATGTTGCATAGAGCATGTGTTCATAGCTTGTTGGTCGATCTCTTGGCGGTTTGTGATTGTTTATGGCTTGCTTCGGGGCCATTGTATGACTTGTTTGAGAGTGTCGTTGCTTGACTAAGAGTGACATGTTTGGGTGCCAATATGTGTGTTCTAATGCATTGACATGTAATGAGTTTATATGTGCAAATGGCCATTACATGGCTTGATTGTGTGTGTCATTGCTTGAACATAGAATGACATGTTGTATGTTGATGCTGATATATGTATTACATAATATTGACATGAATGAAATGATGTATTCGTCATATTAGGTGATGTGATTGTCATGGCGCTGGTAAGTGGTGTGGATTGTGTTGTATGTAGCGTCGGTGCTATGTGGCATGATATAACATGCAATGACAAATTGCATTGTATATGCACGGGGACATCGCATTGAATGGGTGTGAGTGCATGGTTGAAGAATCAACATTGCATTTGGTGTTTGATTGGGTGAGCTTAGTCAAGTGGGACGAAGTCCAACAGGGTCGTACGATTGAATAAAGTGGTAAAGAAAACTTGTGTTGGGTAATAGAGATAGACACCCCCTCGGGTGAAAGACTTGTTAGTGTGGTTAGACATATTTCCAGCAGTGAAAGCCCATAAAAGTGTCTAGGTGTGTGAAGCTTGCGGTGTGATACCAAAAATTCACTACCCACAAAAAGACACATGAGTTTTGTATACAAATAATCATTGAGGTGTAACATCCAAAAAACTTTTGGTTTGAAAACAAATGAATTTGTTTTGTAAAACAATCATTAGATGTAATCCAGAAATGATGGATTTTATCACGCATGGGCCTCAATATTGTGTGATAGGAGTCGATAAGGACTCGAGGCATGACACATGATTGAGTCTCATCTGTTATGGCATGACATATAGGATTCCATAGTAGAAATTGCATGTTTTTACTTGGAATGTGAATGTGAATGTACATGACCATTGCATGTGCATTTAGGTGGGGAGTAGTCTTTGTAGGAAATATTCTCTATTGGGTGAGGCTCATGGAAAAAACATTTGGGTCACGGGGTGTACAGGTGGGCCGTCGGCTCATTCGAGGTCGCAAATGTGAAGAAGACCGACATGTGGCCTTGATAAACCTTTTTGTAAAAACTTTGGAATAATCTAGTTCTGGTATGTAATAATGGTAAGAGAGTCGTGATCGAACTCTTACGGACTGTTTTAAATGTAATATTCGCATATTTTTAGCTTAAATATGGATAAATATGGATCCTAGTAAATAGGATGTATCGAGTCACTCGGTATTCACAAATATTTGATACCAGCTTGGTATCAAAGTGTAGGTATACGATGACAAAAGGTAGTATTTCCACGGGTTGACGGTTGATCAACGGGACCTCGGGTTTGGGGCGTCATAGCTCCAATTGGTGATGTCTAACTAGGTAAACTTTTTTTTATTTTGGATAACCATGGGTATCTAGGCCAGCTTGCGTGCACCTCTACTAATCCTAAAAGACCCTAACGTTAATTATCAGGTAAAACCTCCAATGGTCATAAGGACACTTGAACTAGGGACTCGAACTAGCAGCTACACATAATTGCAAGTAAAATTTTGGTTATGTAGGAGAAGCTAATGCGAGACAACACCACGATGCTTGAGCTTCGCTTCACCTAAAAATAATGAGCTCAGGCTTCAGATTCAAGCTCGAGTTTGCAAAATGGCAGACGACGAAAAACCAAACTCAATTCTCCATTGAGCTACTCATTTCACTTAACAGCCCTATACTTGCACCATAGTTCCACCTTACATGAGGTATAATAACCAACTTCTAAATCCACAACTCTATTAAACATCAAAAGGAACCTAATTGGAAGGCATATATGGTGCAATTAGAATAATAGCAAAAATTCTGAATATAAAGATACTATCATCAGAAGTTGAGAGGAGAAAATTTCTCAATTCATATGGCCAATACATTCAATAGACTTAATAAGAATTTGATATACAAACCGGATGACGACCAGAACAAATATGCATCTGAACAGGTTCACTATCACCAACAAAAACTGGACGTACATAATTCTGCGACAAGATAAAGGATCATCTTAGGAGTTGCAGGAAACAGTATGATTTAGATTTAAGTCATATAGCACCTACCTTATTTCTTGACAGAATGGCAAGTGAATGCAGACAATCTAAAGTAGCTAGAGCTTGAACCGCAGCTTGTAACTCAGAGAAATATTTATCAAATGCCCTTAGAAAACTGTCCCAAGCACCTCTACATGCGATCATGAGCTCCTCAATTGCCAGAGACAGTTGATCTAGGGCACTCAATACTTCAGGGGGGTGATAACGAACAGTCTTTTTTGTACTATTTACCTTCACCCAATTTGAAGAATTTACCTTCCATCTACTGGTACCATAAGTTCCAAAAATATTTTTACAATAACAAACAAAACTAGTGCCAAACAAATAGCATTTGAAGACCTGATCAAGACATAAGCTTCACGAGTTAATAAATAACCAAACCAGTAAGCACCAAGGCAAGGTGTCATTGCCAACATGAAGATCAAGTAAGAACTAAACTTGGTAATGATGAAATATTCATTATACCAAAATCCACATGTGTGCACACACAGTATGAAACCATTTCAAGTAGTCAATGCTGAATTTCAATTAGAAAGCTGCTGACAATTTCATGATATTTGGGGTATAAATAGAAGCCAAAACCTACTTTGACTAATATATGTGCAGTCAGGATGCACATATGAAGGGTATATGCTAATTAATAGACTATTAAATACACCAAAAAAGTCATAATTATTAACCAGGAGTAAGAGGGTGAAGAAAAAAAGGAAAGTGAAGGACCCAAAATCAGTCCTTCAGTTTTCCCATATTAAACTTCTATAGGACAGAACTAAAACACTTCCTACTAACTACTCAAACAATTTTTACTTCATATAAATCAGATAGTAAGGAGCCAAAAAAAGACAAGAAACTTAAAATTGAAATCAGAGGAGAAGTGATTAACATCTAGCAATTACAAATAGCATCAAATTATTAGGATGTTAGTTATCTGGGTGAGGTGCACATATAATTTATCGCAAAATTTATTTCAACTGGACTACCTCTATCAAATGTGTGGTCCCAGAAACACTCATGAATTCCCTCTGGAGACAATAAAGCATTACATTAACAACATGGAACGCGAATTGAGAAGATGAGCATTTCAGACAAACCTCTGGGAATTCGCCACTAGAAATAATGAATAAGTTAGGTAAGTTCCCTTTATCAGCTGCTTCTTTGTTTAGGGTGGACAAGAGTTTTGCAGCATTTGCAATTACACCAGATAGTAAAAGCTGTCAAAATCAAACTTTGCTTAAACAGAGTGCAAAGTCCTTGACTGCACCCTCTTGTTAACATCTTTCTCTTCAATGTGAAGCTGCTGTAGTTGTTTCCCAGCAAATAAAATAGCTTGCATTACTGAAATGAACTGTACCATCCAATCATTACTGAAAATCATTACTCAAAAGTGCAGGTGGATCCAAGAATTCTAGATTACTCCAAAAGCAGTTTTGACAATCAATAGCTTCCACATAAAGCAAACAGGAACATGACTAATTCAGTCAGTCACCCTCTAATGACCTTCTTGGCATGGATTCCAAGTCTGTCAAAGTTGGATGGCACCAAGAAAACCTATGTACTAAGGATCACTATAGAAAAGAACTTCTAAGCACTAAGTGTTAACCATAAACAAATTAGAAAGTCAAACACCAGAATTAGGCATTATTACCTCAGATGCAGTGGCTGTCCGGTGGAAAATTCTTGTTAGTCCACGTTGAATATCTGGAGACCTTCCTAAAGTGGTTAAAACTGAAGAAAGCAAATAATGAACCTCAGGTTGTATACTTTTGACATCAGAGTCTTCCTCATCAAGCCCACCACTTTGTGAAGCTTTACAAGAACCCATGGACATCACAATCTCAGAAACAGCATCAAGACGTGCAGATATCATGTTTCTATCACATAAAGGGTGAGATACCTGAGCCATGCAGTAGGCCTCAAAAATCAAGTTCGAGGAAATGAAGAGCAAATTTGCAAGAGCAATATGCATTTCATACCCAGTGCCTAAGAAGTCTTGAACCGAAAATGGTAAGAGTGTGATTCATTGTTTGCAACAAGGAGCCAGACTCGGATCCATCAGAGTGATTATTCAGTACCTAAAGGCATTTAACTTTGGTTAGTGTAAAAGCAAAAATTTTGAGATGTATTACAGAACAAAATTACCAATTCAAATTACCTTTTTAATTAAATGGAATAAATGGGAACATGGCCTAAGCTTCAAAACACAAAATTTTGATAATCTTTGCTATTCTTTTCTTCTAATCATCATCCAATGTTTCAAGTTCATGTGCAGAAATAGCTATGGTTATATGACGAACCCAAACACATTACTAATGTCATTCACAATACATATGGAAAAGTACAGAGCTTAAAATGTCATTCTTGAGCATAAAAGATGTCTAACGAAATAACATTGCAAATACACATTAAGAATGTCCAGTAACCTCCAATTGTTGAAGTGCATCGGCTGAAATGTCATCTCCATGTTGCTTAGAAAAGAGACCCAGCTCCATAAGGATTCTTTCAAAACCAAATTGCTTCAAATGACGAATGGTTAAGGCCAGTGCTTGAACAGCTAAATTTCGCATGCTCATAATCCCCTAAAAATCCAGAAATAGAGAGTAAAATAAAAAGGTAAATCATTCACTATCACCTAACCCATCAAATAAATATATAAATAAATAAGTAAAAAAAACAGAATAATAAAGAGTGGAGAGTAGATAACAAGCGAGGCTTTATAAACCAGAAAATATACATCTATAACATTTTATATATTTGAATTCAGTAACATTTTAGATATATGAATTCAGTAACATTTTAGATATATGAATTCAGTAACGTTTTATAGGAAAGAAGGTGCAAGGTCTTTTTTTTTTCCTGATAATGGACCACTCAACGATTAACCAATTCATGGGACTAAGGCTATACCAAACTGTCATGGACATCAACAAATTTCACATATGGTGGTTGGGAGTTAAAAAGGGTACATAAGAAGCAGCAATTCATACTGTTTTTGTTCCAGACACAAAAGAAAGTAAGCTAATACCATACACCTCAATTGCCAGAGCAATGATTTCTCTGTTCAACCTTTACCATTCATCCACTTGATGATCAGCTCTACTATCTTCACTTAAGTTCTCATATAAAGACATCACTTCAGCAAGAGCTCCACCATCACTGAAGCAATCTCTTGAGGTACGTTCCACGCGAACATTTGATTCAGGTCCAGCATCGGCTAATAGCAACTAAGAATAAACCCTCATATAGTCATACTAGCTAAATTTAAACAGCCAAATATCCAAATTCAATGCAATGTTTATAGGATTTAAGCATGAAGAAATAATTTTAAATGTTTGGTTGAGCAGAAAATGCACCCGACTTAATAATATCTTGTTTCTGAATAGAATAAGAATCACTACATAATTACTGAAGAGGTTTAGACTAATAATCAAGTAATGATGGAGTCCGCCAAATATCAGTGGTCAAATACAATATTAAATAATAAGAAAAGCACAGAATTAGATCAAATGAATTTCTAAAACACGCCTCTGAAATTCAATTAAGGATGCTTGTTTCTTATACCCAGAAAAATGCTAGTCAACCAAGTTGTATGGCCATTAAATCAGGGAACACCGATAGGTGGTTGGTGCTGAAATATTAGAAGGATACAGTAACAGAGATCAAAACCTGATATTGCTTAATTTAGTATATAGCATGTCTAAATCTCAATTATCAAATTTTTACAAATAGGATATTTCTTTCACTTGCTGTTAGAAAATTTCTGCTGTAATGAAAATCTGCCTTCTCAATGGTTTGAAAAAGGGGCATTCTATGAGGTAACATAATAGGACAAAAGCTTAGAACCCTGGAAGCAAGTCCTACCGTTTGCACTCTCACAAGTCATCCTTTCCATACCATAATTTCTTAGTAAACCCAAAACTCAAAGTAGACCTATATAGAAAAGCAAATCTTCTATTTCCCACCTTTTAACAATAACAACTCCATAATAAACACAATTACCGATTCCAATTCTCACAACTTATCAATTCTAATTCCCAACCATAGGCTGAACCAAATAATAATAATAATAAATAACCCTCTCCAGATATGTACTTGTAACTAGATATGGAGGAAGGAAATTCAGCAGGCTTTTGCTCAAACAAGAGCAGGACATTATGACTATTTATCATATAGGTTCAGAGACCCAACACAAATATGATTCACAAACAGGAAAATTATATTAGAACAAATATCCAAGTTAGACACAAAAATTATGTAGAAGTGGATTTTCTAGGGCAAAGGGGGGCCTAGATGAATAAAGTAATGACCTGAACAATGATATTTGCATCATCGCAGTTTTCCTATTAGACAAAACAGAACTCATCAGTGTAACTTTAAAGATTAGGTGACAAAAGTGTTCTGATATTGTATTGTAATGAATGTAGAAAATAGAAGACAAGCATATATAAATATATTCTAACTCTCTTTCATGAAGTACTATTCAAATATAAGTATTCAAAATCCTAAGGCTTATCTATATCTTATTGAAATTAACCATTTTGACATTATCAACAAGATGCTAAGACAAAGCTGTTGAACAAGACATCAGCAACTAACCGACACCTTTTCAAGTCAATAACCGGGCTAAATTTAAAAGCCAGCTTTCCAATCACAGGATGAATATCAGTTGATAAGTTCTATTCCAAAGATGAAATGGTTAAAGAGAACATGAACATGAAAGCATTACATTTTTTAATTATTAAGGCAAAAAGAAAATGGATTTTCCATTACCATTTATGTTTAATAACAATTAGATTAATCCTGCAGTTCTAGTATAGTTTATATGAATAAGTTTGAGTTTGGATTTCAAAATTATTCACTCTTACCTTTTTTTTTCATTATGGGAACAACTAAAAATGTTTGCCAATGATTTTAGTTATCTCCTTTTAAGAAAAAAGAGGAAACCTTTACGAAGACCCCCATAAAACAATGACGGTCCTGCCCCCTGTTGTAGAACCAAAAGGTAGATTTTCATTTGTAAAAATAATTAATCATGGAGTTCAGTGCCTTATATAGAAGAGGGCCTTAAAGGATTAATAAGTTAATTTCAACTTAATGACCAATAATGGAGTTCAATTGAAATACAAAGACGTCTCATTTAGATAAAAACACAAAAGAAACTAGAAAATGAATGCATATGAAAAAGTAAATATATCCGGACTAGTTTATGTGAACCTTGACTAATTCCACAGGCTGTGAGAGAACTCGAATTAGTGATTATTAGGTAAATCCCAAGGTCTTAGATCAATTGAGCTATCCTCAAGGTTAGTACACATCTTTCATAAAATCCTAATAACAATAACAAATATGTTAAAATTTTAGGTTATCTAAGGATAATAATTTAAAACTTAAAACTCATGGGAGTCTAAAGTGAGAAATCTGCATATGTTAGAAAAAGGAAAAGGTACAAAAAACCCTTTGTATTTTATCAAATATCTCACTTATACGCTAAACTTTTTTTTGTCCAAAAAAGACCCTATAGACGGCAAATTACTCTTGTAGCCCAATTAGCCTATATCATGGTCGATACTGTTAAAAAGTCAAACGGTGTTAAAATTGAGACCCACTCTTATCTCTTTTTCCACTACTCTTTTCTCTCATATCTTCTCTCTATTCTCTTTTCCCCTTACCTGTGAGGCCCTTATCCCGGGGGTCCCGTTGACAACCCGTCAACCCGCGGAAACCTGTGAACATCAGGTGCTCCGATATCACTCTGACATGTCTCATACATCGGGACCCATTTCTGTATATTTTTCTTACAAATAACCAATTTCTTATAATATTTTACAAGAGTTTGATGTACAAATCTTCTACACTTTTACATGCCAAAATATATTAAAACTAGATTGTTCTAATATATTTTACAAAATGCTTCTCCAAGGCCGCGGCTTTGACGCTAACCGTACTCACGGTCTCGAGAAGGAGCGAATCTTACCAGCACATCTGCGAAAGAAGTCTGACGGGGTGAGTAAAGCAGGTAAATAACTCCTCACGAGACCACTCCCCCATCTAAGTGCACATGCGATGATGCCGCAAATCAAACAAACATCAGTAAAATGTCACCATGAATGTCACATGTAAATGCGTGAAATTTTTCATGCCATATCCAGAGTCACTCTGCAGGCTCCTCACATGCACCTATACCCAGAGTGTGACCGCCGTCATTAGTAGTATCAATGACACACATATCCACGAGCCATACGGCTCTATTACCAATGCAAGTGCCAATGGGCAACTAATCTCGAGTCAATCGCGACTCTTATCACACATCTTAAAAGTCTATGTGATAACCATGCTTAGTGTGTATCCTCTTTAGACCTTGAGCTTTTCGGATTAACGAGTCACACACACACAAAACTGGGATAACACATGTGGTCTCTTACACCCATACAGAACTTTTATTACGCCACGGGTCTCTTACACCCATCTTGAACTTTTTATATCTCAGCGGTCTACCACCCAAATTCCAAACCTTTGACACAGTAGGGATAATAACCTCTCTGTATCTCATATAATTATTTCCCTTTCTGTCGAACTGCTGATCTTTGTGGTTGTCGTCCTATTACAATATCACACATTCCTGGGTTGGTAAACAACCATCGTACACTACGCTCCGACTGGCCAGCGATATGATGCACATGAATGCAATGATGCCAATTCATACATCTAATTCCATTGGCTCATACACAATTATATTTCATATAATTCAAGCCATTCATGTTAACACATCCCAGTCTTATGCATTAACAATTCTCATTCTTCACACACTTCATGTTATTCATATAAGCAATAACACACAATAAGGTCACAATCTTGGACCCATTCAACAGGGCACCTCACGGTCCCTTCACAAACATGAACCAGTTTGGTTCCAATCATCCATACATGATACAATGAATGTCATACAACCTTCCTCAGGCTAACGCATGGAAATTCCTATCCAATACAATAGCCTACAACATGCAATGCAATGGTCATGTCAAAACCTGCCTATTTACATCGACACAACCAAACAACCTGCACACTTGGTGCAAAAAATAGGTTTTCAGTAAGGTTATGATCACCCACTGCCCTTCAAAAGAACATGGCTAGAATCTTGACTCAATGGGCTTTCCATAGAGTCCAAGAACACCCAAAACGAAGTTCGGACGAAGAAGTTATGACCGTCTAGAAGTTGGAGAGTCACATGACAGCAAGCCTACCCGGCCCGGCCTGCAGGCACGCGCTGGTAACTCAAAGCATTGATACCACCGGGGACCATGGCTGGAATCTGGACTCAATGGGCTTTCCATAAAGTCTAAGAACACCCAAAACGGAGTTCAGACGAGAAGTTATGACCGTTCGAAGTTGGAGGTCTCACATGAGTGGCAGGCGCACCCGACCCATTTTGCAGGCACATACTGGGCTGACCTGCCCTTTTCGGCCAGCTCCAGTACCCACTACCCTCCAAAGGCACATATCTAGAATCTTGACTCAATGGGCTTTCCATAGAGTCTAAGAACACCTAAAATGGAGTTCGGACGAAGAAGTTATGACGCCAGGGATTGGGGTCGCACGTAGTCAAACCCGGCCAGTGACTGACTTGGTGAGCTCATATCTTAATCTCGTGGCGTATAAATGGAATCTTGGTACCCGATAGGCTTCCTGAGTCAAGAACATAAACAGTTGGACGAAGGGTCTGCCAGAGTTGAGTCACACGTAGTCAAACCAGTAGTGACATTTGTTGGTGACTAACTAGTAGGGTGACCTCTACAGTGGCCGACCTCTGGTGGGTGACCTCTCCCATTTAGACTATTCAGGGTGAGTGGAAGGCCATAGCAAACTACAGATGTCAGATTGAAAAATTCAAAAGCCACATCAAGTTCACGATACTACAATTTACCTAAAGGACTCATTGCCAAATTTCCTTTATTTCCCACCCAAAAACTAGTTCTAAAGTCCGGTTAATGTGTACTACCACAATATGGCAGCTTCCCATGGTTCAAAACACAACCAAACATTCCCCTTAGGGCAAGACAACCAACACCATTATTCATTTTAACTCTAACACATAAAAATGGCACACAAGGACAATTACTTAGTCCAAAAATAAGTCCTCGGACTGTCCGAAAACAGTCCCGGAATCTCCAGCACATTATTCTAAAGTCTTGGGACGGTTCACACAACTACTCACGGCCTCACATAACCTATGCCATTTGAATGACACTTATACAAGGATTAAATCAAGTAAGAGAAAAACCCCTACCTCTCGGAGTTTGTCAAAACTCCCCAACTCCTGTCTCTATGTGAAACCCTTGTCTTGAGGATGACCTCTTCCTCTTGCTCCGCTTAAAATCCCCGGTCCGATCGTTGGGAAATCTAAAGAGAAGTGAGAGCCACTCTAAAAATCTCCTCTTTCTCTCTCTTTCTGGGCTTGCTCTCTCCCCTCACCTCTCTTCTTTCTCCCAACCAATTTGGTCAAGATGAGTCAAGAGAACTCGTCTCTCACTCGCCACATGTCACATTCTACGGCCACACCTTAGATTACACCTTATCCCTTATCCATTTATCATGATTTCCACCCAATGGCATTTTGCCAAGTTCTCATGGGTTCCACTCTGAAATTATGTTCGACTTGCTCAAGATTCTGACATGTATTCACATCGTGAGCCCCGACCGTCATGTGTCATCGACACCTTAAGCCTCAAAACGTGCACTGATCGGCCTCGAACTAAACGAAATTCAACGTGGTAGCTGATTTCACAGATGATTTTAACGGTGTAATCTAAGCCACATCCGAGATTTAGAAAAATTTCGGATTTTCAACAAAAATTACTTTTTTTACCCTTTTTCCGAAAATTTGGATTTTTCCGGGTTTCACATTACCAAACCCTCCAAGTTGGACCCACCCCCGCCACACCACTCCACCCCCACCCACCCACCCAACTTAGCAGCCCTAGCCTTACCCAATTGTACCACCCGCTTAAGCTATTTTTTTATTTTCTTTTTTTAACTCTTAATTTTTTTTTTAAATTTTATTTTAGTTTTTAAAATCTACTAAATAAAAATTCAAATTTTATTTTTTAAAATATAAATAAATTATCCTTAATTTTAAATATAATAAAAAAATTTATTTTAATTTTTAAAATCTGATAAACAAAAATTAAATTTTTATTTTTAAAATATAAATAAAATATTCAATATTTTATTTTAAAAAATATATATTTTAATTTTATGTATAGTTATTTCATTAAAATAAATTAGATTTTAATTAAAATATTTAATATCTTTAATAAATATATTTGTTCATGCTATTTAATAATATTATAAATAACAGATATTACTATTTAAAAAAAAACTCATCCATTGATATTTATCAAAATTTGTACTAATCTAATACATTAAAATATATTAGTTTTTAAATCAAAAATATTAAATATTATTATATATTGCAAACTAAAGTGTCAACGGTCAAAAAATATAAAATAAAAATATTAAATATTAAACTCAACTATTTAAAATAGATTAGTTTTTAAATAAAAATATTAAATATTTAATATAAATATTAAAATTCATTAATTTGAAACAATATTTAATATTATTTTGAAGAGTAAAATAATTTTATTGATTCAAACTAACAATACATCGATAGAAACATAGAATCATAATCGCTAAAAATCATAAAACATGAAACAACATCCAGGTTAATAATTTAATGAAATGGTTCAAGTCACATTCGATAGCGTCGAATTCTATACATTTTATATTACTATCAAGAATTAATTAATGACATATAACTCCTGGGGCTTCTACAAGATTGTGCACCCAAATTCGGGAGGCAGATTTTTTTTTCCTTCATATGTTAACTCATTTTTAATTCTCCTTGCGCTGGCGCCTCATTTCCTTATGGGTCCTTCTCTCGATTAAAAATAAAAAGGGAAACCGTGGGCTTGCTCCACCAAAAAAGGTGTGAGACCCTAATGGTCCTTAATTAAATTTTTTTTTGGAGAATAAATTAAGGCATAAACTTATATAATTTATGCCCTATTAGTTCCTTAAGTTTAATTTTTTTTAAAAGGGACTATGGGTTTTCCTCACATCAGAAATGTGGTATGCCCCAATGGGCTTCAAAGTTTGCACTCGATTTAAAATAAGATTGGCCTGCGGGAAATCTTGGCTCGGGGCAATTTTGGGACATTCCATCCCAACTTTGGCGTTAATTTCACTGGAAAGTATCTCGGTCCTGTGAGCTACCCGCCTACCGTGCATTTTTTTCGACTTTCTTTATTCTTCTTTTATATAGTTATTTTTTATTTATTTATTAATTGTCTTATATATATATATATATATATATATATATATATATATATATATTATTAGTCATTTAATTTATAGTCTTATTATTTTATTTTCCTTGTAAGTATATTGTTGCTTTTTGTTTATTTAATTAAATTGGTTGTTGATGTTTTTTTTTTATCCAATTTATTTTTTCTTAACATATGAACTATCACCCACCCTTAATTTAATAAAATCCCCTAATTTAAAAAAAAATTCAAGTTCTAAATTTTTCATTTCAATTTTTATGTCCAAATTTCAAAATTCAAATTCCTAAATTTCTCATTTTCTAAAATTCAAATTTTCAATTTTAAAATTCAAGTCCTCCAAATTCAAATTTCAATTTTTCAATGTTTCAATTTCAAAATTGCAAATTCCTAATTTCAAAATCATGTCACTCAAAAATTCAAGTTCCACAATTTTCAATTTCCAATTTTAAAGTTTATAATTCTTAAATTTATGTAAAATTCATAATTTCAAATTCAAGCGATCACTTCCCCAACTTCCAAATCTCACTTCAAGATTCACTGTTCTAGTTTTAAATTTTTTGAAAATTCTCAATTTCTAAATTTCAAGTCCCCAAAAATCTCAAATTTTAAATTTCAACTTCAAACTTCCAATTTTCAAAATTTCAATTTCAAACCGGTCTTCAAAAATCTCAAACACACGGTTAATTCTACAATTCCTATAAAATGAAATCTTAGGGAGTTAAGTTGTGTAACATATAAATAGGCTTGGGTGAGGCCCGACATTCCATGTATCATTTTAATGAATAATTTGACATATGATTTATAACCAATTTTTAATTGAATGTGAATAGTTTGTATTTTGTTATTACACTAACATTGTTTCCCAATTGGTAGCGCTTCTAACATGCCGTCCAGGTACACATTTTTCATTTGACGTTGCTTGATTATTTATTTATATATGTCTTGCATGCTTTTGTATTGTTATTGCTTATCTTTCTGCATTCATTAAATAAGTTAGTCAAAGCCATATTTTTCTTAGTTTGTTTAGTAGAGACCCGACTTTTAGGGGCTTAGAGGGGTGTTACGCTTCCATCGTACCTTCCCGATAAGTAACTTGACCCTCGGATCAAGACTCGATTTTTCCAGACATGCATTTTCTTATCAGGAGTCACATTTAGGGTTTTTCTTTCTTATTTTGTTTTCCTTTAAAAAAAAAAAAAAAAAAAATAAGTGGAGACTCCAAACCAAGCTAAAAACTAAGCCAAAATAAAAACGAGTCTCGCCTTTTTAAGTTGGAAACGCATAATAGCCAAAAATGCGGAGTCCACAAAATGGCGACTCTGCTGGGGATAACTGAGGGTCAAGCTTGAATACAAATTAGGGAAAATGTGGAGTTTGATTGGTTGATTGATAGATACTTCTTTTTGTGCTTTTTGTGTATAGCACATTGAGAATTTTGACTAGCTGATTGTATCTTTCATATGTCTAATTGTTATATCATTAGTATTGGTTGGTTGACTTCATCGATCGATTCTTCTATTCATCTTGTTATGTCAATTGTTTCTCATTGTTTGTTATATACACATCATGTTCATCTTATACTCTTACTTAGATTATGTGTAGATACGGGCATATACCCGCGTTTGCATGACTCGGCCTGTCAGATGACTACCTTTCTCTCCCGCATGATTGATCGTTTACGTCCATGTGGGGTGCACATAATCCTGCTATCTCCAAACTTCAAGTCTCGGTCGACTTTGTATCTCTTGGTTTTGTGTTTGCAGTTGGAAACTTATTGCTCCTTGCTTGCTTTTCAACCGAGCTAGTGACTAGGAGTAAGGTCTAGTGATGGGCTATATCCATGTTTGTGAGCATTTTGGAGGTGGCCGACATATTGATGCTGAGGAGTCCAATCTTCGAAGACTTGTATAACCCAGAGCTAGATTTTAGGATACTTCTTATGACCGATGCCTTTTTCTCCGTTTAAATGTCATTTAGGTTTTTCGGATGCACCCACACATACACTGTACACTTAGTTTATTCCTGAGCGTTAAGAGTAGTGAGAGCCTTTACTATAGGCTGCCCCTTGGGATGTCGAGGAAGTGCATGTGTGGAGTTGATGACCACCTTGCATGGAAGCGCCCCATCTCTTCGGAGAAGTGTAGGAGGTTGTGTACCATTGGAGGGTACAATCACTCCTGCTAGGGACCCCTTTAAAAGACTACCCACCCTTGTCTTTTTAGAGCCACCATTGACCTTCTAGTTGAGCTTGGGATCCTACCGACAGGGACTCATCCCTACACGTGTGCATCTGTGAGCCTTCGTATCGGATTCGTCGGCGATATGGATCCGCATTCCTCTATTTTGCTTTCTTAGGTATACAGAGATTGGATCGTAGTATTGAGCTTCAAATAAGTAATTTTGTGCATATTGGATGGATCGCATTTCAGCTTTCATTATAACAACATTCTTTTGGTTCGATTATGACTCCACTTTATTTGCTTCAAGTTACACTTTCGTGATTCACCTGACACGTGACCGTGGGACCATCTTCTGGGTTAGAGTTGAGGGTAGATTAGTACGCGCATCGATCATGCGATTTGGATCCATATGCAAATGTTATTGAGCGTATTGTCACGCTGCCGCGCTCCAAGATACAAGATACGGCCTGCTGTAGGATTGATGTGACGTAGGCCCTACACCCTCAAGACAGGAGACAGTCGCTGATAGCACCACCCACCTCCACCTCTCCATCGATGGCCCGATGCAGACCGCCGCCTATCCCCGCTGCACCCGTTGTCATCCGCAGGTCTGGCGCAGGTGACCCAGCCACATGACTATTCCATCAGACTATCGATGCTTCGATATCGATACAGAGAGCAGCGTGATGCTTAGGACAACTTCGAGAGTCAGTGCAGGGTATGGATGTGATGGATTTGATAGTGCACCCGTGATCCCATTACCGCCTTAAATTTCGATGCCCGACGGAGCCAGATACGTGCGTGAGGGTGTCCAATGACTACTGAGGATATATAGCCGGGCCGATGAGGGCATAGGCTTAGATGAGGCTCGGCTTGATCATGTTGTTCCCTTTGTCATTGAGCAGTGTGGCACAGAGCTGGTTTGCCACCTGACATGCTTCAAGGCAGCGGACTCGGGGAGGATCTGCCTATGAGTTTATCCGATAGTTCTTTAGCACTCACATAGATGTCACCAGGGAGAGCCGGTATTATGAGGCAGGGAGCTCATGAGACTGCTACATCTTTCATCTCCCATTGGAGGGAGAAGGTTATTTAGATGATTGATCGTCCATCAGAGAGAGAGTAGATTAGCATGATCATGAGGAGTTTTCAGCCCTGTTATAATAGACATCTTATGGGCGTACCGATTATGGATTACAGAGCTTTGATAGAGGCATTGTATGGTATCGAGGATGGTATGGCGCGCGGTTTATAGTCGGATTCTTCCTCTTCTATTGTAAGGGGAAGAAGCCATCTAGACCAGGGGAGGTAGGAGCCATCAGTTCCTTTAGACATGGGGCACCTAGGCCTCAGTACGCATCTATACGGCCGCATAGAACTTCCCATGCCCAGAGTTTAGTTCAGTATAGACCTTCCATACCACCTCAGCCGCTTAGGTTACCAGCTCCATACACTCCACCACACCCAGTTTACGTTGCATAGGTTGTGGAGAGGCCACCTATTGCTCATCTTAGACCCCGAGCACTACGCCTTACACGCAGCCTTAGACAAATGACACACTTTATGCCACTAGGCATGCTCTCGGGTGAGGTCTACAGACATTGATGACTCCAGCTGATCAAGGTTAGTCCATTAGCACTTAGCCATTACCACAGTCGTTTCACCTCATTTTCTGGGACAGACCTACATTGTGCTATCATCGTGGCCCCGACATACTACGGTGACGCTGCACCGCTGAGACACGTTGTTGAGGACTTGATTGACTGTATTGTGCGCTGGGGACAATTTCTAGCATTAGTTCTAACCCCCTTCCGACTTACTCTACACATGCGGTTCCTCCTCCAGCGGGAGCTATTCATTCCATTGATTTTGTTGAGTTCGAGGATCGCATCCATATGTTGTCATGAGATGATCAGAGGTCGGAGCCCATAGCATTTGATGATGGTTATGGTGATGATGGGGTTCATGAGGTGTTTTCGAGCTAGCAGATTCACTCACATGTCGTTTCGGCACCGGGCATTACTTCAGTTTGGATCCCCACACCGAGGCCAGTGACTTTGCCTTGTTATAGTGTTCAAACTCCTTTTATTTTGACTCCACACCGAGGGGACAAGCTTGATACACCGCATCTAGTGATACTATCGAGGAGGTAGAGTGTCGACAATAGTTCTCCAGCCCATCTCGCCCATAGATCCCCGTATACTAGTTAGGAGATGAGACAGTTGAGAGAGTGATGACGAGATCATCAAGCAGCTACAGAAACACATGCTCGTATCTCTATTCGAGTTTGCTAGCTTCCCTCTACCACCCATGAGAGACTTTGATTAGGCTTTGAGCCGGATTCGAAGTTGACACGACTCACATCTCAAGAGGGCTCGATACATTTACAAGACACCGGTTGACATTGCATCGCTTTCTCCGAGGATGACTTACCTTCGCAGGTCTCGCACTCACACTCGACCTTGCATATACGCTTGGTTGTTTAGGTTGTCAGGTTCCATCCGTCCCTAGACAATGGATCCGCCTAAATGTATGTCCTCTTGCCACCAGAATTGTTTCTAGGATATGGGGCCTACATATTTTAAGCCATCCACAATGCATTAAAGTGAGTAGAGCTTATGACAAGACTGAGAGTGCGCATGGGCACTCTCACTCTCGAAATGATGATCGCTAGTCGCTTTTTCGTGTTATGTTTCAAATTGAGGATCCCGTATCCTTAACCTACTTAAGTTGCCCATGGATTCAAGGTCAGCGCGTATCCCATCTTCTCCCCATTTGAAGGCAGAGTTCATTCATGGTCAAGTGATCACTATTTCATTTACTGGAGGGGCACATTTGACTTCTGAGCCGGTATTGGAGATTAGCCATGGGGGTGATGATTTGTTTATGACCGGATTCGCTTTTGATGAGATACAGATCGTGGAGCCAGGGGATTTTTTCAAAGATTCAGTACCCATGTCATTTGATTAGCATAGCAGCACGGTGGTTTCGGGATATTGATGAGAGCAAGGTCGTACATGCCCGGCTCGGGGCTTGGGTGTCACAAGACGCGTAGTGAATTTATCACAACAGAAACTACCTAATTCCACCCTTTTCGTTTAGGATTCATACCCTTAGAGGTAGATTTTCGATGCAAGGCATAGCTACGCCAGGAGAGGGTTAGATCTCGACTTCATCACATTCCATTTGACTATCCTCTTCGTCCTTACAGTTTGAGGTTGACTGACTATTTTGTAAGGGCTTCAGAGCCATTATTGCATCCCGATGGATCGCTTGATGAGCCTACTGATATCCAGCATGTTGAGCTGCATCAACTTTTTTCACAGCTTCAATTGCTTGGTGGGGCTCCTGCTCACTATGTGCTTTCCTGATGAGATAGCTGATTATGGGGGTATTGATGGGGTTATGTCGTCTGACGATTATGATGAGGAGCTACTCCAAATGGTTATTAGTAAGCCCGAGCCAGATTCTGCACTTAGTTATTTTCATGTGCTTGCTTTGAGAGATGATGAGGATGCTCCTCTTGCTCTAGATGATGATGCGATTACGGGTGATGTTATTGTTGATATTGCATCTCCTGATATTCTAGGACATGTTGTGGGAGAGTCCGATGCTGTGGACCCACCACTTTCTTTTGATGTTTTGTCGGGATTTGTCTCACGTTCCGATGATGTATTTGCCTTTTCATCTATGGATTTGAGCATTTTCTTTGTGCATCACCCGTTCTTTTATTGATGATATTGGATGCATGTGCACCTCTTATTCACCCACATCACATTCATGATATTGATGACGAGCCCGTGTAGCCTCGATTGAAGGATAGGGGCTACTCGATCCGACCCGATCATAGCTTTAATGATGAGCGAGTTTAACCTCATTTGATGACCTCAGACAAGAGGACCTTGGTACAAAGGCACTAACCTAGAGAGATGAGGATCTGCACACTTTGTCCGGGCAGATGAGAGGATAGTTTGCTCAGTTACTCGATCATACTGGATGTTTTGCATGGTCATACGAGGACATGCCGTGCCTCAACCCTCTATAGTTCAAAGATCATCTACCTCACTGCGCTACATGCTAGACCGGTTACAAAAAATTGAGGCGACACCATGGAGTTTACAGCAAGGGAGATTCAAAAGCAACTTAGTGTTGGCTCATATCGCTGGTCCAAGCACTTTGTGTATACACGTCGCCCCTCGTTTCAAAAAGGACTCAAGAAGGTTGTGGTTTATGTGACTTTAGAAATCTTAACAAGGTTAGCCCCCACGGATGATTTTCCTCTCCACATATTGACATGTTGCTGATAGTATTGCAGGCATGATGGTGTCTTTTTATGGATGGATTCTTCGTTATAATCGCATTATGATGGTTTCGAGACAGGAGAAGACATCTTTCATCACCGAAAGTGTACCTAACGTTATGTAGTCACGCCGCTTCGGGCGAAGAATGCAAAAAGCTACCTATCGAGAGCAAATACTACAATCGTTTCATGACATGATGCACAGGATGTTGAGGCCCATGTGGATGATATGTGACGCCCCATCCCGAATCTCGACCTGGCCATGATCCGAACCGAGTCCGGATGCCACTAAAAATCACCAAAATCATATTCGCGGGAAGCGACATTTAAATTGGGTGCTTCCATAAACATTTACATTTAACAAAATCCATTTACAATGTAGGCATCCAAGCCTTTTCAAAATGATTTACAAAATAGATGTACAATATTCAAATTGTTTATACAAATATCCATATCAAAAAGAACACATGAAATGCAGTGCACATTGCCGGAGCATACCCTCGAGATTTTCTTTATGACTCGACGCCTCGATCTGGGTCCGCGATCGATCACTATCTATCACTCGGTACCGCGCATTGCAAATACGCTAAGCATTTTCATGCTTAGTGGTTCTATACAAATCCATTCCTCACCTGTACCTTAAAACAATTCATGCAATTTAATAATTCGTAACTTTCAATCATTCGACGATCAATATAAATGCAATACATATACTTTGTTATATATATACAATAAATTATAGTTCATTGATCATCTCATAAATACATTTTCATAATCAATATTTCACAATCTCAAATCAATTCAAATATGCTCACAATTCAATTCGGGCCGAGCATTCAATTAAATTCTCGAAAATCAATCTCGCTATGCCAATCCAATCGCTTATGCTAATCAATTCCGCTATGCCAATCCAATCGCTTACGCCAATCAATCTGCGACGCCAATCACCCGCTTATGCTAATCCACCGCTTATGCCAATCAATTCGCGAGGCCCTTAACGACTTAACCTATGTTCGAGAACAGGATATTTCGGGAATACCGGCACGGGTCCCGCCGGGCCGCAGTCAGACACATGGTTTTATAACACGCACGGCCTACTGGCCGCCGACCGTTATAAACAATCAATAGGTAGTAACACCACTGATACGGTCCTTACTGGCCGCAGATCGGAGTGGACACATTAATAGTTCGCAAGATCAAGTATTCGAATCTCTACGCAGATACCAATCTATCCTCGATAAATAAACTAAGCATTCTATTAAGGGCGTTCAAATCCTTATAAGAAAATATAAAGATAATATTTACGCCAGAGCAAACAGTTTGATTTTCAATAATCATGCAATTTTTATATGCAAACATTTCACAATCACTTTTCTCAAATCAATTAAATCAATTCAATATGCTTTTTGAACAAACATGCAAAAACTGGAAAGGAGGAATAGGAATCTGAGGAACAAACATTTCAAACTTGAAATGAATAGGATTTAGAAGAACAAACCCAAAAATCTTTGCACTTTGATCTCCAAACTCGTAACTTCAATCGCTTGTCTTTCCTCCTCTTCGCCCCTATTCCAAACCATTAAAGAATAATATTATTCATGCGTACTAGTAGTTTTGTTTAGATGGATTTTCGGAGGTTATTATGAGTTCCAATTTAAACAAGATATATATAGATGGATTCCTTGACTCAATGGGCTTTCCATAGAGTCAAAAGAACACCCGAATTGAGTTCGGACAAGGAGTTATGACCTTCCGTTGGAGGTCATATACAGTCAATCCTGAACTGACGAGCGCATCTGAACCCGACCAGCCTCATCTACCACCTTTACTAAACATCTTCTATACCTCCTCAGGAATATTAATGTATTCTGACTCAATGAGCTTTCCATAGAGTCCAAGAACACCCAAATCGGAGTTCAAACGGCGAGATATGACCTTCCGGGGTTGGAGGTCATGCGCACCAGCCTGACGAGTCGATTCAATCCACGAGTCAGACCGGCGATGAGCTCAGCCTAACACCTCGGTCTGACATCTAATATCTTCTCAGGCATATGGATGGGATTCTGACTCAATGGGCTTTCCATAGAGTCCAAGAACACCCAAATCGAGTTCAAACGAAGGAGATATGACCTCCCCAATTTGAGGTCGCGCGCAGCCGCCTTGACGAGTCGGCCACCGTCGGGCGATCACTATTCACCGACGACCCTCACCGGGATCACCCTCGTCTAATCGCTCACCGACGCACCCCCTTTGTTCGACGTTTTCGTCTACCGCCGATTCTACCATCGCTCTCGTTGACGCACTTTGCTTGACGCCTAATTTCGCTCATCGTTGGACGGCTACACCGCTCATTGACGCACTTTGTTTGACGGCTTCGCCCACCCGCTGACGCATCACCGCTCATTGACGACTCCCATTGCCTGATTCACCGCCCACCGCCGATCACCAACGCGCTCATTGACGCAATTTCATCGACCAATTCTCACCACCGTTCACCGACGAATTTCGTTGACGACTCACCTGACGTACCACCGTTTCACCGACGACTCCCTGCTCTGACGACCCCTATGGCTGAGTTGCACTCCATTTGACTGCTCGTATCAAAAAGACCATAACTTGGTCTACAGGGGTCCGAATTGAGAAATTCAAAAGCCTAACATCAAGTTAATTGATGTGGCTACAATTTACTAGAAGGACTCACTACCAAATTCCCTTCACTTCGTACCCAAAAATCAGCTCTAAGGTCTGGCTAGTCAAGACTACCACATTGTGGCAGCCTTCCCATGGTTTAAAATGCAACCAAACTTTCCCCTAAGGCCGATAACTACCCAACAATCCTGTGTGGTAGAAGAAGACCATAAGCAGGAGAAGACCTACCTCATAGAGTTTGTCGAAGTCCTGCTCCTGGCCTCTACTGTAGCTCTTGTCACTGCAAAGATCTCCTCTCAGAAACAAATGAGACCATATTCGATCGTCGGAAAATCTTAGAGAGAAGGTGCAGCCTCTCTAACCCTTCCTTTCTCCATTTTTCTTTCTTATGGATCACTCTAATCGTATTGAAGGCAAGGATGAAGCTTCCTCCCCTTCCTACATGCCACATGTCATTTCCTTTGATTTTTTTCCTTTACCTGTTTATTTCTCCTAATATCACTTAGACATATAAACTTATTTATAATCGAATTCTTGGTCCCCATTTTACAATTTCTATATTTTCTTCACTTGGTTCATTTCTGATTCAACAATCATCTAATCAATATAAAAATTTTTAAAATACCCAAGTTGGCTCAATTATACCCTGACATATAATAATTTTTATTATAAAATTTTAGGTATTTTTCGGGTGTTACAACTCTCCCTTAATAAAATTTCGTCCTCGAAATTACTTAGTCAAACAATATGATATCACACGTGATCGCTTCCTCACTTTCCCAAGTGGCTTTCTTCGCCTTATGGTTTCTCCACAAGACCTGACTACCGTAATCTTCTTATTCCGTAATTCCTTCACTTCACGAGCCAAAATCTTTATTGGCTCTTCCCTCATATCGCCAAACCGGGCCTCGCCAATCGTTCGAAGAGACTTCGCACGTGACTCGGGGTCCGATCGGGTATTCGCAGCATACATTAATGCAAAACACATCATGGATCTTTTCCAAGTCCGAGGTAATGCCAACTTCGCATGCCACGGTCCCACTTTCTCTCAATCACTTCATAGGGGCCAATCTGTGGCTCAACTCTGCCCTTTTTCCCAAATCTCATCACCTTCTTCCGCGATACTTAAAACACCTTTGCCGATCTCATATCGAATATCATCTTTTCTTTTCATGTCGGGCATGATTTCGTCTATCATACACCTTCAATCTCTCTCTAATCATTTTTACTTTTTCTTCCGCCTCTTGTATCAAGTCGGGCCAATCACTTTCTTTTCACTAATTTCATTCAACACAATGGTGGTGTTCTACATTTTCTCCCATATAAAGCCTATAAGGCGCCATTCCAATGCTCTTGATTGGAACCGTTGTTGTACACAAATTAACTAAAGCAATGTAAGGATCCCAACTACCTCAAGGTCGATCACACAACTCCCAACATATCTTCCTGCATCCGGGATCACTCTCTCGCATTGTCCATCCGCTGCGGGTGGAACAGATCGAAATTCAATGGTGCGCCCAAAGCCTCTCGTAATTTTCTCTCAAATTCAAGTAAACCTCGGATCTCGGTCTGAAATAATGGACACAGAACTTCATGTAACCGAACTATTTCCTTGATATACATCTCAACTTGTCAAGTGAATAGCCCGCCACCGGTAGGAATGAGCCGACTTGGTCAATCGGTCTACTACCACCCAACCGAAGTCATGTTTTCCCCCGCCAATGGTAACCCAACCACAAAATCCATGGTGATTCGGGTCCCATTTCCACCCGCATTCTAATAGGCTGCAATAATCCCGGCGAACTTTGATGCTCGCTTTACTTTGACACACCAAACACTCGCTACAAATTCTCGACATCTCTTTCATCCCGGACCACCATAATGACATTTTTAAATCTCGATACATCTTTGTGCTACCGGGATGGATAGCAAAAGATCCACTATGTGCCTCTTCTAGTATGGATTTCCTCAAATCATTACAATCGGGTACACAAACCCTATCTTTATAATACAAAACTCCATCTCGTCACCGTGAACTCCGCTTTACCATTTCCACTGGATGACAGGCAACAATTTTCATCTTCTTTGTGCCTCTAGCACCAGATTCAACAAACTCGTCTCGCTACCAATCCTCGCACTACAGTACCATCGCCATAATGACAATGGGTATTCAACGCCAAGCCGCTCGTATTGACTTCTTATCAAAGCTGGCCGGCCACTACATTGGCCTTTCCTCGGGTGATAATCGTAATCACGCGAGCCATAATCTTTATCGGCCCATCCATCTCCGTTGCTCGTTGCTTCCTCGCCGGTGAGGGCAAAAACTTGAGACTCTTATGATCAGTGTAGATGAAACACTCTCCCCATACAAATAGTGTTCCACCCTTTCACAAATACAATTGCGCCAATTCTAAATCATGCGGTAGTTCCTTCATGCGCTCAACTCGCCTCAAGCATAGGCTACCACTTTACCCTCTTGCATTAGGACGCATCCAAGTCCATTTAGCGACGCATCACTAAAAATCACATATTCTCTACCGCCGGTTGGTTGAGTAAGAACCGGAGCCTCGGTTAAGAATGCTTTCAACTTATCGAAACTTCTTTGACATTTTTCACTCCATTCATACTTTACATTTTTCTGGAGCAATCTCGTCATCGGGGCTGCGGTCATAGAAAACCCCTTAACGACCTTCTCAGAGTATCCCCGCTAGTCCTGTGAAACTACGCACTTCGTAATATTTCTAGGTGGCTTCCATTCAACAACCACTTTCTATTTTCTTCGATCTACCTTTGATTCCTTCTTTCTCGATACTATATGCCCAAGAAAGGACACTTCATTCTTCCAAACTCACACTTGCTCGCTTATTAAGACCGCTTTTCAAAGTCTCTAACACTACTTCCAAGGTGTGTGTCATGACTATCCCGATCTTTCAATACACAAGAATGTCAGTTTATGAACACTACAACAAATCGATCCACATACTACCGAAAAACACACCATTAGGTCCATGAACGCCGAGCATTTGTCAATCCAAACGGCATTACAAGGAATTCAGTGTCCATATCGCGCCCTAAACGCCGCTTTATGCACATCGACATTTTTAATTTCAATCGATGGTACCTGCATCGCAGCCACCCTTGAAAGATATTTGCACCTTTTAATTGGTCAAACAAATCATCAATTTCCGGTAACGGATACCTATTTCTTTAATTGCTAACTGGTTCATTGGTTCGTAATCGATTACATAGTCGGCGGTACCATCTTTCTTTTAACAAAAAGCACGGGAGCTCCCATGGTGATACACTTGGTCTAATAAACCCTTTTTCTAGTAGTTCTGCAATCGCAATTTCAATTCCTTTAGTTCTGAAGTGAGCCATTCCGTACTTGCAATGGATGCCGGTGTGGGAACCCCACAACGCCACAATAGCAAACTCAATCTCCCTTGTGGGGCACCCGGTAACTCTTCTCCGAAACACATCCCAAAGTCGCCAACAGCAGGGTGATATCGTATACACTAGGCCTTGCCTTCACCATACATCAATCACATAAGCCAAGTAGGTCACATCCTTCCGTACCATTGTTTTAGCAAAGGCGCATATCACATTAGATGTGATGATTTGACCTCTCACCGATGAAGGTTACTTCATCTTCATTCTGTCTTTAAGGTTGCCTTTCATTCTACAATCGACTATTGCTTGATGTCGGGACAACCGCCCATCCCCAATATCACATCAACTCCCCTAAGGATAACCTAATCAAATCTCCCAAAATTCATACTCGCATTTTGATGGGACAATCTCTAGACTTTGTTCACAATAACACTATGGCCAAGCGGGTTCACTACCAAGATGTCATACTTTCGCTCACTTCTAAGCAATTTACCTAAGTCGGGTATGTCAAATACATATGTATGAATGAGTCGATCCTCGGATCATCAATGCATGCATTAATAGTATCAAAGATAGTAAAATTACCGACCATCACATCTGAGCGCTTCTGTGATCTTCCACCGCTTTCATTGCATATGCTCTAGCCGGAGCATGACCATCTTGCCTACCCAAAGCTCACAGGGTCCCTTTGTCTCGAACACTCCTGCGATGCAACACTCTTATTTACCTTTGTACCAAAGCCGTACTCGCCTCCGTGGTGTCAGAAATGAACGAGCTCTAGACAATCTCGTCTATGCTCTTTCGATCCACAAATCAAACAAGCACCCGTAAGCTCAACATTCTCCTTATGATTTCTCCCACAATGGGGGCAATGGGGGGGTTAATCCGTTCCTAGAAGGATCTCATCAAGAATCGATGGTACGGTAAGAGGCATCCCACCTTAGCCTGTGGCATAGCCGATTTGAACCCCGTGGTCCCCTTAATTTCTTCCTTGATTGTTACGAAATGGATCGACCCGGATTTTTCCTTCCGTTTTTTATCCTCTTCTCTCTTTTTCCTCTTTACTTTTTCCACATTCAATGCACATGTCACAATTTTGAGAAATCCTCGGCAAAATGTCAGACATGGGCTCGACATGGTCATTAAGGCCGCCTTCTGAACCCACGGCATTTTCTTCTACTCACAAGTATCTCAGAGTACATACTTGCTCAACCGCGTGAATTCTTCTTGATATCTCGGGCCACACTCATCCGTTCACAGATTATGAAACTCTCGCTCCATGTTGTTCAGATAAATGCGACCATAATGCTTCAACTCATCCAAGAAGAACTCCCACGTAATCCTCTCTCCTCATGGTACGATCCTAGCTCACTTTAAACCCACCACCGATGCTTCCATCCCAGTAACGAGGTCGCACATTCAACTTCTCTCTTCACCGTACGTATTTGCACAAGATTCGCCGGGGTTCTCTCGAGCCAATTTTCTTCTCGCCATAGAAGGCTCATCCTTCTTTCTTTCCCATAAAATCTACAAAGTCGGTACCTTGCCATTCTCTCAATGGTCGACGCTTGAACAATTCGTACCGGCTGCCCTACTTTTGCAATGCCTGAACTAGGGCCGTTGAGGATACCCAAAGTACCTCCGCCTACTCTGTTCTGTTCATTCATCGGGTGGGGCATGGGATGCCGCCCACCTTCCACCTTCCGCCAGCAGACTGTTCGGGCGAGTCCCCCGGTCATCTCGACCCTGGTGAGCTTCAACCGGCCCATAAAGTATCCTATTAAGACCAAGCAAGATCCGGCGCCGAAAGTCATGTCATCCTTTATATGCAATCAAATCATGTTAAAATCATAATTTCAAATCATTTACAACAATTTCAAAATCATTTCGAGAACCGCCTAAACCTAGGCTCGATATCAATAAATTTAGACGCCCTGACCCAATCTTCACCCTGGCCAGCGTGATCCGAACCGAGTCCTGGATGCCACTAAAATCACTGCAACCACATTCATGAAGCGATTACGAAATTGGCAAGCCTAAGGTACCATTACATTTAACAAAAATCCACACAACAGGCATCCGCCTTTTCAAAATGATTTACGTGCGCAGATACAAAACATAAGATTCAGCCCGTTTATACAAAATATCCATAATAAAAAAAGAACACATGAAATGATGCACACGTCTGAGCATTACCCGAGATTTCTTTTCTTTACAGACCACGCTCCGATCTTGGGTCCGCTATCATCACTATCTGTCACTTGCACCGCGCATCGTAAACAATACGCTAAGCATTTTCATGCTTAGTGGTTCTACACAAACCATTCTCGCTCCAAACTTAAAACAATTCATGCACTTATCATTCGTAACTTTCAATCATTTGATGATCTACAATGCAATACATACTTTGTTATATATATACAATAAATTATAGTTCATTGATCATCTCATAAATACATTTCATAATCAATATTTCACAATTCAAATCAATTCAAATATGTTTCACAATCAATTCAGCTTCGACATTCACCAAATTCTCAAAATCAATTCATTTGCGCTAATCCAATCAGTTATGCCAATCAATTCAGTTATGCCTAATCCAATCGCTTATGCCAATCAATTCGCTTATGCTAATCAATTCAATATGCTAATCCACCGCTATGCCAATCAATTCGCTTATGCCCAACGACGAACCTATGTCTATATACGTGATATCGTAGAAACAATGCACTGGTCCTACTGGCCGCAGGTCGGTATCATACGGTTTATAACATGCACGGTCCCGCCGTAGCTGCCGACTGTTATAAACAATCACAGGTAACGACTACCGATACGGCCCCGCTCGGGTCGCAGGACCTGAGTGACACACATTAATAGTTCGCAAAGATCGCTTATTCACTCTATTGCATACCAATCTATCCTGATAAATAAACGGGTTAACATTCTATTAAGGGCGTTTCAAATCCTTTATAGCAAAATATGCATAATATTTTACGCAGGATAAACAGTTTATTTTCAATGCCACTACAATTTTATATGCAAACATTTCACAATCACTCTTTCTCAAATCAATTAAATCAATTCAATATGCTTGAATGTCATGCAAAACTGAAAGGGGAGTGAATAGGAATTCCAGAGAACAAACATTTCAAACTTGAAATGAGAATAGGATCTTCTAGAAGAATTAAACCTAAAATCTTTGCACTTTGATTCCAACCCTAAATCTAATCACGCTTGTTCTTTCTCCTCTTTCAGCCCTATTCCAAACCAGCTAAAGAATATTATTCATGCGCATTCAGTGTTTAAGTTTAGATTGATTTATGTTATGAGTTCCAATTTAAATAAGATATATATAGATGGATCCGACTCAATGGGTCAGAGTCAAAGAACACCCGAATTGGAGTTCGATCATGAGTTATGACCTTCCAAGTTGGAGGTCGTACAGGCCATCAAACTCGAACTCCACGAGCGCACTCCGAACTGGACGAGCTCATTTACCACTCAGTCAAACATCTTCTATACTCCTCAGGAATATTAATGTATTCTGACTCAATGAGTTTCCATAGAGTCCAAGAACACCCAAATCGGAGTTCAAAATCACATATGACCTTCCGTTGGAGGTCGGGCGCGCAATGCCTTGGACGAGCCGACTCCGAACCGACGAGCTGCACCGGGCGACGAGCTCGGTCTAACACCTCGGTCTGACATCTAATATCTTCTCAGGCATATGGATGGGATTCTCTGACTCAATGGGCTTTCCATAGAGTCCCCAAATCGGAGTTCAAACGGCTGGAGATATGACCTTCCGGTTGAGGTCGCGCGCAGCCGCCTTGACGAGTCACATCACAAGCGATCACATCACCACGACCCTTATCGGACGACCTCTCATTCCACCGCTTCATCGACGCACTTTGTTTGATGACCTCGTCCATCGCTGGATCGACCACTGTTCATTGATCGGCTTCTATTGATCTAATTTCGCCCTAATCGCTTCACGACGACTCTCGCGGACGGATCACGCCGACTACCACGTTTCACCGGACACTTCTTTGTTTGACTAATTCTATGGCTGAGTTGCACCCATTTGACTGCTCAGAATAAAAGACCATAACTTGGTCTACAGGGTCCGGAATTGAGAATTGAAAAGCCTAACATCAAGTTAATGATGCTACAATTTACTAGAAGGGACACACTACCAAATCCCTCACTTCATACCCAAAATCCAGTTTAAGGTCTACATGCACTACCACATTGTATGTCCTGTTTAAAAATGCAACCAAACTTTCCCCATACATAATCACCAACAACTGTGGTAGTTAAGACCAAGTAGGAGAGAATATCTCATCTCATAGAGTTTGTCTAAAGTCCCCCGCCCTATTTCACTTGGTAGCTCGGTCACTAGGAAGGACTTCAGAGCCACGGGAGAATCTATGGTCCGATCGTCGAAAATTCAGAGAGAAGGTGGAGCTTCCCTCTCTCTAACTTTCCCTTCTCCATTTTTCTTTTCTTATGGATCACTTTAATCGTATTTTTTAAAAGAAAGGAGGAAGCTTCTTCCTTCCTACATGCCACATGTCATTTCCTTGATTTTTTTTTCCTTTTACTCCATTTATTTCTCCTAATATCACTTAGACATATAAACTTATTTATAATCGACCAGGTCCTATTTACAATTTCATATTTTCTCACTGGGTTCATTTCCTCTCGATTCAAATCATCATCTAATCAATATAAAAATTCTTAAAATACCTAAGTTGGCTCAATTATACCCGAATATATAATAATTTTTATTATAAAAATTTTAGGCATTTTGGGTGTTACACATGATTGTGAAGTCTCATGATAGGTGATCACCTGCGCCTAGAGCTTTTTCCGCAGGATCAGATGCTTTAGATTGAGATTGACCCAAGAAGTACCGAGTACTTCGAAAGCTATCACACATGATTAGTGAGAGAGGTATTGAGGCAGATCCTAATAAGATCAGAGCTATCCTTGACATGTCTCCACCCACACAGACCGAGATCCGGGGTTTCTTGGGTAGGTTGCAATATATTTAGCACGCTTTATTGCACAGACGACGTATCTCAGGAGCCTATCTTCCGACTTCTAAGGAAGAAACAACCTAAGGTTTGGGATGATCAATGCCAGCAGGTGTTTGAGCGGATTAGAGAGTATTTGCTTTCCCTCCGCTTTGGGTACCCTCCCACGATGACAGACCCTCTTGTTATATTTTGTCGGGCTTAAATGTCATTTTTAGTTACAAATGCCAGTTTAAGCCACATTTACGATAGAGCGAGCTATTTATTATCTGAGTAATAGAATGTTAGAGTATGAGACGAGGTACATTATGATCGAGCGCTTTGCTTAGCTTCTTGGGGCCAATTTCTGAGATTGAGACATTACATGGATAGAGTATTTCAGCCTTATTTCTCGCGATCCTTTGAGATATCTATTTGACGTAATTCGCTGACGAGCGCATTCTTATGAGATGGCTTGTACTGACAGAGTTTGATATTCGTATGTCACTCAAAAGTCTGTAAAAGGGAGGTGTTAGCATCACTCGCCTCACTTCCTAAGCACACAGTATGTTTACCATGATTTTTCTGACAGATCGTAGCGAATTAGCTCGTCTGGTCGCGCATGTACTTTGATGGTGCAAAATGACCATCTCCGGGATATGGATGTGTGTTCTATCGATTTCTTCAAGATAAAATGATCATAATTCGAGATCAGTCTGCTTAGCTCATGGATCGGTTATCCGCCATGAACAACATTGTTGGAGTACGAGGTACGTATCCTCAAGCTGTAGACTACACTGAGCTCCTGGATTAGAAGGACGGAGACATTCTAAGGATCTCAATCTAGTGATTGCATGCATCCGGTGGTGATCGAAGACCAGATGTGAGCTTAGGCCATATCATGCTTATTTGTAGTTACTAGTAAAGTGGTGTTTGACGCACTGGAAGCACTCACCTACCCAGAGCGTTAATCGCTCTCGTCGATGCTGGCTACTTGGCTTCATGATTATTATCTCTAAGGTGCGTAGTTCGCCCTTAGTCGAGACTAGAAGTGTTCCCCGCTATTGTCGCTTAATTGACGAAGTCAGTTTATGATGGTTCGCGTGGGTATCATGATATTTACCGCTTAGATATGGCACATACCCGAGGTCGTGGACGCAAGTTAAGGACAAGAGAACTTTATAGCGCGCACACCCGCTTTATGATACATGGAGAGACACTATATAGGCGTATAGCTGATGGTGTGTTATTGTTATGCTTAGATCGAGATTCAGCTGATCGGGCAATGAGAGAGGTCCATACCGGAGTTTGTGGGCCCCATATATGTGACGCCCCAAAACTCGGGGTGTCTCGTTGACAACTCGTCAACCAGCGAAAAACGTATGTCTCATGTCATGAGACTCATACACGAGTAAAAATGGCCACATTGGCTCATACATCCATACTCACAAAAATGCATCAACTATATTTTACCATAGTTCAAGAGTTAATATATCACTCTTAATACAACATGTTTCAATTATAATTGTCACACCCCGATTCCCGGTCCGACCCGATTGGCGGATCCGAACCGAGTTCGGGGTGCGAGACTCAGGAGTGGGACTCTTTACCTGATTTTTTTTTTTTTAAACCGAACTGCACCAGGTGGGTGGCGCCCACATCTTATAACATAATCAAAAGAACTACCACCTGAGTGGTGTCCATCAAAATCTATACACATTTACCGGTCCATTTACAAATACAAAACTATACTTTTAAGATTTACTAACTCGTATAACGGAACCTGCTACGTAGTGAACCCTACAAGTGTGTCAGTCTGCACCAGACGGAAGCCCTCGATGTCTTCCGCACTCCACACGATTAAAACCCGTGCTAAGCTTTACGTTTCTTTAAAGGGAAACATATGTCTTATGTATATACACATTTAACGATAAAACAAAAACAGATAGTGGCAAATTTCATGCATTTATATTATGAACTTATACGAGTACTTCTTCTTATAACAGTTTATGCTTATTCGGATCTCCCGTAGGAGTTACAGATTCCTATTCTTATGCGTAACTTATGCTTAATGCACTCTATGTTTATTCAGACTCCGTAGAGTTACGTAACTTATACTTAATGTACTTATGTTTATTCAGGACTCTCAGAGGAGTTACAAAGATTCAAAGACTCCCCGTAGGAGTTACGTGAATCATCCTTATTCGTGAACTTATACTCAATGTAATTTTATGTTTATTCAGGACTCCCGTAGGAGTTACAGAACTTATCCTTATTCAGAACTTATACTTATTCTATGGAGTTTATACTTGTTCGGAGGTACCCGTAGGTACTACGGAGATATTACGGAACATATACCGGTAGATTATGAACTTACCCATATCGGAAGTACCCGTAAGTACTACAAAACTTATACCCGGTACTTCAGATCTTATACTTGTTCTAATGGCAAATTCCTGGTCTTACTGAACTTATGCTTGTATTACAAAACTTATACATGTATTTCATCTCATACATGTATTACGTAACTTATACTTGTCTGACGGGGAACTTATACTAAAGTCTTATCGAGCATAATTATCTTACAGATCTTATCCTCAGGCGAAGGTACCCGTAGGGTACAATAAGCCTTAACTAATCATACAAGGTCAGATCTGGACGTGAGTGCATACATATATCGTAATGACATTAGTCCATAATGTGTACGTATCATGACAGATAATATATACTTATTAATAAGCATTAGAGTATCTGCAGTACTAACTTATACTTATGTTATCGATACAAGAGTACCCGTGGTCCTACAAAACTTATACTTATTTTATCGATGCTGGAGTACCCATGGTACTACGTAACTTGTCTGATACAAGAGTACCATAAAATTACATGGTCCAATCGGGATACGCATTTAACTTAACTAATACAGGAGTACCACCAGAGGTACTACTGAAGCTTAATCAGACATGTGAGGTTCCTAGGCATTACATAACTTGATGAATACGAGAGTACCAGAGGTACTACAAAACTTAATCAAGCATGTGAGGCCCAGGTACTACGTAACTTAAGCGCAGACAGACTTCAATCAGAGATCTAACTTATCTCAGACATTGTGAGCACCCGTAGGTACTACAGAACCAAATCGAGACGAGTTGACCAGAGACGTAATCCCTAATCGTAGCATTTAACTTATTCAGTATAGAGTTCGCAGGTACCACGAATCCAACGTGAGACAGAGTTCCTAGAGACTATTAATCCTATTCGTGATGCGTGGAGTACCCGTGAGGCACACCATCAGATACAAGGAGTGCCTGTGAGGTACCACAGTAACTTAGTCGGAGCGGCGTGAGCACCCAGAGTACCACGTAACTTTGTCGACACAGGAGTACCCGCAGGTACCACGTAACCCAACGATACTGCAGATACATTCGCATCTTTACTCTTATTCATTATTCGCGTTTTATCATATGTCCGTCTAACTACCTAGACCAATCATAAAGAAATGAGTAGGACGCAGCATACCAGTACCCGAAGGTACAATATGCAAGCATCGTGGTGTCAGAGCACCATACAAGACGTGCCTCGCCCACGCAACAGAGGCCGTGTGAAAGACCGGCCAGAGTGCCGCAGCCCGATTCGACGTGCCTCGGCTTCACGCGGGGTCAGAGAGTGCCGTAGCACCAGCAGAGTGCCTGGAAAGCACGCAATCAAAACATACACCACGCAGCCAGGAGTGTTTAGCACCAACAGAGTGCCGGGCACCAACAGAGTGCCAAGCACCAACAAAGACGCGCCCACTCATTCATTTTTCGCTTCAGGTAGTCATAATAAGGATCATATGTCTTTCGTAACTCATAACCTTTCTTAATCATATTCCCGCATCATGACATACTACCTTCCATATTCATGTTCATGTTCATTTTCGCCATTTTCATGTTTCATGCCTATTCCATATGGCATTTCTCGGATATTGTACGGGTAGCGATGCCTTATCCACACATCATTCAAGCATTCTTATCCTTCATGAATTTATTACCTAGAAATTTAATCATTCCAATTGGATCATCCAAACTCAAGTTATGGCATTTTCATGCCAACTAGTCGGTTTACCGATTTTACCGAGGGATAGTTTGTAATATTCATTTTCCAGTGTCTTGTCTCCATATTTGATACTGGTTCTTTGCACTCCTTTAAATTTAAGGTGTTAAGCGGTTCGGTCTCAACTGGAATCACCTAATTGAAAATGAACTGCTATGTCCGAAACAACCCGGACTAACTTTATGTTCAAACGGATGCAGTGAATCATTTGCATTAATGGGGCCCCCACTTTGAGTGAATTTTTGGACCACTTGTTTTCGTGAATTTGACGGTACCTATTTCTTTAGGTTTGGTTTTACTGAAGTCTATTTGCGGCCACTTCTGAATCATCAAATGATAACAAATGAGAAAGTTATGGCTAAAATACAAAAACTGGTCAGAATAGGAAAGGCACAGGTGTACCAGCACCCTAATGTGTACGGCATCGGGCCAAAATGACTGGGGACAAAGTGTACCGGTACATGTTCAAAGTGTACCAGTACACATCACCCGGAAATGCCCGGAATGTGTGTTTTTCACCTATTTTTCATGGTTTTCATCCCAAACCAACTCTACACTCTCCAAACACATCAAAACCATTTCCTATTCCTCTTTTCTATTCAATTCCTCTTTCAATACTTCTATCTTTATTCCAAAACATATCAAGAATCCTTCCAAAACACTTTAATATGGGTTAAGACCCATACACAAACCAATTGAGATGATAGCTAGGGCTTGTTCCAAACCCTAACTCAATTACTCACTAACCATGAATCCATCCTCAAAGGAAGGATTCCATAACCATCTCAGGCTACATGGGTTCTACCAACCTTACTTTCATAATATTTATGCTAAGATGAAACTCCTAGCAAAACCCCAAGTTTGGGGACAAGCTACTAACCAACCAAGCATGGAAATTCATTACATAATCTCATAGAGTTCATTATCAAGGTGAGTTTCATACCTTTTGCTCGATCTCTCCTCCTCTCTTTCTTTCTTCTTCTTCTTCTTCTCTTCTTCTTCCTTCTCTTCTCCCCTTCTCCTTCACGCAGCCTTCCCAAACATGAGCAGACCAATTTTGGGTCTTAAATCATGGATTTGTTAAGGCCATGTTCGCCTTAAATAAAACCTGCTTTTAAGTTAACTTTCTTTATTTATTTTTAAGCCCATACCTCTTCTATTTATAATTAAATTTTCCTTTATTTCGTTGCCTCAAATCTTCTTAATCCATGTCTTCAGTCTCCCTTTTGACAATAAATTACAATTTTGTCCTCAAGTTTTGTAACTTTCCTGTCTCTTCATTTCCGTGAGCCAAGATTTAACTCACGAAACAATCAAATTATGCTTACAAAATACCCTAAACATGTCGAAAACGACTAGGGTATATTTCGGGGTGTTACAATAATAATTCATACATGTTTTACAAATTTCATATCAAAGCCACAATCCGGCTTTCTTCTCAAAAGTGGCTCTCACGAGCTGCCTTTTCGAACACTCTATACCCGAAATATCCCCATTGTATGCAGTAATGCCCAGTGATAATCTCCTACATGGGTTACTCCCCACCTAAGTGCATATGCAGTGATTCAACACAAACGCATTCAAGCAAATACATGATCCTACTTGAATGTATACGTGATATGGATGAGAATGCGACTCACCATTTCCCACTTCTCGAGCCATCACTGACTCTCTCACGCATGCCTAAGCCAAATGTGAGAAAAACATTGTTTTCAAAACAAAAGGTTTCGCTTCGAAAACGCATTTACCCAATTTCAGAAATATATCGACTACCCTCCGAGGCGAATTGTCGGGATCATTTTTTCGAAATGTGCTTCAAGTGGCCACTTCCGAGATGAACCGTTGGACCACTCTCCAAGGCAATTCTTCGGAAAATCTTCCCTTGAAATTCCTTTCACAACCATTTTCCATTTTTCATTTCTTTCATGCCATGCTCTCACACCTAATTTTCTAGGTTGCCCCAGTGCATATGAAATGCATAATGCCATTTCCAAACAATTCATGTTAATATATAAATCATGTATGTACTAACATAAATTTACTCACATGCATCATGTCATTCAATTCACATACTAATCACATGTTATTTATTCTTATCAATAACATCAAAATTAGCTCACTTGAGCTAATCAACAATCCATTTTAATTCAAGATGGCTCTCACACAATTATATTTTGTATAATTCGACCTTGTGTTAACACATTAAATTCCATGCATTAACATTTCTTTCACACAATTCAAGCCATCCAATTCAAGCTATCCAATTCAAGCAATATTTTTGCTTACAACACACATGGACCATTTTCGGTCCGATCAAGCAAAGCGAGACTGTTTTTAATAGTCCCTAAACGAGCAGTGGACTGTCTGTGGACAGCCCTCTCGCCTAGCATCGGTTCCAATTTGTGGAATCGAAATCCATGGCCATTTCCGGCCCAACAACACCCAAACCATAATTTATTGCATAAATTATCACACAAACCACCCAAACAGTCCCTAAACTGTCCAAAACGGGTTCCAAATATTCCAACAATTCAATCCTAAGTTTTGGGATCGACTAAACGGCCATTCACGGCCTCAAACACTTCAAATCATTTACAAAGCTCTTAAAACCGAAAATAACCGAGTAGGAGAAGACCCCTACCTCTTGGTGTTGTCAAAACTCACAAAAACTCGGTGCCCACGCCAGAAGCCCTTGCAAAGATAGAACAACTTTGCTTCTTGGCCCGACGCGAACCGACGGTCCGAAAGCCGGGAAATCTAGAGAGAAGTTGCACTTTCTCTCTCTAAAAATCCATTCTCCTCCCCCACTGCACGTTCCAGCACCATTTGGAGAAGAAAGCTCCTTTTTCCTTTCATTTATTCCTCTTTTGTCCCACACTTACCACTTGTCAAGTTCTAATTGGTTGAGAGGATTACCTTATCCATTTAATCCACCAACTTTGGATTTCCCTCCAATTAGGAGGTGCCACATGTCCATGTGGGCCCCACACTTGAGCTCAAGTTGACTCATTCTGCACCTGACACGTGGCACACTTTGAGCCACTCAAAATGTGCCAAGTGTCCCGCACTACGCTCGTTGCCTCGAAAAACGTGCAAATTCCAACTGTCTCGGAATTCGACGAAATTTGACGTGATAGCTAGATTTCGCGAGACGATTCCAACAGTGAAGTCCGTTTTGTCATCCGAGATCTAGAAAAATTTCGGATTTTGACCGAAATTACCATTTTACCATTTTTCATAAATTAGAATTTTCTCGGGTTTTACAATATGGGAGGACATATGCTGGCTCGTAAGATTATGAGGACTCGGGCTATTTCGTCGAATTACTGAGATAGATTGTTTTTATTTTGTTCGTAGATGCATGCAGGTCGATGCATGGAGATCTCATACACGTTCCACCATCGAAAGGCATGCATCGACCCAACTCGCTGCTACCGGGCAAAGATATTATTAGAAGAGATTTCATCAAGTCTCTTAAAGGTCACAGTGAGTTCATTCAGTCGCTATTGATTATTTCACGAAGGGTGGAGGCCACTTTATGCAAAGCTAAATTTACTAAAGTGGCCACCTCTATCGATCATACATTATCTCGTAGAGGCGGGTTCCCATGAGTTGATATCGGATAGAGGTATGCATTTCAGGGGTGAGGTTGACACTTTATTACAGAGATATGGCATCCAGCATCATAGATCGTCTGCATATAGGCCGAGGACAAATGGGGCAGTAGAGGCCGCGAATAAGAATATTAAGAAGATTCTGCGTAAGATGATTGAGACTTCTCGAGACTGGTCCGAGAAGCTTCCTTTCGCATTATAAAGGTGATCGCACCTCCCCTTCCACTTCTACGTGAGCCACACCCTTACCTCTAGTTTATGGCATGGAGGCAGTTTTTGCCCACTGAGATACAGACGCCTCGATCTCGAGAGTCAGCCTCTAGAGTAGTTGATTTCAAAGGCGGAGTGGGTTCAATCACAGTTTGATCACCTTAGCCTGTTAGATGAGAGGAGATTGAGAGCTACTAACCATATTCAGGCTTACCAAAGGAAGATGGCCCGTGCTTTCAAAAGCCAAGATCACTAAATTACTATGGAAGGATGGTTTGTTTTTGAGAGACCTGAAGAGATTAACACGTCCCGAACCCGAGGAAGTTTGGTTCAAACTGTGATCTCATATTTACAGAGTTCGATTCGAGGTGTCATACGATTGACTTGATATCTAATTCGACACTCACGTGATCAATTGTTTGACGCGAGATTATTTAGACGGCGGCCATCATCGTTACCATATACCTATCAATTACATTCACATTTTTTAATCGTTGCTAGCCCATTGTTCACACACATTTTAGCCTATTTTCTTATAGCCCTACTTGCCTTTTCATACCCGGGAGAATTCTCCTGGTGCTGATGCCTTAGTTTATGGATCTTGAGTTATAGACACATCAGATTCTCTACATCGCTCTTACCACATTCAATCTATCAGATTCGCTCCATTTCATAGTTTTTATGTTTTCACCACTTTCTTTTCTATCTCGACTTCTCGCTCTATCTCATTTTTCCCCCACTTAGATTGGTGGATCTAAACCTATTTTAACAACAACAATACGGCAGATGGGGGTTTGTCATGTCATCCCTTCACTCATTCCATTGACATTATTCAGAGACTTTTAGTTTGAGAGGCTTATGTCATTTCATCGAGTTGTGTTTTATCACTCTCTCGCTATAGAGATATGTTCGTTATTGCCATTGGTTTGTCTCTCATTATTTTATCTCGCCTGCAAAAAAAAAAAAAAAACAAAAAACAAAAAAAAAAAACAAAAACAAACAAAAACAAAACAAAAACAAAAACAAAAAAAAAAGAAAAAAAAAGAAAAGAAAAAATATATATAAATAAATGCGCACGTATGTGTATTCAGTATTAGTATTCCTTGAGTTCGTATGTGGATTTATGAGGATCATTGTCTTTAGTGTATGTATTACTTGTGGGAGTTCATATGTGGGTTTCCCGAGATCCTAATATCATGTGCTTACTTTGAGATTTTATTAGTGGTATATGAGATGACCGATCCTCTCCTAGGGGCTCCGAGTCAGTGTCATATTCATTATCCAATTTTTAGACGACATGTCTTCCCCATGTAGTGATTTTGGTAGATTCATCATATCATCATCAATTTTTTCCATACTATTATTCATCTTCTTGACTTCATACCTCTCATTTTCACATTTATCACCCTCATATGTTTATTGATTTCGAGTTTGATGTTTCACTCTACATCCTTTTCCTCTTACCTATCTCACCACATGTTACACTTTTTGCATCACATCATTATTATTAGCACTTCCATTGGATGTTCTTGTGTCCATGGTCTATGACTTATGCATGTGGTATTCCACACACGAGGGCATGGGGTTGGATCATTGGGTGCTCGGTTTTAGTTTCCTTCATTTCTTTTACCTTATCACCCTAAGCCCACATTACGGTCGGTGTCATAAGACCACCCTGAGACCATGGGATTTAATGTTTTCTTTGACAACATCTACTTTGATAGCTATTTGAGACTTGGTCGATATCTGAACATTATTATGTGGCTTTTTCTAGGAGATGCCTAGCTAGTGTTGGGATCCATCTCTAGTCATGGCCCTGTATGACCGTGAGATTGCCTCATACTGGGGATGCAAAGATTTAGACCGATTCGACATGCCGCATCAAGATACCTCTATCCGCTTCGGATCATTTGGATGTTTGTTTGTGCAGCATATTCTTCTTGAGATGTCGAGCCATATTTTGATATTCGGGGTTTCAATACACTTATTAGATGGCATACATGTCATACTTGGGCACAACCCTTATCCGCCAGGATCATCAGGAATTTGTTTGCTTGTGCATACAATTGTTATCAAGAGGATGAGTCTTGTTATGAAATTTTGGAATTTCATAATGTTTTGATAAATGCCACACTGAGGCATATCCCTTAGCTTTCGGGATCGTTTAGAGGTAGTCGATTTGTCCAGACAGTTCTTATCGAGGATATGAGCCATTGTTATGACATTTTTGGACTTCATCATGCTTATGTTGGATGTCATACTAGGGCATACCCCTCTAACTTTGCCTTTACTATCAGCGCATCGCACGCTCGCACTGTGGACTCGCATATCAAAGTGCTCAGACTTCGCCTTTATATAGATTAGATGTTCGCACTTCCATCCGTGATCACATTCGCTACAAGATAAGACGCTCGTACTCTCGGGCCTTCAGATATCAAAGCGCTCAAACTTCGCAGATTTATATGGATCAAATGTTCGTAATTTCCATCTCGCATCACATTCGCGAATACGCCAGATCGATCGCTCCGTGACTTCGTCTTCTGCATATCAGGCGTTCAAACTTTGTCTTTATATGGATTAGATGTTCAGACTTCATCTATATCACATTTTCTATCACCGCAATTAGACTTTCAGACTTCATCTTCTACATATCAGACGTTCAGACTTTGTATTTACCTTATACATCTTGAATAAACATCATTTAGGCTTTGCCTTTGTGTTTCCTCGTTTCAGGCCAGACATTCTGATGCCTTCACCATAGTTCAGACTCTCAGATTTCATCTTTATCAGAGATATACATCGCTACCAATATTCATGGTCGTTATCATCGCCCACTTTGATCACATGGTTTATTTCGGTTGTCGTACTCTCCGCTTGCTAGCTCATGAGTTTCTCCATGACGGGTGTTGATCGCTATATAGTACACATGACCATTCTAATACCCATGGGCAGGCCGACTTCCGCTCGTTTAAGATTTCGATATAGATTTCACCTTTGAGAGGAATTTCTTAGATGGAGGTTGGATCTATATCATGGGCGGGATTATAGGTTATCTTTTTTTTCATTCACCCCTTGGGGTGTCTAAAATTTTGTCTTTGCTTTAGCAAGGTCCCTCTTGACACTTCTCCTCCTTAGGCTTTTTTTTTCTTCGATAGAGTTCATCTCGCTTTACTCACTTTTCACACATTCGTTTTACTTCATTGTTCGTGTTCGTTACACTCATGAACTCTATCAAAGAGGGGCATATTTGTAGACCCCAAATTTGGAGGCTTAGGATTTTTTTCCTTTGTGGGAGGCAATCTCACATTGGAAATTTACAAGGGAGAGAGGCCTCCCTTTCCCTATAAAAGGGTCCTCTCCCCCTTGATTAAAAAAAAAGAAAAAGGGAAACCATGGGCTTGCTCCACCAAAAAAAGTGTGAGACCCTAATGGTCCTTAACTAAATTTTTTTTTTGGAAAATAAATTAAGGCATGGGTTTATATAATTTAGGTCATATTAGTTCTTAAGTTTATTTTTTTTTAAAAGGGATTATGGGTTTTCCCTCACATTGAGTGGGAGGTCCTAGTTAGTCTCAAAGTTTAAAGGTTTGATTTAAAATAAGATTGTCTTAGGGGGAAATCTGGTCAGGCAATTTGGGAGATGATCTCACTGAGGCACTTCACCGAGTGCGATTCACCCAAGGAGCTACCCGTCTACCTGTGTATTTTTTTTCTTGACTTTCTTTTATTCTTCTTTTATATAGTTATTTTATTTATTTATTAATTGTCTTATATATATATATATATATATATATATATATATATATATATATATATATATATATTATATTAGTCATTTAATTTATAGTCTTATTATTTTATTTTCCTTTGTAAGTATATTGCTGCTTTTTGTTTATTTAATTAAATTGGTTGTTGATGTTTTTTTTGTTTTTATTTTTTATTTTTTTATCCAATTTATTTTTCCTAATATATGAACTATCACCCACCCTTAATTTAATAAAATCCCTAAACTTAAAAAAATTCAAGTTCTAAATTTTCATTTCAATTTTTAAGTGTCCAAATTTCAAAATTCAAATTCCAAATTTCATTTTTTAAAATTCAAAATTTCACTTTAAAATTCAAGTCCTCCAAATCTCAAATTTCAAATTTTCAATGTTTCAATTTCAAAATTTCCAAATTCGACTTTTAAAATCTAGTGTTTCCAATTTCCAATTTTCAATTTTCAAGTTTATACTCTAAATTTATTAAATTCATAATTTCAAAATTCAGCGTATCAATTTCAAATTTCCAAATCTCACCCAAGATTCAGTTGTTCTTAGTCTTAAATTTTGAAAATCTCACTTCAAATTTCAAGTCCCCAAAAATCTCAATTTCAAATTTCAACTTCAAACTTCAATCTAAACTTCACTTCAAACTCGGTCTTTAAAAATCTCAAACACACGGTTAATTATACAATTCCTATAAAATGGAATCTGTGTGAGTTAATTACAGAATATATAAATTCGCTTGTAATCAAACATTCCACTTATCATTTTAAATTTAATACTCATATATGGATTTATAAATCAATTTTTGAATGTAATAGTTTGTATTTTGTTATTACATCAACATTGTTTCCCTAATTGTAGCTTCTAACATGCCGCCTGTGTACATTTTTCTCATTTGACGTCGTTTTTGATTATTTATATATGTCTTGCATGCTTTTATTGTTATTGCTTTATTCCGGTATTCATTATTGGTTAGTCAAAAGCCATATTTTTCTTAGTTTGTTTAGTAGAGACCAATTTTTGTGGTCTTAGAGGGGTGCTACGCTTCCACTGTACCTTCCCGATAAGTAACTCCGACCCTGCACTAAGGCCTGCTTTTTCCGTAACCGCATTTTCTTATAAGGAGTCACATTTAGAGTTTTTTTCTTCTTATTTTGTTTTTCCTTTAAAAATAAAACAAAAATAAGTAACGACTCGAAACCGTTTTCTAAAATCGGTTTTTCAAAATAAAACGACCGCTTTTAAGTGGAAAACGCATAATAACAAAAATGCGTATCTACAAGCATATCGAATACTTCATCAATGTCGATTTATTCTCAGAACGATTAGATATACTTTGCTTATCTGAATCGCCCGAACACAAAATAAAGGTTGTAGCGAAGATGAAAACCAAAACGCCACCGATGACATAACCATAATACCGCACTGCATTTATAACAACCAATACGTACTGGGCGCAACGGTATAATCACACGCGCATTAAGGCAACATCTAAATCATGAAAAAAAAAATGAAAATCTAGATTTATGTGGAATAACCACTTTATTGAAAAAGAAAATTATGGAAATAAGTGTAGAGGGGTGATTTCAGGCCAAGAATGACAAAAAAATCACCCCTCCTTCCTTAAGGAAAGATACAAATAAAGAAAAAGTTGAGAGAAAATGAGGTTAGGGTTTTACTTAAAGTTAAAATTGTATTGGTGACTACAAATAATATTTAATATTAAAACATTATTTCAAACTCATCCATTTGATTTTTTATTTGGTAGATTTAAAAATTAAATGAATTTTGAAAATAATTATTTAAAAATTAAAATAATCAAATAATTTTTTAAAATAATTTATTTATATTTTAAAAATAAAATTTGAATTTTTATTTAGTAGATTTTAAAAACAAAAATAAAATTTGAATTAAAAATTAAGAGTTAAAAAAGAAAATAGAAAAATGGCTTGGGCAGGTGGTTGGTTCGGTGTGGTCTACTGGTGGTGGGTGGGGTGGTTTGGGTCCAACTTGGTTGGGGTTCGTTGAGGGAGAGATGAGAGAAAAGAGAGGAGAGAGAAGAGATAAAATATGAGAGAGTGGGTCTCACATACCACGTTAATAATTAACGGTTATTTTAACTTCATTTGACCATTTTAATAGTATCAATCACTACGACATGGGCTAATTTGAGTTATTGGAGTAAACTGCATGCACATCTTTGAATTAAAAAAGGTTCAAAGTGTAAATGAGATATTTGCAAAACACGGATTTCTGCGACATTTTCCGTGTTAGGAAACCCTAAGTCAAACCAATTTAGATATTACCTTTCATCATAAAAATGCTACCAAAATCAATTCTATAAAATTCAAGATTTGTGTCAGATTTATGCCCTGTATAATCTGCACTGCTGATCAATGTTCTTTAATTAATAATACTATAAGATCCTCTAAGCTAGCTCATTAAATGACGTGTTCCCATTTAACTCCGATTATTAAGATGTTGTGGTTTCATTTATCGGGCTCCAGGTGCTATAAAACCCTAGGAGGACAGGTTGCCAGCCATAAATACACTGCTTACTAGCCTCTAAGGTTTTAAGTTTTACGTATTATTTTAGAGATTGAGAATCTCAATAGAAAAAAAAACACCTTGAGAGAGAAACAGAAACGGTAAGGTTTCAGAGTGTTTTTCATATTAACCTTCTAGTTTCTTTCGTGATCAGGTGCGCCCACACGTGTATCTCTATTACATGTAGAATAGCTTTGAAGGTCCCGTGATTTTAAAAGAGATTTTCGCACTACTACAAAGTTAGTACGTGGGTGATGAAAATAATATATCTATTATACATTGTATTTAACTGTATGACTCTGCTTCCGATGTATGATTCCCGCACTGTATCGTGAGCCCGGTTGAATGGGTGTGTGATGGGGATTGAATCCATACCTTATTTCTCATGTATATGTGATGTATATTAGATATATGGAACCTAGGATTCTATTACTTATGTTATTTATAATTTTTGTATTATGAATGAATGATTTGGTTTCGCCTTAATCCATGGTCGTTTTTGCTTGTATATTTTTTTTTTGGGGATGTAACAAGGAGGCTAATCATAAGATTAGGTTTCCTCCTTGATTTATTTATTTATTTATTTTTCCTGCAATTTTATTTGTTTTTTTTATATGTAAATTAGGATTTATTAAAAAAAAAATGTAAAAGGGGCGCTGCATTGTCAGAATGGGCTGATTTTTTGTAGGGTGGTTCCTCAGACAATGCTCTACCTCCCGATACCCTCGTGACAATCCGGGTGCTCTTGTGTGGCCGCTTTGTGCTCGAGTACAATAGGGACATGTTGGGTTCTTGTGTTTTGGGCCAAAAACCCTAAAAGCTAATTTAACTTTATCCACACCCTACGACTGAGCAAGACCAAGAAAAGAAGAAGTACGCTGATATCAAGTCATTTAAATTCCTCGATCGTTTGTAATCCCTTTCTAGGAAACCATGGATTAGCTTCACTATTCTATCACAATCATCTAAACTATTGATACAACATGATGTTTAATATGCCATTTAGAAACAGGTGTTATAATTAATTACTGATATATTATTGAGATAATAATATTTATTTTATCTAGATAATATTATTATGGAAACCCTAATTAATTGATAATAAAAATATTGAATGGGTGAAGGTTAAAATTAATTTAATTAATTAAACTTAATTCGAAACCTCGTTGCTCCATTATGGGTCCACACAAATGACATGATACCCCAACTGATAAGCATGGGCCGAATTTTATTGATTCGATCAAAATACCTCAAAATTTTAATAAGGTTGTACGCCCAACGCTTCTAATAATGCTTAGATATTAAAGATAATTTTTGAAATTAAATTAATGGATATTATTCCAATTTAATAATATTAATAACCCTCATTACGAGGCTCACAATGTTATTAAATGCCAAAGAATATTGAAACAATGGTTGTTTTTTTTTAAACTATCTTGGAATGGTGTGTGTTAGTGTTATCTAGAAGGCTTGCCTAGTTAGGTTGCAGGTTTTTATGAGTTCGAGACCCACCTCAATTTCCTGACTTAATCCAGTAGGTACTGACATAACATGTTTGTGTTAGCTTATTATAAATGTTCCTGTCTAACGTGAATATTTGTAATGGAAACTAAATTATTGTTGCAATTAACATTAATAATAAGTAGTTTAAGGGATCTACATATTTGTATGTTTGTTGTGTGGATTACGTGTTAATATATGTGTTTTCTATATTTTTAGAAAATGGCATCCTTTAATCCTCTAGCTACAATTTTGAGTCAAAAGCCATTGGATGGAAATAACTACGCATCATGAAAAACCATAATCTTACATTGTCCTTTGGATTTGAGAGAATAAAATCTATTACAGCAACAATTTAAACCTATATTTGACTGCAATGCTTTAGAAAGAAACTAAGAAGCCACTTGCGCATTGGCAACAAAGTAAATACGACTGCTATATTCTTGTCAAGAATAACATCTACCAAAGCAAATTAAATGATCCGAGAGTGTATTGTAAAATAATTCAGACTCTAGATGGATGCGTTTGTTGTGCGTAGCGTGATCGCTTAGACAAGTGCCCATAAGGGCACTAATGAACACCGTATGACCTGAGGAAATATGCGATCATTGTTCAAAAATGATGGGGCAATATTTGATCGCGAGGTGGAGCAGCTGTCGACTGATGAAGATTGACATGATCCTAGAATCTCTACCCACAACTGGGTCGGGCCTAAATGAATTATAATATGAACAAACTGAAGCTTATCGCAGAACCAGAAAACTGCTTCAGAGCGCCAAAGGTCTCTGCAGCAGCAGGGTGTTTATCATGCCGAAAGTTCTTCAAAACCTAAAGTGGAAACCTATGGGGAAAGAAGAACAAAAAGTAGAAGGAAACAGATCCAGCTATCAAACCAACTGCAATGAAGAAGCCGAAAAAAGTGCTCTGGCGCGACGTAGGCTGTCACCTGAAGAAGGATTGCCCAAAACCGTGTATGTGTAGTATAAATGGGTGTTGTTGAGGTTGTTTAGTGGAGAATTACAATGATAAATGGGATCATTGATTCAAGAGCCACTAACCATGTTTGTTACTCTTTACAAATGGGTTCAAACAAAAGTAGCCCACTCAAGAAAGGACAAAGAAGCTTGAAGTCGAAACGGCACATGTTCCCAGTCACAAAGGGAATTTCAGTGGAGTTGCGTTTATCAATAAGACTTTATGTTTATCAAATCATTTATTTGTTCTATTTTAAGAGGAATTTGGTTTAGTCGCTTAGTTGAACATGGTTTAATTATATAAGTTTAATTTCACTTCAATAAGAGTAATAACGTTTTTATTTGCTCCTATTATTGATAAAATTGTATATATTTTTTAACTCCTATAAACTATAGTATTAATGCTATTGAAAATATCGACGATGAAAGCAATTTCCTTTATCTAAGAAAAGGAAGGTTTCAAATGAAACCTATATAGTGTGTATTTACATCATCGGTATTACCTATAATTCAGGTTTAGTTAAAAGTGAATTTAAATTTGATTCTTTATCCCATACTGAAAAGGAATCATAAGCTTAGAAGGTAAAATGACAAAGAGGCCTTTTCAAGGCCAAAGGAAATCGTACATTATACAGCTAGAATTGGCACACATTGATGTATGACCAATGAGCGCTCAAGCCCGAGGCGGGTATGAGTATTTTATCACATTTAATGATGACTATCAAGATATGTATTATGTTTACTTAATGCGCCATAAGTCCTAAGCTTTTGATAAATTTCTAAGAGTATGGCATCGAAGTAATAATTGCGTCCATATCCAAAGCAGCTCTTCAGGTCCACCAGCGTGAATACTAGTCTGAGAGTTCATCTTACTTGGCCCAAGAGGGGATAATATCTCAATTATCATCTCCCGAACGCCTCAAAGAAATGGAGTCTTCCAGGTGAGGAACAGAACCTTAGACATGGCGAGGTCGATGCTCGCTTATTCATCATTATAAATCATTCTCGGGATATGCCTAGGAAACAAAGCTTGCATACATACTAGGTTTCCGGTTCCTCATTTAAATCTGTTTCCAAAGACACCCACAGAGTTATGGGTGCATGCAGAATTTCCAAATTTAGAACCATATTAGGACTGGGGTGCTCCAAAGACACGTCTTGGCAATTAAACAACAAAAGTTGAATCTCGAACGTAAATGTGTATGTTTATTGGCTACCCTAAGGGAGCGAGAGGTGAAAATGTCTCTATAATCCAAAGAAAAGAAGGTGATAGTGAGTACTCATGCCACTTTCAGAAAGAGATTATATGAACCATTTTAAACCTGAAGAGGCAAAGTAATTTTGAAGAGTTTGACTCCAGCTCTGAGATCCACCTCACAAACTCCTATTTTTCCACCCTGTTTCGTTGATGTTCAAAGAGGGAAATGTACAAATACCCAAAGGTGAACAAACACGTGAAACAATGACCAAAATCAGAAACTGTAAGATCAAGAACATAATGAAGAGATTGGTAATCTACCTAAACCCGCAAAACTGATTCTTCAGACATACAACAACCATGCAAACAAAACTCAGTGAGTGGAGACCCACATGCAAACCGCAAGGTATGCCTTGTTAGGAGAGACTTACTGTCGCTTTTGATAATCCCGATGACAACCCTACCACATACGAAGAGGCATTGGAGGATGCTGATGCAAGAGGAAAAAGGCAATGGACCGTGAGATGGAATTCATGGGTTCTAATCAGCTTGTCTCTTGTAGAAGCAATTCCAAAGGGTGAAACCAATTGGGTGTAAGTGGATCTACAAGAGAGTAGAGACCTGTATGGAAGAAACCTTCAAAGCCAGATTAGTGAAAAAAAGGTTACACCCAAAAAGAGGGGCATAGATTACGATGAAACTTTTTCGCCAAGAGTCATGCTTAGAATATGTCCCACATTTTCTTAGGTCAGAGGCGAAGAATTTCCTCGAATAGATTTGACAAATTGATGTTAAAACAGCTTTTCTAAATGAAGAGCTTGAAGAGGATATCTATATGCAGCAACCGAAAGGGTTCATAGCCTTAGGTTAAGAACACATGGTTTGTGCCATGTCTATTTAGTGGCTCATGCACAGATCCGTGTCATGAACACGTTTTGATCAAGTTATCAAATGATATGATTTGAGTAAGTCCGATGAACCATGTGTATAAGAAAATTCAAGGAATAGTGGTAGTCTTTTTGGTACTTTGCGTAGATGATATTCTTGTTAATTGGAAATAGTGTGAAAGTGTTGTCGACAGAAGGGTTATTCAAAAGCGCTTGAGGTTATGAAGGACTTGGTCAAGCTAACTATATTCTAGAATCAAACTTTTACGAGACCGAATAATAGTAAAGAATATTTATCCGCCTCTCCTACATTGATAAAATAATGACTAGTTTTGGCATGGAAATTTCCAAAAGGGGACTTCTACCCTTCAGACATGGAATTCATCTTTCAAGGAGCAATCACCAAAAAACCTCAAGAGAAGAACCCATGAGTAATAAAACCTATGCTCGCCATTATAGTCCTTCATGTATGCTATGCTATGTACCAGCCAGATATCCGCTATGCAAATGAGTAGTAAGTCACGGTACTAATCGATCCCGGAGTAGAACCCTAGATACAGCGGGAAACATATACCAAGTATTTAAAGAGAACGAGGGATTATATGTCATGTATTCCAGTTGGGAGTCTTAAAACACTGGTTATACGAACTCGCATTTCATGTGACACACCTGCGTAAATCAACATCGTGATATGTGTTTACCTCAAATGGGGGAGCCATTTGTTGAGGAGTGCAAATGTGACTTCAGGTTGTTGACTCCACGATTGAAGCCGACATGTGGTTGCATCCGAAGTCGCAAAGGAAGTCAGAGTGGTCAAGAAATTCCTGATCTTCATGTGATACTCAAGTGTGGCATCCAGCCCACACCATCCGTGGATAAATAAGGGGGCCATAGCACACCCAAAGAACCAAGGTCTCACACAGTGCGTAAAACACATATTAAGAAAGTACCACTTGATCCGTGATTTCATTGATGTGAGGAGATACAATGGTTACTAAAATAGCATCTCGAGGAGAACCTAGCACCTTTATCAAGCCCTTCCTCGAACGTGTGTTCGAGAAACATGTAAATTGTATGGGCCTTAAGAGGGTCTCGGGCAGCATTTTTAGAGTGAGTGGGAGTTGGTTACATTTGTGCTCTAGAGCAAGACAAGTTGTAATTTCATTTTCCGATATAATAATAAGTGAAGTTTTTTGCACATTATATTTTACGATAAGGTCCATTAATATGTAGTATATGATCATATGGATACAGCCCATAGAAGACATGATCATGTGTTCTCATAATTAATGAATTATCTTCACAAATAGCTAAATAAAAGTTGGCATTTTATTTAGATTCCAATATTTTTATGAAACGATCGCCTTACTATTATGTTATTGAATGAATTATGGTCATTCCGAGAGGATTCAATAGATCAATCGTTGGATAATTTCTTCAGAAAGGAATTAAATCTCAAAGCGATATGATATGTTATTTTTCTTAATCATGAGTATATTATAAATAGATAATTAAGCTACATATGGTTCTTTGAGTTATCAATAAGTGAGGCCTATTTAAACTAATTGGTCATCTTGATAATTTGGGGATTATGGTATTTTGATTATCAAGTATTTATGAAATATATAAAAAACAATCAAAGAAACGTCCTCCACAACAAAGTCATCAAAGATAGGTCAAGTCATCGCCGTCACTATCTCAGAGAAACCCACAACAAGAATAAATAATTGAATATTTACAAAACAACAATAACATCGATAATAAAAGTTAACATCGATATAAAACATTATCTTGAATCAAGAACCGCATATTTTTATGGTGAGTGTTCCGACGCAGATCACGTCCCCACCCGCCCCGCCGCAAGATTGTCAGAATTACTTCCAGTTTCAAATCATCTACGACTGCTATTCAATAATGGTCATAGATCCTGCCAAATTTCATTACGACGTGTTCCATTTAACCTCGATTATTAAGATTACAAGAAGGAGCCCATTTATCAGCCCATGCTATTTTATAAAACCCTAGTAGGGATTAGGTTAGCACTATAAATACACCGCTACTAGCCTGCAGTTTTAAGTTTTACGTATTATTTTAGAGATTGAGAATCTCAGTGAGGGAAAAACACCTTGAGAGAGAAACAGTAAACCGTAAGGTTTCGTGAGTATTGCTTTTTCTCATGTTAACCTTCTGTCTTTGCATCAGTGCGCCACACGTAGATTTGTCACGTAGGAGAATAGCTTGAAAAGTCCTCAAGGATTCTAGAAGAGACTTTCCACTACCACAGTGTTAAGAATTTTATTATAAAAATATATCTATCATACATTGTATTTAACTGTGCGATTCTTGGCTTCCGCTGTATGATTCCTGCAATTATTTGGTACATTTGAAAAAAAAAGTTTTTCTTTGATATTTTTTAAAACAAATATCTATTTGAAAATTTAAAATTGCAATGTTGTTTTTAATATTTTAAAATTAAAATTATAATTATAATTTTTATTTGTTATTAAAATTTTTAATATATTGCAAAGTTGTGTTTGAGATTAAATAAACCTTGCTTCCATACTATCTTAAAAAACAAGAAAAAAAAGTAAATGATTGCTGAAAGATTTTTAATTCAACCTCATCAATCAAGTCGAATACAAAAACCAAAAGTGATTAGGAAAATAAAAACCCATTTTTTCTTAACAAAGAAAATAAAATTTATATATATATATATATATATATATATATATATATATATATATATATATATATATGTTATTAATTTAGTGATTTAATACTTTAAAAACACATAAATGGCTTATTCTTTAATTTATCAGCTGCTATTGTCAATTAACTTTTTTATTAAATTAATTGATTTGAAAATAAGGATAAGTAATTGATTCTCTCTTTATAAAAAAATATGTGAAGCAAGATTTTTATTTTTGTTATATATATAGATCATGTGCAATAAAGAATATTAAACATAATGAAAAAACTAAAAATAAATTACGTTGTAGACTAATATAACATCTGAGAACCGATTTGGAATGTATGTGTTGCTTGTGTGTTGATATGGTGCTATTGCTATGTTTGAATAAATATGTTATCAAAGGGGTAAATTCTTTGTTAATATATGCATGCTTGATATATTAACATGTATTGAATAACATGTATTGTTAATATATGTAAATTTTGTTAATATTTTGTTAAGTGTAGAGGGGTGATTTCAGGCCAAGAATGACAAAAAAATCACCCCTTCTTGCTTAAAAGAGACCAAGAGAGAAAAATTAAGAGAAAATGAGGTTAGAGTTTTACTTTAAAGTTAAAATTATATTATATCACAAATAATATTTAATATTAAACATTAGCTTCTAAACCTCATCCATTTGATTTTTTATTTTAATAGATTTAAAAATTAAATGAATTTTTGCACAATTATTTAAAAATCTGCACACTCAGTCATTTTTTAAATAATTTATTTTTATTTTAAAAATAAAATTTTAATCTTTTATTTAGTAGATTTTAAATATTTAGATAAAAATTTTTAGTATATTTAAAATAAAAAATAATTCATTTAAATTTTTAAAAATAATTTTTGAATATTTATTTAGTATATTTTAAAAACAAAAATAAAATTTTAATAAAAAATTAAGAGTTAAGAAAAATAGAAAATGGCTTTTGGGACGTGGGTGGCTGTCTGATGTGGTCTACTCTGGTGGTGGGATGGTCAATCAACTTATGGTTCGTTGAGGAGAGAGGAGAGAGAAGAGATAGTGATTTATAGAGCGGGGGTCTCTTACATATCACGTCAACAATTAACGGTTATTTTAATATTGTTTGACAATTTTAATAATATCAATCACTACGACATGGGCTAATTTGAGCTATAAGAGTAAACTGTATGCACATCTTTGAATTAAAAAAATGTTCAAAGTGTAAATGAGATATTTGGTAAAACACGATGCACATTTTCCGTGTTAGAAAACCCAAGTCAAAACCAATTTAGATATTACCTTTTCATCAAAAAACAAGTTACCAAAAAATCAATTCTAAGAAATTTAAGATTTTATTTGGTACATTTGAAAAAAGTTTTCTTTGATATTTTTTAGAAACAAATATCTATTTGAAAATTTAAAATGTTGTAAATTAGTTTTTAATATTTAAAATTATAATTATAATTTTTACTTATTTTTAAAATTTTTAATATATTGCAAAGTTGTGTTTGAGATTAAATAAACCTTGCTTCCATACAATCTTAGAAAAACAAGAAAAAATGGAAATGATTGCTGAAAGATTTTTAATTCAACCCTCATCAATCAAGTCGAATACAAAAAAGTGATTAGGAAAATTAAAAACCCTTTATTCTTAACAAATAAAACAAAAGTTATATATATATATATATATAATTTAGTGATTTAATATTTTAAAAAACACATAAATGACTTATTCTTTAATTTGGTCACAAGCATATCAATTAACTTTTTTATTAATTAATTGATTGAAAAATAATAAATAAATTTGATTCTCTTTATAAAAATAGTACGAAGCAAGATTTTTTATTTTTGTTATATATATAGATTGTGGTAATAAATAATATTAAAACATAATGAAAACTAAAAATAAATTGCGTTGAGACGAATATAACACTGAGAAGTGGAATAATAGAGACAAAAAATTTCACAGGCAATAGCTCCACAAAATGCGAGAATAATTTATAATATTTTACATAATTAGTCAAATGGGCATTTTTGATTGTTACTAATTCATATCCTTTCCATTGACTACGTGTGATTTTAGGATATTAACCTAATTTTCACCTAAATTTCCTAATGGACAAAACACAATTGTCTCCTAAAAAACCTCACTAGAATATGCCTGTAACTGAATACAAATTTTAAAACAGAAATGTTATTTGATGTATGATAAAAATAAAATAAAAATTATTTAAAAATCTAAAATATTTTAAATATATTTTTAATGTTTTTCAATGTTAAAAATATATTTTTTTTTGTACTTTTAATTTATTTTTAATGTTAAAAATATATTTTTTATATTTAATGTTTTATTTTTAGTTCTTTTATATATTTATATAATTATTTTTTAAAATATTCATCACAAAATATTTACGCTTATTGTGTTGGCGCCCTAGAAATATTTTCTTGGTCTATTTCTTTTGACAAATATTTACTTTGCAATACAATGTTTTAATAATCTATTCATATAGAGACTCGAATCCGATTCTTTTGTATGTCTGGATCGCCCGATCCTTAAACCACTGAACCAGGTTTTATTGGCTTCTTTGTCTACTTAATACATTTTACCATTCATTATTTTGTATTTTTCTTAATTCAATTTTTTACTGTAGTTTTATACCAATTCCTTATTGTGTATACTTAAAAAATAAAAATAAAAATTTACTGTATTTTTATACTTTAAAGTTTAATCCGGAGCATAGTCTCTAAACCATTCCACCATTTAAATTTTTATTAGAGGCTTTAGATCTGCCACACACATATGTCACTTATTTAATGTTAAATAAATTATAAAACTTTTTTCTTTTTCTTTCCTTTGCAACTGTCTAAAATGCTTAAACATGATGCTAACTTTAGAATATTTACTCTTTTGATCGGATCAAATAAATAAGATACTCAACTTAATTCAGAGATAGATATTGATTGAATTAGAAAACATTGTGCTAACTTAATGAATGGTTTATTTTCATCAATCCAATAAATAAGATACCCAACTCTAATTCAGAAATGGATGTTATACTTCGCGGTGGAGGTAGAGAGTAGAACAGCTTAGCCTTAAAGGCAAAACTCATCCGCTATGACCCGATTAATGCAATTTAAACTACCCTATAAACAAAATGCTCGATCCGCTTCCGAGTTGGACTCTTATAAAAGGAAAGAACTTTGACATATTTGACATTTTTATAGTTTCCTCCTTACCCACATACTTAACCCTAAACGTTTTCTGGGGATGGTGAATATGAAAAGGAGTTTCATCATTCACTTACAATTCAAGATGTGCACTGATTGGTAAAAATGTGAAGGAAAATAATAGGATATGTCACAAAGATTTTATTGCCTAAGCTATTCATAGCATTCTTGTTCTATAATCTATATGATTTTAGAGGAAATGATGATTAGTAGTCATAAAAGCAAAGAGAGTTTAGAATCACACGTACTTCCTCGTTGAGGAAAAATAGCAGCGGCTAGCTCAACCTTGGAATTGCTTAAAATTCTGTATTTACTTGTCTTTGGTATCATTTAGTAAAATTTAGAGGTTATGAAAAAACAGGAACACGACTTATAATTCATTATTTATAAAATGTGATTTTTATAAATTAGACTTTTTGTGTATAGTTATACTTATAAATTTACTAAATATAGTTTATAATTATAATTTATTAATTTCAAAATTTAAATGAGAACTTTTTTTCTTTTTTTTACAATGGAACCTAAATTTCTCATTGATTTAGAATGATAACACTTTACATTTGAACAATCAAACAATAAAATAATAGGTAATACACTTATCTACAGCAAAGAAAACTACTCAAGGCCTACATATATAATATGTTCAGAATATTTCCAAGATTACCCAAACCTCATAAAGCACACTGAACTGATATGATTTACTTTCTTTGTTCATCACTCTGAAGTCGTTCTAATCAATTCACACACAAAAGCCAACGAATAACTACAGTTTATACACAGTCAAAAACGTTTGATAAGAAAACAAAGAAAAATCAAATGAAAACTCAGATCGGGTAAAAGAAACCACTTTATTGAGGGAGAAAGCATAGATCTGAATAGACAAAACAATGGGAGAGTTGATTTCAAGCTAAGAAAGGTTAGAAAACTACCCCTCATTTCTAAAGGGGATGAAAAGAAAAAATGAAAGATATTAGGTTTTATACAGAAAAAGGAGGCACTGGTAATCAATGAGTAGTTGTATAGACAACAAGATATCATATATAATATAAATTATATGCAGGCATTTTCAATATCAGCATTTTCAATATCAGTTAATTCATGATTTATCATAAAATTGAAAGAATGTGTCATCTTTAGTGATCGTAAGAATATGTAACTAAGAAAATTATGGTTGTAGGTGATTCCTTATGTGGAATTTTGGCATTTGCTCTTATGAGGTAAGATATATTAATCGGTCACATAATAATGTGATTTATGAATTAAAGATTGAAGAGATAATTAATCTTGAAAGAATTACAACATTTTTCAGTTAATTTTACGTATATTAGTTCATGGAAAGCCTATATTTTGTAAATGAATAGTAGGTCAGCATACTTAAGTTACATCTTATTATAATATATAGGATATTGGAAATGTACTGATTCTCTTAGTAAAAACGTTGTCAACTTTAAATTAGATTATGGGTTAATATTTTCTTAAGAACCCTAATATCTCTCATTAAAAAGCTTGTAACCCACGATGATACTTTTCTAGTGGATTATGAGTTTATAATTCATAATTGTGCGTATAAGCATTTTGGTAAAAACAATTTATGTTGCTTGGATCTTTTATGAACAATCTTTTTGAAATTAAGCTAATTACTAGTGAAAGTCTAATAAAAAGCCAATCACTATTAATCAGACTCAAAATACACCAAAATAAGTGACCCAAGCATTAGTTGGGCTCAGGTTAGTTAAGTCTATTAAAGCTTATGTATAAATCCTACGAGTTTATGGCTTCATTAATCTTGTTTGGGTCCAAAAGACCATTTTTTATAATAAATATTTGATTTTTGAACATCATTCGAAATTATCTAATCTCACCTCTTTGATGCCCGCCTAGGAAAAATGCTTGATTTTTTTAATTTTTTTAATCTAAGTTAGAAACTGTAGTTGACAACTACTGTTTTAATACAAAAATGAAACCGTAGTTGGAAACTACAACTTTAATGAAAAATGAAATTGTAGTTGACAATTCAACATATGTTTGTAAAAAGGATTAAAAGTATATTTTCCTTCAAAACCAAGACTATTCTCTGACTCAAACTTCTATTCTTCCTTGTCCATTATCTCTAAATGCCCATGATGGTAACTTTCAATTTAGAGAGGGAAAACCATCGGTCTCTTAGGTGCAGAGATTTATGAAATGAGTGATCTAAGTAGAAGATCATTAGATGTAAGATCTACCATGCCATATTGAAATCAGAGGACATCCAAATTATAAGTATAGTGCCATTCATCTTTTTGATCAAAAGCCAAATATGCTGTTATTTTTCCCATTATGCATAAATCTGGAAGAGCATAAGAATAGTTTACATGCACCCTCTAAGATTGTCAAATAAGAAACATAATAATCAATTTTCTCTTCCCTGATTCTTTCTGTATACTAATGTCACTAGATTAACTATAATAAAAAGAAAAGGAAAAAAGAGAGAAAGTATGAGTGTTTTTTTTTTCAAAGTTGGTTTATCATGTTTCAACTATTTGGAAGTGTTATGCTATGATTAATTATCCAAATTATGATATTTGCTTTATGTTTGTTTAATTTTCACTATTTACTTATTTCCCAAATTTTTGTCTACCAATATTGTTTTCATACTATCAATATTTTCATGAAATGAAAAATCAATATTATATATTATTATGTTTGTTTAATTTTCACACTATTTACTTATTTCCCAAATTTTTGTCATAAATAATGCTGGCTTTGACATTTATCATTTTCATGAAAAACAGAAAATCAATATTTTTATCCAATTATCATCACCACCTTTCTTGCCTAAGAGCATCCAATTCAATATTTTGTAAAAATTAGACATGTGAAGCAATTAATTTCCATTTTCAAGAATTACTTTAGAGTATTTTAAAATGAATCTTATTATCTAATGTGTATCATTTAAAGGAAGTAAGTTATCATGTAACTCTTTTTCTTAGTTTTCTTAGATTGGGGATACAAACTTTTAGTATAAGCAAATGATAAAACATTAGTAAATACGTGTATATCAGTATTTGAAAACTTTAGGTAAAAGAAACATTGATAAAATATGGAGTAGATATTCCAATAAAATACGGACGAGTAAAATCGCTCAAAGTTAAGTGAAAATGTTTGGAAAAATTTACTAAAAATGAGCAAAACATGCATCAAGTTATTTCATAGGTGTAATGATACTATTTATCAAATACTTAGAAAAAATTATTCAAATTCCTAATGGCAGCATTTATTGAAGGAGAAGAGGATTTAGTGGTTGACCAGAATGATGAGCTGGATGTAGAAGTTATTTAGGAAAGTAGATCCTTACCTTCCAAAAAACAATCGGAGACGGAAAGGAAAGGTAGATGAGGCTATGTGCAACTGCAGAAAAATGGTAGTCGGGTTCCTTTGATGGATCGTCCCCCTCCTCGTGCACACCCGGAGATGGAAACCAGCACCAACCATGACCACCCTAAATCCACCCGTGGGAAACTCGAAGGGAAGGCAAACCCAGGCAGCGGTAGGACGCAGCATTGGGTTGTTACAGGTTCCTCTACACACAAAGTCATCACTAGAGAGCTCGTCCGTCGTCCGTCTATCATGGCCACCACCAGCCCATATCTCTGGGAACACAAGAACTGACTCCCACCTCGAAGAGCATCATCAAGATCCCACAAGAGTTGAAGAAAGTAGTATTTGACCATGCATCCAGCTAAAGGACGTTCCTGTGGACTGCCCGAGCTTTGATGGATCCAACACGACCCGCCTCCTCGTCTAATCGAAAACAAAATGCAAGACTAAAGAACAGCTAGTCGCCCGCTTTGATTCTTGGGTTAGACTAGTAGAGGCTCTATCGGCTTTAGCATAGGATTTTGGATCCTTTGGAAGGATATAGTATCACAGTTAACATCCTTAATTAAAACCCATCCGCATGCTGTGAAACCCCGATAAAATCCAATTTTCTGAAAAATGGTAAAATGGTAATTTCAATCAAAACCGAATTTTTTCAACCCTGGATGGCAAACGGAGTTCACCGTTGGAATCGCCTTTGCGAAATTCAAATACCACGTCAATTTCGCCACCGTAGATACCGCACTCAGACGCCGGCGCGAACGGTCAGAAGCGCATTAATTTCGCATTTCGGCGACTCGCGTTGTGCCACGTGGTCGCCGCACTACCACCTCAACTCAGCGGGGGCCCATGGACATGTGGCATCTCCCAATTATGAGAATCTAAGGTTAGGGATAATGTGGATAGCGTAATTCATCCACCAATAAGAATTTGACAAGTATAGCGAGGGACAAATTGAGATTAAATGAAAAGAAAAAGCAGGAACACCCCTTCATTTTTGGGTTTGTGCCATGAAGCAGAGGTGGGAGAAATCAGCTTTGTTAAGCCCAACTTTCTCTCTCTGCATTTCTACTGATCGTCGGTTCGCGTCAGGCCTAGAAACAAAGTTGTTCTATGCGGAAAGGGCTACGCTGCGGCACCATTCTGGGGAGTTTCACAACTCAAAGAGGTGGTGGTCTTCTCCTACTCTGGGTTATTTTTCTGGCTTAAGAGTTTGTAAATGATTTGGAGTGTTTGAGGTCGTGAATGACCGTTTGGTTGGTCCTAAAACTTAATGGGAATTGTTGAAAAATTTTAACCCATTTCGGGACAAGCTAGGACCGTTGGTGGTTTCAGGTGATAAATTATGGCCAAATTATGGTTTGTGTTGTTGGGCCAATGAAACAGGATTTCTGCCCACAAAGCGGGAACCGATGCTTGGTGAGAGGCTGCCCACCACAACCCATCAAGCCATTTAGGGACCGTTAAAAATAGCCTCGTTGTTTAATTGGACCTAAATGGTCCATGTGTGTTGTAAGCAAAATATTGCTTGAATTGGATGGCTTGAATTGTGTGGAAAGAAATTGTTAGTGCATGAAAATTTAGTGTGTTAACATGAGTGGTTGAATTATATAAAATATAATTGTGTGAGAGCCATTGGAATTAAATTGGATTGTTGATTAGCTCAAGTGAGCTAATTTTGATGTTGTGAGTTAATTTATGTTAATATATGCATAATTGACATATTGGCATGTGTGGTTTGGAAATGACATAATGCATTTCATATGCACTGGGGCAACCTAGAAAATTAGGTGTGAGTGTATGGCATGAAAGAAAAGAAATGAAAAATGGAAAATGGTTCTGAAAGGAATTTCAAGGGAAGATTTTCCGAAGAATTGCCTTGATATGGTCCAACAGTCACACTTCTGGCTGACCCATGACTGCTTCTCGAAAATGATCTAGCAAATTACCGAAGGTAGTCCAATATATTTACCGAAATCCTCGGTATGAGGCTTCAAGAACAAAAATCTTGGTTTGAACCAGAAGACCGTGAGAAATTCCAATTTTCTCGGGAAAATGGCAAAATCATACTTTAAAATCCAAAATTTTCTAGATCTCTGATGATCTAAACTGACTTCACCGTTGGAATCGTCTCGTGAAATCTGATACCACGTCGACCTCTCGCGACTCCGAGAGACGAATTTGCTCGCTTTTCACAAGATTGAGTATCTAAAAGTCAGTAGGTATCCAAATCTGAGGTGATAAAAGTCACCTATAACATGTACTCATGTGACACATGTTACATGAGTAGAGAGAGGATAGAAATGGACGGCCGAGATAGTGCCAAATGTCAAAAATCCAAGCTTAGGGACACAAATGGCATTTTTGAATTCTTAATGAGATAAAGACAAAATAGCCAACAGTGTTGTCTTCTTCATTTAGGAGCCAAAAAGAGACCAAACGTGAAGCAAAGGGAAAGGAGATGCAAAGAGTTGAGATTTGTGATTTTATTGAGAGAGTGGTATCTCTCTCTAAGATTCGATCGTCGGATTTCTCTTCGAGCAAGAAGGAGTCGTCAGCATAGGCAACGCGTGTTTCGTTTTATGAGTTTCACAAACTCCGTGAGGTGTGGGTTTTATCCTACTTGAGTTACACCCTGATTTAAGTACTTGCTGATGATTCGGTTGGTTTGAGGCCTTAAACAACCGTTTGATCCGTCCCAAATCTTGGAACCGAGGTGTGGAAGTTTTAGAAACTCCATTTGACAAAGCCAGATCAGTCTACCTGATCAGCCTTGGGCTTTGTTCATGCACAATTTGCGCTATAAATCGACCACAAAGGAGGCGCCTAAATGGCCATGGATTTCTGGGTTCACAAATGTGGAACCAGTGTTGGATGATTGGTCAGAACAAGAACCCAAGGGTTCTTCACTGCTCATGCGTGAATAGTATTCACGAATATTTTGTGAGAAAATGTGCTCTTACCGAAACAATTCAAATAGAATTGCTCATGTTTGGTTAATTAGCCCATGAGCTAATTTGAGTAATGGATTGTGAATTTGCATAACATGTTTGTGTGGGATTAATCATGTTAGTGTATATCATGTTTTATATATTAGCATGTGTCAGGAGAATTTTGTATTGAAATGACATAATGCATTTCATATGCAACTGATAGAACCTAAGTTATACTACAGCATGACATGAAAAATTTAAAGAAAACGAACATGGTAAGAAAGGAATTCTCACGTATGATTTTCCGTAGAATGGTGTTGAGATGGTCCTACACCACACGCTGGAGGAGCCCATGTATTGTTTGGAAGGTTCTCCAACACATTCGTTTCTCCGAGGGTAGTCCTATTATTTTTACCGACACTTTGGTAGGCATTTTCAAAACAACAAGTTTTGTTTTGAAACGTGTTTTTCTATATATGGTTTAGGCAAGTGAGGAGTCGGTGAGGACTCAAGACATGGATCACATGTAGACATTCAAGTAGGATCACGAATTTGTTTGAATGTGTAAGCTTTACATAGGACTATTGCATATACACTTAGGGTGGTTAAACGATTGCAGATTCCACCATCGGGCATTAGCTCACCCCCGCGAGGGAACATATTATTTCGTGCACAAGGAGTCGAGGCGACGCTCACTTTTAGAGGCCGATTGAGAAGAAAGCCGGTTTGTGGCTTTGATGGTGTTTTAGTTAGATACATGTATTAGAATGTTTTTCATTTTAATATATGTTGTATAAGAGTAATTTATTAACTCTTGAAGCTATGGTATATAGTTGATGTATATTGATGAGTATTGTTGTATGGGCCCAAGTGACTGTTTTTACTCATGTATATGTCTTATGATATTGCTTGGGACAGGCTATGTACTATGGGTAGAGCTCCCTGTACAAAGGAGACTCTGCTCAATTTTCGTGAGTGGTGTCGAGTAACCCAACATCCACTACTTTTCCGCAGGTTGACGGGTAGTCAACGGACCCCTTGGTTTTCAAGAACAAAAATCTTTTGTTTCGAAAATGATGTTTTTCTCACATTTGGCTTAGGTATGCAGAGAATGATGACTCGAGAAGTGAGTCAAGACCATCCATATATCATATAAACATTCAAGTAGAACACTTGGCTTTGCTTGATCTGCATTTATGTTGAATCATCGTGATGTGCACTAGTGGAAGTAACCCATGTAGGATAATTCAACTACTAGGCATTGCTCACCCTGTCGAGGGATCATTATTTCAAGTATAGAGAGTGTTCAGGAAGATGACACCCATTAGAGGTCAAGTTGGAGAAGTTTCCTGATTGTGGTTTGATTGATTATTTTTGTAAAACATGTACAGATTCTAAATTTAATATATGTTTGTATTATTAAGAGTGATGTAATCAACTTTGAACCATTGTAATATGAAGTTTGTTAGATTTTATGAGTATTGATAGAGAGCCCAAGCTATTATTTTACCATGTATGGGTCTCATGGACATTATATATAGGTTTTCTACTTCGTTGGGACAAAGGGTCAACTAGACACCCGGGGAATCTGGGCGTCACACATGCACCATTAATCATAAAAATTTTAGACCAAGGAAGTAGAGTGTGGCTTTTTACATGCAGAGTCTATGGCGGTCCAAACTATACCCTCAGGAAACAAATTTGGAGGGACTTCAACTCAGTCACTAATGGAAGAACTTCACCTTTCGTGAATCGGACCGTGAGGAGATGTTTCACGGTTTGTCAATTGTCAATTGGATCTTTGAACATGACTTGATTAATCTAGGCTTTGGCAGATCTGGTGTTAACCAAGCAGCCAAAGGCTTCGGCACCTTAAAGCATCGCCTCAATGGGAGGCGTCAAAAGCCTCAAGACGTTAAAAAAAAATATACACAACACACTGGAAACATACACTTTATTCAGTGAGGCTTCTCGAAGGTGTAAAGGTGAATGCCACACGGGAAGGTGACGCTTAGAAAAATGCTAATAAAAACCCTAAATCGGTGACATATATATGAAATCGATGAGATATCACTGAAATTTCTCAGAAAATATTGAAATATGGAAGAAAAAGAAAAAATCGCCTTAACTCCGAGGTTAGACTCAGGTACGCGCATAACCACCAAGATCATGAACGATTGTGCTATGGTGAAAAAGGGAGTAAGAAGAAAGAGGGGAAAAGGGAAAATAAAGAGAGTGTGTGTCGGGAATGTGGAAGAAAGGACCTAAGAAGGCTAAGAGCGAAGAAAAGGGGAGAAAAAAAATAACATTAATATGTGAAATAATAAAAAATAAAATGTTAATGATAAAATTATTTTAAATTTAATAAAATTAATATATTATAAAATATTTTATTCTATTTTATTTATTTTTACAGAATATAAAATATCATTTATTAATTATATTTGTAGTCATCACAAACATAAAAATGCCTCATATAATGCTTTTGCCTTTAAAAATAATGGTGTTAACCAACGTCGACACAATATTGGCTACAAACTTGTGTAACCTCTCTACCACCACCAGGCTAAAGACCTCTTACTAATATTAAATTTTATAAATAAGTTTTTATGTTTTTATTAAATTTTTAAAAGTCCTTTTTATCGATTTTATAAAAGTAAAATTTACTGTGCCTTTAAAATCATAAAAAATTAGTAATCATAATTTGTTTTACATTATTCAATAAATTAAAACTTAATTAAATTAGAATATTAAATATTTTATTTCTTTCATTAATATATTTTTTCTTAGAAAATTTCTATAACTTTTGAAAAATACTTAAAAAATATATCTACTAAAAAAATTAAATAATTAATCGAGATAATTTATAAATTAAAATTCATTTGATAAGATAATATATATATATATATATATATATATATATATATATATATATATATATAATTTTCAATAAGATAACGTATTAATATAACCTTTAAAAATATTAATTTTTTAGATAAATTAATTATTAAAATAAATTAATATCAATATCAAAATGACTTAATATAAAACATGTTTTGATAAAAATAACTTTAATTCTTATCATAAAGAAATATAAAGTTAATAGAACTTAGCATATCTTCATTTTACCAATATTTTGATCTTTACCCTCCGTCTAACTTCAAGTTCCAGGCATCATGATTAACTCATTCGGGTTTCATAAAGTTTGTTCACGAGAAATGGAATAGTAATCTCAGCCTTATGGAGAGCAACAAAATTATGGCGGCAACCTTCATGCAATGGAATAAGAAGGAGTTTGCACATACAGAAAAATAAGGAAAGATTATGGGTCAGGGCTTGAGGAATCCAAAGGCTTTGGTTTCATGGGAAATAGATACCAGCAAAGTTAAGAAACTTCAGATAGAGTTTGAGAACAATTCCTTAATCGAGGAGATTATGTGGTTTCAGCGCACCAAGGAGGATTAATTGGATCAGATCGATCTGTAGAAAGAAACTCAAAATTCTATTATGCATCTACTGTAGCAGGAAAATATAGAGAAAAGAAAAATCGATTCTTTAAAAATGAAAGAGGCCAAGGAGTAGATTTTAATTTTGATGATGCTTTTTTCAATCGAACCCGCCGGAGCTGTTGACTTATTAGCTTAACTGACTGCATGTTGATTATGCGGTCGGAATCGTGACCGCACTGGTCGGGTCTCGCTGGCCTGGAAGGCTGACTCCCTCTCGCAAAAACAAGAAAAGAAAGAGATCGGCGGGGTTCGCCTGCTACCGCCTCCGATGCTCAAGCTGCCCTTCAAGAGAAAGATCAACCGCAGGGGGAATGTTTTTTGGCGCACTTTCAATCGATAGGGTGACCCGTATTTATAGCATATGTTTTTCTCCCACTGATGGTGGTAAGATCTTTCCATTGGATGGGGTATTTTCTACTATCGCTATATCTGATAATAAGGGATAATAAGGAGCGCTTATTGAGAATTATTCTACTCCTCATTGGTGAGGATTTGGTTTAACACTATGATATCATATCAGGAATTATCCTACTTCTCTTACCACGAGCTTTTAGTTTGATTCTGCTGTGACATGGCTTTAGATTTGTCTATGCTATCGCCCTTGGGGCTAACAAACTGGCTTCGCTTTTGGGCCGGTGCTGGGGCTCGTGCGTTTAATCGGGCTTACCTTCTTGCTTACGAGCAATTCTCGCCCTATTTTTTAAACCCTATCAAATTTGAACCTACCAAGATAGAAGAGGCCGCCAAAATATGTTTCAAACTTTTGTTCAACAACAACATCCCAAATTCAATAAAGAACACATCGGGCTTGTTCCAAAGGCCCTCTTCACAGAGGAGATTAAGCGAGCCTTCTTGACATGGGACCTATTCAAGTCTCCGACAACGATGGCTTTGCATAAGCTTTACTGGTCAACTTGGGAAATAGTGGGACCCTCTGTGAGTGCTCATGGCTTTTAGTCTGCACTCACCTCCGCTCAATAGGCTCTCACCTGTGTGTCACCGCTTGGCCCGCCTCATGAAGTAAGCCTCACATGTGCCCGCTTATTGAAACCACACGGAACCCACCGCGACGGCAGCAATTCTAGAACCCGTCTGGGGGATCCCAGCTCCCAAATCTGGCCATTCCCACCGCATATAGAAAATTTGTTATGGTAAAATAAGATATTTATCCTTGAATTTCTTAATTTCTAAATCCTTTATTTGGAAGGATAATCCTTGATAAGGAAAAACAGATCTTATCCCTTAAAAGGATAATCCTTGATAAGTAAAAATAGATCTTATCCCTTAAAAGGATAATCATTAATAAGGAAAAACAGATCTTATTCCTAAAATAAGAACGGGGATTCGAGAACCGAGCCCTATAAATTGGAAAGATCCTCCATGAAGTAATGGTATGCAATTGCAACTATCTCAACCTTCTTCTTCTTTCTCTCATATTCTTTGACTTAATTATCGGGCGCCGGCCTTTATCAGTAGGATGGCCTTTGCGAGTTCACGTTGCGCGCTCATGCCTCGGAGATCAGACAAAAGTGGTAACAACAATTGAGTACCGTTTTAGGTCTAAGACCTTTGCTCGTGGGCCCGGCTCCCACGCGGTGCTTGCCTAGCGCGTCTCATGGGCGGTGAGGCGGCCCACTATATTAAAACCACACGAAACCCACAAGACGGTGTAGTCCTAGAACCCGTTTGGGATCCCGAGTCCCCCCAGCCGGCCATCTCACCGCATATGGGAAATTTGTTATGGGAAAATACGCAAAGCAGATATTTATCCCTGAATTTCCTAATTTCTAAATCCTTTATTTGGGAGGATAATCCTTGATAAGGAAAAGCAGATCTTATCACAAGGTTAATCCTTGATAAGAAGCAGTCTTATCCTTAAAGGATAATCCTTAATAAGAAAACAAATCTTATTCCTAAAATAAGAACAGAGATTTGAGAACCGAGACCTATAAATTGGAAAGATCCCCGCGGAGTAATAGTATCTGATTCAATATCTCGGCCTACATGCTTCTTCCTCTCCATATTGCTGAGTTAATCATCGGAGAGGCGGTCGTTGGCCCACCGTCGTCGGATCGCCCTTTTTGTAGGTTCATATTACGCCGCTCATGCCACGGAGATCAGACAAAAAATTAGTAACAACAATTCTGAGTACCATGGCTTTTTAGGTTTAGACCAGCCTTTTCAGTAGGCGGCTCCAGCGTGGAGCCGCACTTTGCTCTCGCCTCATAGGCCCAAGGTTGTAGTCTTTATGGCTTTAAGTCGGACCCCATTGCTTTCAATGGGCGGTGCCATAGGCCCTGCTTCGTCTCATGAAGCGACCTAAGGTGGCCCTATGTGAAACCACCACGAACCACGCCGAGATGGTGCGGTCATAGAACAGTCTAGGATCCAGTCCTCGGTAGGCCATCTCAGCATATGAAATTTGTTATGGGAAAATACGTAAAGCGGATATTTATCTAGAATTTCCTAACCCCAAATCCTTTATTGGAAGGATAATCCTTGATAAGGAAAACATATCTTATCAGCCCGAAGGATAATCCTTAATAAGAGGAAAACGAGATCTTATTCCTAAAATAGACGGAGATTTGGGGCCAGGCCCTATAAGTGGAAAAATCCCCACGGAATTAATGGTATGCAATTCCAACTATCTCAACCTCCTTCTTCTTCCTCTCTATATTGCTGACTTAATCATTGGAGAGGCGGTCGACCCACGGTCCTCGGATCGCCCTTTTTATAGGTTTACATTGTGCCGCTCATGCCTCGGAGATCAGACAAAAAATTGGTAACAACAATTGTGAGTACCATGGGTTTTTAGGTCCAAACCCACCCTTCAATGGGCCGGCTCTACGTGATTGCTTTGCTGGCACGCTGCCTCATGGGCGGCCCAGTACCATGGTTTTTAGGTTTAGACCTTTGCTCAATGGGCCCGGTGCCCGTGCAAGCCTTCTTTGCATTATGAAGCGGCCCAGTGCGGCCCTCTTTGTATTAAAACCTGCGGGAGCACTTGAGACGGTGTAGTCACAGGGCAAGTGCGGGATCTAGTCCCCAGCCGGCCATCTCACCGCATATGGGAAATTTGTTATGGGAAAATACGCAACACATATATTTATCCTTGAATTTCCTAATTTCTAAATCCTTTATTTAGAAGGATAATCCCATGATAAGGAAAAACATATCTTATCCCTTAAAAGGATAATCCTTGATAAGAAAAAACATATTTTATCCCTTAAAAGGATAATCCTTAATATGGAAAAACAGATCTTATTCCTAAAATGAAACGGAGATTTAAGGAGCCCGAGCATAAATTGGAAAGATCCCAGCGGAGTAAGGTATGCAATTCAGTGTCTCGACCTCCTTAACACCATCTCCATGTTGCTTTGAGTTAATCATCGGAGGCGGTCGGCCACCCAGGTCGCGGGATGTCCTTTTGTGGAGTTCACATTTGCAGCTCATGCCTCGGAGTTAGATAAAGTGGTAACAACGATTGGCGTCATGGGAATCAGAGCAAAGGTCGCGGCGGTTGGCGAGAGCTTAGCTCATTTCTTTGTCGATGGCCCTACATCACTGGGCTCGGTCGATCCCCGTTTCCACATACGGTTCATGCGGGGTAGTCGCGATGTCATGCGACTAGTGATCGATCGCGAAAAGATCAATTCCTCCACATTGGCATCGAGGCATGGAGGAAGAAGGAACGGCAGAAGAATGAAGGAGTTTGCAAAGTCGTGTTGAGCGTCACAGCGAGATAATGACTAGTTCTGGACTCGGATTGGAGAAGCGCTGACCACACAGGAATAGGTATTATCAATAAAGCTTATTTTAAAGCATTCTCTGTCCAATCTTCTGATAGCCCACTTACAAAGTCGGATAGCTCAAGCATACATTCGACCCGTCATGGTTAATGCAGTTAGCAGGACTAATCCGGATGGCTCTACATGACTTGTCCGGCTCAGTATGGTTAATGCCTAGTTGGCTCATTACAATGTCCGGATGGTGCAAATGCCTTGTCCGGCCCAGTATGGTTAATGCCTAGCTGGCTCAGACTAAAGTCCGGATGGCGTAAATGCCACTGTCCGTGACATAGTTAATGCCAGTGGCTCGGTTCAAAGTCCGGGATGGCGTACATGACTGTTCGACCTAGTACGGATTAATGCTAGTAGCTCGGTGTAAAGTCACGGAATGGGGCTAAATGCCACTATCGGGAAGCTGATATGGTTGATGCTGAGTGGCTCCAGCTGTTGGATGGCGCTAATGCCACTATCCCAGGCCTAGTATGGTTTATGCGCTGGTTCATAAAATCATGGGTAAGGTGTGTCAGCAATTACGTAAAAGGCCCGGACTTAAACCACAAGCTGCGGCACTTTATAATGCCGGCGCAGCTCCCAAGGTATGCAGCACTTCCTTAATGCTAGACTTACGGTTTCTAAGCGATCCCAGCACTTTCTTAAGACCGGACTTACGCTCTAGCCGTGCGGCACTTCCTTAATGCGGACACGGCTCTTTCTTAATGCGGGACTTCGATCTAAGCCAGTTTGACACTTTGAAGACGGACATGCGGCTCTGGCCGATCTGGCTTTCAGACCGGACAGCTCTAAGAATTTGTCACGACACTTCCTTAATGCTGAGACTTATGGCTCCAAGCTATCGACCGCTATGTGCGGACCGGCTCTAAGCTTTCTAGCACTTTCAAAAGACCAGACTTATGGCTTTAAGCCATTCGGCACTTTCAAAAGACCAGACTTTTGGATCTAAACCATCTGGCACTTTCAAAAGACCATATTTCTGACTCTAAGCCGTCTGACACTTCCTTAATGCTAGACTTCTAGCTCAATGAAATCTGCTCTTAGACCGGACTTTTTGGCTCGACCGTTTGGCCTCCAAGGTGACTTCGGCTCTGGCCGTCGGCACTTTGAACCATACTTACGGCTCTAAGTCGTATGGTGAGGTTCTTAATGCCATGCTTCGGCTCTGGCCGTCTGACAGAGCTGCTGTGCGGACTTACGGCTGCAAGCCGTCGGCACTTTCTGAGGCCAAACTTGTAGATTACAAGTCATCGCACTTTCAAAGGCTAGACTTGTGGCTCTAAGCCGTTTGCCACTTTCAAAAGTCCATCATTTAGACTCCTAGCCCGTTGACACATGCTTAAACACAGCAATGGCTCTTAGCCTATGCCTTCTTTCTCTTCACCACTTGAGGGTAGAGCATCGTCTTGTTCCTCAGGTGACTAATCGGAAGTAGGACGAAGCTAACTAAGGCCTTGTAATCTCGGCTTGGGGGCTCAATAAACTATTATGAAGGACTACGGGACCTAGATCCATCAAGAACAAAATGTTCACCCCGAACGACCTCTCCTAGCAACGGACGGGGTATGACGTATGTAAGGAAAGGGGCTGGAGCCTAACTCCTGCGAGTTCTTCACTGAAAATAGGAGCTCGCTGTGCTCCCTCTTAGTGATCTCGAGCAATCGACTAATGTTAAGAAACATGCGGTTCACAAGCGCTTTATATCCAAACACACGTTCAATGCACGCATTAATTCTCCCAGTCCCTTCAACTTTCTCCACTCAAGGTTTAAAAGCAACGTATTTTCTAGGCGAAGAATGCCCAACCTTCAGCTAGAAAAAGGGAATTAATGAGTACCATGGCTTTTTAGGTCCGGACCTTTCTTTCCAGTAGGCGGCTCTGCCTTGAGCCCACTACAGCCGCCTGTAGGCGAGCCTAGAAATTTGTGAGTACCATGGCTTTTAGGTGCAGACCCACTACTCGATAAGCCGGTGCCGCGCGGGAGGCCACTACTAGCCCGCCTCATAAAGTGGACGAGGCGACCTTAAATTAAAACACGTGGGACCCGCCCAAATGGTGATCTGGGAACTAAATGCAGGATCGAGTCCCAGTAGGCCATCTCACCGCATATGAGAAATTTGTTATGGGAAAATATGAAAAGCAGATATTTATCCCTGAATTCCCTAATTTCTAAAATCCTTTATTTGGAATGATAATCCTTGATAAGGAAAAACAGATCTTATCCCTTAAAACGATAATCCTTAATAAGGAAAAACATATCTTATTCCTAAAATAAGAACGGAGATTTGGGAACCGAGCCCTATAAATTGGAAAGATCCCCCACGGAGTAAGGTATGCAATTCCAACTTTCTCAACCTCTTTCTTCTTCCTCTCCATATTACTGACTTAATCATCGGTGGGCTTGCCGACAACATTATGATCAACCATGAAGTTCTGCACTCCATGCGAAGTAGAACCCACAAGAGAGGAATCATGCTCATAAAGATCAACTTAGAAAAAGCATATGATCGCCCTTCCTGGAGCTTCATTAAAGACACTCTCCAAACTGTGGGTCTTCCAAATGACTAGGTCAGGAATATGATGCACTGCATTGATTAAGACAACGAAAATGTTAATTTTATGGAGTGAAAAAATGTTGGAGTGGTTTAAACCTACCATAGGAATTTGCCAAGGTGCAATACAAGAAATATGAGGTATAGTAACATAGTTTTAGTAGGGGTTATTATATTTTCTTACTTAAAATTAATATAGCCGCGTTTATTGAATTGATGCGGCCAAAGGAAATTTTTATCAATCTTTTAGCCATGAAAATTAATTGGCCCTACTATATACGTTCCTTTATTCGCATAAAAAATAAATCCCCTGCTATACATTGGCCCAATTGACGAGGCTAACCTTTGGCCGTTGCTATAGATAGCTAATTAGATGCGTCGACGTCTGACCACTACCATATACCTGGTAGATGACATGTCCCTAATCTTTCCCAATCTTACAGCTACCATATACCTAGTAATGGATGGCCACCATATCTCTCTATTTACGCTCTCTCACTTCGAGATCTCTCTCTACACGATTTCCTACGCCCTTTTGCTCGGGGGCGTCTCTCCCCTCACGATGTCGAGTTTTTGCCTTTCATCTTGAGAAGAAGCGAGATCGAATCAACTTGTATGAAGTCGAAGAAATCGAGCTTTGACCTTAGCTGGTAATGGAGGTAAACTACGGCTTTGCTTTGGCTTAACCATTCCTCATTAGTAGCCGCAACCTTTAGCTTGCGAGTTTTTTTTTCTTTGGCTTTGATTAATAAGAAAACCTTTGCGCATTATTTTCTTGCAGAATCTAATGTAATTGTTGAATGAGTTCGTGGTTAATTAGAATTATGAATTTATGGTTAACGTTTCTGTATGCATGTCACATGTTTGACAAATGGTTTAACATAAAGAAATAGGTAGTAAAATGTTTAATTTTAGGTAGATGACACTGCGGTTGGTTCCCTTGCTATTGTGCATAGTAAGAAGTGGTGCAGTGGGGGTTTGTTGAGAAAGCTTTTGTGGGGGAGAAAGAAAGGTAACAACAAGAAAATGGCCCTCTCTATGTTACCATATTACATATAAAACAAAGTGACTATGAGGTTGATGCACAGGGTTTGGTTGACAGTGGTTTTTCTTTTCTTTTTTCTTTTGTTTGTTTGTTTATTTTTTCTTTTATTCCACTTTTTGGAGAGGGGAATAAGTACAAGAAGGTTTGTCTTCCATTAGTTGTTTGACATAGAGATATTTGAATCTTGGCTTGTACTGGTGTATATAACTGCTGAAACAAAAAAAAATTGAGAATGTAAAAGTGAATAAGTGAGAAGATTTATTGAGAAGTGGATCTTCTGATGAGTTGAATAAAGAACGCTTGTTAAGAGATGGTTCATTGATTCTCGTGTCTTTTATCTAACCCAAATCATTTTTAGGCGAGTCCTTACAGTTATTATCATTTTTATGATTGCATGTCCACAGTTGTTCACAGTTCCAAACAGCTACTCTCCCGATATGCGACCCAGGTGATCTCATTTGAGGGTGAAGGTACGGGGAGGGACATAGAACTCTGAGTCAATGCGCAATTTACGGAAATCTAATGAAAGCATCCGGCTATACTAAGGTGCGACGTGAATCTGGATATCCTTTGTTTTGATTTGGTTCAACCATTTTGCTTTTCTCGACATTTCTTTACACACATCATATTTCATATCGTATGTCTTGTTGAGCTATGCCTTCCACACTTTGAAATGATTTAAGCATTGAGAGGTTTGAATATTAAATTATGAAAGACTTTGATGATCTTTGTAGTTCCATTTCAAATTTTGCTTCGCATTGATATGGAATGAAATTTGAAAACCATTCCCCAGGAGGGAGGCAGTAGGGCGAGAATTTGCTCGAGTTTTGGCCCATAATACTACTTATAAAGTAAAAAAAAATACCAATCTAATATTGGTTCGAAAAAAATGTCCAAATTAGTTTTAAAACCCTTGTTTGTGACTACGGTTTTAACTTTAAGCTTAAAACCACTTGAGTCACGGCCCTACGACCTGGCTTGAGGACGTATTAGTTTTAGACATTTTTCAAAGCTTTATACTAAATTGATATATATATATATATATATATATATATATATATATATATATATATATATATATATATATATATATATATTTTAAGGTATTATTTTGGGACAAAACTCAGAATGATCTCTATCTTTGAACACATACGAGACGAGATGAGGCGGTAGCATGAAGATTTGCAGTGAGCTTTGTGGGGTTGCAAGGCATTTACATGATGGAGCAACAACATCGATTTCCTTGAGTCTTGACCTTTAAAAATAAAAGGAAAATACCAAGTCTTTGTATCAAGAGATGCATTTGGGAAATAGTAGACGCATAGAACCTTTAGTGCAAATTCAAATTTTCTTAATGTAATATTTATGATATAAAAATTGAAGGTGTATGCTTGAACACGGACCCTTTTCGAATAACAACACAAAGTGCCACAAATTTAAAAATATATATATATTGTTAATGTATTGAATTATAAAAATAAAAAAAATTAACTTTAAAATCTTTATACTTTTATCAAAATCCCCAACCCCACATGATAAATGGAGATGGGCCAGCCTATAAAGACATTGTTTTTCTTAACAAAGTAACAAATGTATATCCTAAAGTTCAAATTATCTCTTGACTTGAATAGAACAATTTACATATATCCTAATTCCTTAGTTGATTAACCGGCTCTTGGTATCAACCCCACTCAAATTCCACATCTATAGAAGCGTTTTTGTCAACGTCTATCCATTGGTAAGGAAGATGGGTATAATGGCATTCCATTATTCCTTGGTGTCGTTGATGTGATAAATCTTTTATTCTTGATTCTATTGAAATGGTGGCTTGATTCTTTGTTGGGGCATAGTTTTTATGAGGCAACTCCCCTTCCCCATTCCATTTTGATAATTTTGAGATGATGAACAACACGTGTTAGGCTGGTTCCATGGTAATCTATTTCTTGTCTCCATGTCATGTGGATTCTTCTTGGACATTTAAAGTGTTGTTCTAGATTTCTCTCTTGCAAATCTGTAGATTTCACTTTCTTGGTATTATCATTGATGGATCTTTCATACTGGTTGTGCAGGTTTGGTGTGTTAATGGCCAAGAGAAGATTCTTCTTTGACTTTTGACCGGGCAAAGGAATTTTACGAGTGCGATTGCTTTCCGTGCTGATATTCATATTGGAAATGATAAGGAACACTTGATTGACACACGCATGATTTGGGAAGAAGAAGAGTGTTAGGTGATAAACATTTCGATGTTACCATATTACTACTTTTAGTATATATGTTCTATATGTTGTGCAGCAGGCAACAACTTAAAAAAATTTCAAGAATGTATTCTTGATTTTTCCATTATAATTTTTTGCCCGGTTGATCATACATGTTGGAAATTTCACCACTTTTTGTTAGGTTCTTATATGCAGAGCATGTTTCTTGAAGTAGTGAAAGTGGTTACACATTTTCACCCACTTTTTCTATTTTAGCATCTGAAGTAGTTTTGGTTTCCCTAACATAAGTTATCTTCACCATGATGGTACTTTTTTTTTCCATAGACTGATCTCTCTTAGGTTTTCTTTTCTTTATTGGTTATTTCTCAGTATATTCTCAGAAAATGTTGTTTTGCTCGAATCCTCGATGGTCAGTGCATCGTTAGCATCTCCATTTTTGTGCATCCAATCCCTTATATCTGGAGAACTTGGGCTGGTGATGCTTTAAGTGTTGTTATTGTGCATTTTCTTAGGGTTTTCTTCGTCGAATTAAATGTACATTGAATTCTTTCTTTTCTTTTTTTTTTTGTTTTCATTTTTCTGTTAATGAACGTCGTCTATTCTTGTTTTTTTTTTCAAGTTAATGTTCATGCATATCTTTGTTGGAACATGATTGATGCATGCTTGATTTCCATTTGGTGTTTTTAAAAGCGAAGCGTAGTACTATGCATAATCAGTGTGTAGTTAAACAATGTGTTTCAAAACACATAAATCTGGCAGTGAAGATGATTACTAGGAAAATAAAAAAGCCTATTTGAATGTTTCGAGAAAAGCAGTTTTAGAACAAATTTTTGTTAAAGAGAGAGTTCCCACAGACGGTCGGTAAAGAGAGAGTGAAGTCATGGTGTCATTCCCATTGGGTGTCTGATAAGTATAAGAGCAATGGGAGGAAGGAGGGCAAAAAATAATAATAAAAATGTAAAAGAAGAAAATGAGCTAGAAAAGACAACATAATTCTAGACCATCATGTTTCTCACATAGCTTCAACCCTTTTAAAGTAACTTACCCTTGCTGACTTTTAGTGTCTCGCCTCTTGTCCCTTATATACAAATCTCCCAGTAGCTAGAGAGGAGGGTACATATATATATATATATATATATATATATATATATATATATATATTGCCATTCTTACTTTTTAATTGTTTCTATATTTTTATATAGCCTAAGATGTACGGGATGGAAACAAAAGAGATTTTCTCTATTCTAAATATTATGGCTATTGCAAAAGGAGAAAAAGTACACCCATTTATCATTCTCAGAATATTATTTCTTCTTTTCTCTTGGCATTTTTGTGTTGCATATCTTGTGTCCATGAGTGAATGTTGCTAACAAGCACATGGTTACTTGTTTCAAGGATTGAGAGGGCTCTAGCTAGGATTTTGTTTGGATTTCATATTCGATGCATCTAGCAGCAATGACACTTCATGAAGCCCCTCCCTCTAATCTTACTCATCACTCATGATGAAATGCTCAAGACACAGAAAAAAAGAAAAGGTGAAAGAAAGATAGACATTAGACAATGATAAAAAATGAAGCAAAATATTGCTTCATCTCTTCTATAATTACCATTTCAACTTCCAATAATTTCCTCATATATTTTTCTGTGTAATTGGGATATTGTATATGGCTGCTTATGATTGGAGAAGTTTCAAGATTACATCATTTGATTATCTCCTCGCCATAGCATTCCACCAACATAAACATACATTCTGCTTTGTTACTAAGAATTTGGTGTCTTGGTATCAATGACCTTGAAGCATGTTTGATAAATTAATTATAAACATTAGGTTTTTTGAATACCACGCAGCACATGTAAACTTGTTTTGAATCATTTAGACAAAATCATAACAACCCTTTTTGTTTTCCATAGGCGTAGGCTGGCACATTATGAATTGTTCCTATGGCTAGGGGTCAACCCGAACCAGGCGCAAGCCATCCTTATAGTCGGGGTCAGCCTGAGCCGTGGCTATAAATCATCTTTATGATTGGGTGACCACAAACTATAGCTATAAACCATCCTGTAGTTGAGGAATTCGATCACAAAGCGTGACTATAAACCACATATGGTAGAATTGACCTGGCAGTGGTTATAAACCATTAAGATGATCAGGTCAACCACAAACCATGGCTATAAACCACCACATGGCGAGTCAACCACAAGCCAAGTGGCTATAAACCACCCTATAGCTAGTGGTCAGCAAAACCCTGACTATAAACCATCCCATATGGTTGAGGTCGACCCTGAGCCACGGCTATAAACTATGCCAAATTATTGAACAATGGAAGAGCCTATAAGTAGCGGTTTTTATGAGTAGCCGCGTCTATAGGATTTTCCCACCACCTATAACCGTGCTATCTGTGAGTTGTCTTAATCCCATGGCCCATATTTATAGTTCCATTATCTTACTTTTAGTCGAGTCGATGGCCAGCGGCTAAGGCTTTCTTCCTAGTAGTGGTGATGCCATGTCCCCTTACCTCTTTGTTCTTTGCATGGAGTCGTTGGTGCATTTGATAAATCAGATTGTCCAGGAAAGGGGTGGTCACCTATAAAACTATTGTGTCACTTGATTTCCCTCACGTTTGTTAACTTAGAAATATATATATATATATATATATATATATATATATATATATATATATATATATATATATATATATATATATATATATAAAACATTAAATTTTAAAAAAAAGAAGTTTTGAATACATTTTGGTCTTCTTTGTGTTTTCCAAAATTAGTTTCAAAAACACAAAGCGAAAACATATCCTAAATTTTTTGTTTTAAAGGTTTTACTTTATAAAGTAAAGAACTAGGGGATTAAAACGCACAAAATTAAATGTGTTTTCACAATGTATGAAATTAAACTCATATTAAAGGTGTTTCTTCAAGTATTTTTTATCATAATTTTTTAGGTGTTCATTTAAAATTTGAATTTATGTTAAAAATGACATTTATAAAGATAAGTTTATTTATAATCCAGCAAATTTTTTTTTTTTTTATAATTCCACAAAATTGATTGAAAGGACAGCTTCTACAATTCTACAAAATCAGATTCATGCTAAAAGTCTCTTTTAATTTCAATATAAGTGAATATAATAAAAAAAACAAATTTTTTTATTAGATGACTAATATAAAATTGTGAAGCCCCTGAGGTCTAATTTAAATGATAAAAAAGTAGGAAGGGTTGCCGAAAATCCCTAACTCTCTCTCTCTCTCTATATATATACACCGTAAATTCATTTCCTTTGAAGGTGTAATTGATATAAAAATCATATAAAATATCTTTTGAATAAACCCTTTTAATATAAATTTGATTTTATGAAATTTTGGAAGATACTTTCTTAAGAGACACTTTTCGGAAATTCATTTTTCTGTAAAATATTTTAATATAATGTTGTCCAAAATGCCACTTTCGTTAGCATGTACATGTCCTTATTTTTCTATATAATCATGGATGTTCGGATCAATTTATGCGAACATCGACTAATCCCACAAGTTTTGAGATAACTCGAATTTGTGATCATTGTGTAAACCCCAAAGTGTTAAACTAATTGAGCTACCCCTCAAGTTTAGCACACGTCTTTCTTAAAATCCCAATAACAATAACAAATATTTTAAAACTTTAAGTTGTCTAAGGATAATAATTTAGAACTTAAACTCATTGGGTTTTAAGTGTGAAATCTGCATGTTTAAAAAAAAGCGTGAAATCTGCATAGGTTAGAAAAGGAAAAAGTTGCAAAAAAGCCTATGTGTTTTATCAAATATCTTACTTACACTTCAATTTCTTTTTTTTTTTTTTTTTGTCCGAAGAGGCTCTTACATATTGTAATTTACTCTCTTAACCCACGAATTTAACTATGACTTATATCGTTAAAGGTCGAATCTTTGTTAAAATGACAATTAATTATTGACATAATATTCATGTGACACATGAAACCAACTCCTCAGTCTCCCTCACCAAACCCATGAGTTGGACTGACCGCCCCACCTAGTAACGACCTGCACTTTGACCCCCACCCACTCGGATCAACTGGTTACAATCGTTCAAGCCATTTTTTAAAAATATTTTGAACTCTAAATTTTTATTAAAATTTTATTTTAGTTTAAAATCTACTAAATAAAAAATTTATTTCTATTTTTAAAATATAAATCAATTATTCTTTATTTTAAATCTATTAAAATTTTATTTTAATTTTTAAAATATAAAAAATAAAAAATAAAAAAATATAAATTTATTTTTAAAATATAAATACCCTATTCATTATTTTAATTTTTTTTAATTATTTTAATTTTATATATAGTTATTTCATTAAAATAAATTAGATTTTAATTAAAATATTTAATATCTTTAATAAATATATTTGTTGATAATAATTAATAATATAATAAATAAATAAATAAATATTAATATTCTAAAATAAATTTTATTTTAAAAAAACTCATATTTATCAAAATTTGTATTAACTTAATACATTAAAATATCTTAATTTTTAAAATAGATTTGTAACTAAAGTGTTAGCAGTCAAAAAAATAAAAATAAAAATATTAAATATTAAAACTCATTCATTTAAAATAAATTAGTTTTTAAATGGAATATTATTTAATATGAATGTTAAAACTTATCAATTTGAAATAATATTTAATATATTTTTGAAGAGAAAAATAATTTTATTGATTTAAGCGCTAATACAAAAACCATAAATGATAAAGCGATATCGAGTTAATAACGTAATAAAATGGGCACGAGCACATATTTGATAGTTGAGCTGTATTTGATAGTTGAGCTTGCAGTAACTTAAAACACGAAAAATGAATTTTCTTGAAAAATGGCAAAATATTAAATCGTAGCTATAATATAGGTTGGCACAGAAATTTTTAATCTTCGGATAATGAAACAAACAACACTTAGTTAGTTAGGTTTAGTTGGGGGTCAGGGAATGATTTGGGTCTTTCACGAATTTCGGGGCAAAAAAGAACCCAAATGGGTGGGTGACACATGGCATGCATGCCATGTAGATTTGTCTAGTCTATAAAAACAGACCGGTGGAGGAAAAGAGAGAAAATAGAGGAAAAGGAGAAGAAATGGAGAGAGAAAGAAAGGGAGGAAGGAGAAGATCATTAGCTTCTTCCTCTAGAATTCTTATGTTCGACGGTCGGAGTCGTCGGGCACATAGTTAAGTTGGTGACAATCCAAGAGGGTAGAGATTTTCCTACTGCGGTTAATTTATAGGGTGTTGTGTAGGGCCTGTGGCCCGAGTTCCGCTAAATTAGATCTCTGGCGTGTGTGGGCGTTTAATAGTGTGTGACTGTTTCCACCCAGGCCGTGCGGCTAGGTGTGGGACTAGTTGGCCCGCGTAGAGTTGTGTGGCACGTGTTTCCACGGTGGGGTGGTTGGCCATGTGGGATTTGTCGCGGAGTGTGGTGCCGAATGGCGGAGTGTGGAGATTGGCCTTGTAGGGCATGTTGGACGTGTAGGGCATGTTGGCCATGTGGGGCATGTTAGCCGTCTAGCCGTGTGGGGTCATCTGGTCATATAGGGTCGTGTGACTAAGTTCCCACCTAGGGTCGTCTGGCCATGTGGGACCGGTTGGCCGTGTGGCGCCCTCTGGCCGTGTGGGGCCGTTTGGTCATGTAAAGTCGTGTGATGTGTTTCCACCTCAGGGTCGTCTGGACGTGTGGGATTGTTTGGCCGTGTGGGGCTGTTTGGCCGTGTAGGGCGTGTGTCTGTGTTTCCACCTCAAGGTCGTTTAGCCAGGTGGTGGGATCCCCAGTTGGTCATTTGGTCTTAGATTGGATCGATGCTTGCCCGGCCTATTGTACGAGGGGAAACGATCGTCGGTTGGATGCAGTAGCTCGGCTACTGTCTGTGAAGTAATTAGCCAGGTTGGATCTGATGGCTCTAGCTCTTTGTACAGCTAAGCGGATGAGCCACGATTGGCTAAAGCGGTTGGCCAGGTCGGTGAGCGGGTGTCGCCCAGACTGTTTCGTTGCTAGTTAACCAGGTTTGTGCAAGCTGTTTAGAGTCGATTTCATGAATTCTGCGAGTTGTTTGAGGCATGCTTCGGAGGCCTATTATATGGATTGATTGAAGTGTCATCCCTTGGTTAAGGGATGACATGTTGAATGGCAATATGTATGCCTATACATATTAGATTGAGATTGAAGTGTTTGGGTTCCATTGCGTGGTGATTGAGTGGCACGTTGTTTGTGTATGAACAAGGCCATTGCATGGCTTGTTGTAGGCTGGTTGTGGACATGTCGTGTCACCGGCTAGGCACAAGTTAATGTACGTTGCTACTCGAGTGGTAGTGACTTGTGATGTCAATGTATGTGTGTATGATATGTTGGCATGAAATGTATGATGTATTTGGAATTTGTATGCTTTCGATATGAATGTCTAAATGTTGCATGGATAATTATCCATGAGTAGGCATGCACATATTGCTCTCATTATATATGTAGCATGGTATGAATAGGCAATGGCATGAATGCATTGCATTATGCATTAAGACATCACATGGCATGGGTGTGAGTGCAAGGTAAAAATCGACAATGTGTTAGGTGTTCGATGGGATGTCATGGGGACATGGTTGATCAACACTGTGTTTGATGTTCAATGGTGGACTCGGTAATAGGGGACAACATCCAAAATGAGTCGCACGGTTTTGAAAATGAAAAATATGTGTGTTGGGCATAACAAGTTGGGGTAGATCTCCCCCCAAGGTGAAAGACCCGACATTCGTGGTTAGACATGATCACCGGTGGTGAAAGACCGTAAAAATGTTGGAACGGTGTGCGACGTCTGGTTACTACCCAAATAGTGTTGTTTCATACTCTTAAAAGTCCGGGTTTTGAGCACTCTTTGCGTAGTAATCAACCAAATTGACCTAGTTGGCACGTTGATGATCTAGCAAAACCGATGTTGTTTTTATAGCCGGGTTTGTAGTTTTCTTAGGCTATAAATATTGAAGATAGGGATCCAGCTCGAGCATGAAGAAATAAATTGGAACAAGCTCTGAGAACCAGAAGCGAGCAGAAGCAAGAAGAGAAGAAAGAGAAAACCCGCACCAATTTGCATGAGGTGTGAAATTTCGCAACCCCACCTCTTGAAATTTTGCAACCTCACGAGAATTTTTCAGCCATTCTTGTTGACTTTTGTTGCTCTTTTTTATTTCTTCCCAAACTATCCCTATGTAATAGTTTCTTGCTTTTGACAATTTGGTAATTTGTATGGTTTTGGTTGTATATAATCCCAAAACAACGATCTTGGAAAATCTTTCGAGTATAATTTTTTATTGAATTTTAGGAAGCATGAACAAACTCCTGTTTTCTTCAAAAAACATTCACTAGCCAAACACCCTGCGGGGATGACAACTCGAAAGGATGAGTGGCTAAACCCTCCTTCCTTGAAGTGAAGGCCTTTAGACGAGGAACATGGTAAAAGCCGAGGGGCCTCATGTTTCAACATAGGTATTCTCTTTCATTGATGTTCTCCTCGATTTTAGGTTTCAATCCCTTCGATTCACCTTGAATGGTTAGTATATAGTAAGCTTTTATGGCTCATTGGATGCTTATTGCTAGATCTAGTGATGTTGATTAGTTATCATTTATGAACCTTTGGAATGTGACTCAAGGAGATAGGTTTTGTGAAACCCTGGAAGATCCATATTTCTAAGGAATGGTAGAACAGCAAATTTTGGTCAAAATCCAAAATTTTTCTAAATCTCAAATGACAAAACGGACTTCACCGTTGGAATCGTCTCGCGAAATCTAGCTACCACATTGAATTTCGTCGAATTCCGAGACAATCGAAATTTCACGTTTTTCGAGACACCAAGAGTTATGCTGGACACTTGGCATGTGATGAGTGGCTCACAGTGTGCCACGTGTCAAATGTGAGATAAGTCAAACAATGAGCTCAAGTGTGGGCCATAGGTGACATGTGGCATCATGTCATAGGAGGGAAATCCATGGTAAATGGATAAGAGGATAAGGTGTAATCCTAAGGGCCACTAAAAGTATGACATGTGGCAAGTGAGATGACATCTCACTTGACCTATATCTTCTCCCAACCGGTTTGGGGGGGGAAAAGAGAGAGAAAATAGAGAGAGAGAAAATAAGAGGAAAAGAGGAGAGTTTTGAGATAGGTCTACGCCTCTCTAGATTTTTCGAGACGTCGATTAAGGTCGAATTCCAGCGAGACAAGAGGCAAAGTTGATCCTAGCTGCGAGCTGCGAGTGAATCTTTGGTATTGTGGGTTTAAATGACTCCGGAAGGGTAGGGTTTTCTCCTACTTGGTTACTTCTTGTTTAAAAAGGCCATGAAAATGGTTTTGAGTGTTGTGAGGTCGGAAATGGCCATGGTCGGGTTCCCAGGAAATGGGCCAAGTGCTTGATGGGGGTTGTCATTGGACAGCCGCGTGCGTATGGGACTATTAAAGTCAGTTGATGGTTGTTGAGTCGTCCAAGTGTTTTGCTTGCATGATATTGCTTAAAATGAATGGTTTGGAATGTGTGTGGAAAATGATATGTTAATGCATGCTAAATTGATGTGTTAACATGATTGTTGAATTATATGGAATATAATTGTGTATGAGCCATTGGAATTTGATATTTGAATTGTCATCATTGCATTCATGTGCACGGTTACATCGCATAGAGTCGGGTGTGGGTGCACGTTATAGTTTTTCACTACTCTTGGTGAATGTGGGTTGAGTTTGTCTTTGGGACTATGTCTAATAAAGACTCATAGTACAAATCATAAAATGAAAAGTAATTAATGTGTGTTGGGCGAAGCAAGAAGAAAGATTAGTCCCCTTAGGTGAAAAGTTCTGTGTGGGTGTAAGAGACCCGCGGTGTGAGCCTAAAGTTTTGTACGGGTGTAAGAGACCCGCGGTATTATCTGAAAAGTTTCGTATGGGTGTGAGAGACCCGCGATGCTATCCGAAAAGTTCTGTGTGGGTGTAATAACGGACTACGGTGTAAGCGAAAAGTTACGTTGTCGAGAAAACACCGCGGTCGCGTTATCGCTTAGACTGGGAGTTGAGTGATAAGTGTCGGATTGACTCGAGATTGGTTACCCATTGGCAACTTGCATTGGAGTGTTGGCAAGTAAATGAGCTCGATATGGGTGTCATTGGTATTACCAGTGACAATTGCCACACTTGGCATGGGCGTAATGTGAGGGGAGTCGGTGAGTGACTCGAGGGTATGGGCCTTAGAGCATTTCATGCATGATCTGATATTCCATGTATGAATTGTAAATTGTATGGAATGTGGATGTTGTGATGTGCCATTGCATGTGCATTTTAGTTGGGAGTAGCCCTTGTAGGAAAACTCAACTACTGAGCATTACTAACCCCGTCATGGGATCCCCCTTTCAGGTACACGAGAAGACGACGCTCCTTCGAGGCCAAGTACGAAGAAGGCCGGGTTGTGGCCTTGAGAAGCATTTTGTAAAATATATTAGAATTATCTAGTTTTAATATATTTCAGCATGTAAAAAGTGTATAAGAGTTGTACATCAAACTCTTGTGAATTTTTATAAGAAATGGGTTATTTGTAAGAAAAATTATATAGGAATAGGTCTCGATATATGAGACATGTGAGTCGTGTGATATCGGGAGCACCGATATCCACGAGGTTTTCACGGGTTGGCGGGTTGTTATCGGGACCCTGAGTGGGGCATCCACCATTTTTAAGCGATTGAGAACATTAATGGACATTGAATGTCATTTGCAAAGGTAGTTATTGAGGGTCAAGTTTTATAGTTAAACCCGAAAATGGAGTGGGAGGTAACTATATGTTACTATCCTCAATGCGAGGAAAAGACCCCGAGAACCCCTCATTTGCCCTAGGGACCTAAGCCCAGTGACCTAACACTTCAAGGAAATTCTTTCTATATTTTTACTTCACTTTGGTTACGATTTCAACTACCAAAACCCACTCTTTTTTTCCAATCCCAATATCCAAATTATAATCACCAGTGTAAACCTCAGCATTAGTCATTCCCACGAAGAAAACCCATCCCTGTGGACGATCTTAGAGCCGCTATACTATAGTAGCTACGCTACGTTAGTATGAGGTATTAGGTCATAAATTTTGTTGATTTAAGATACCCTACGGGATACATGTGAATCAAATGGCGTCGTTACCGGGGATGGTGCCTTAGTGCAAATGACAACGTGATGAACATTTGTGATCCTCATCATAAGTTCTGGTGAATTTCTTTTCTCTTTTCATTCTTTCTAGCAGTTTACTACTAGGTTACTTGATATTCATTATACTGTTTATACATTTTTATTTGTCCTTAGCTAACACTAACCCTTTTTGGTAGAATTGTTTTGGTTTCTTTTTGGTGTTGTCCTGTGTTTTTCATGTAAGAGTTTATGTTCCAATGGTTTAGGAATTCAAAAGGCAGATTAGTCAAAGTCAGTATTCCATAGGAATCAGATTCTGAATTAGGCTTGAATTTTAACCCAATGGAACCTCCACCTGAAGAACCAACAAGGAGTGTACAGGAATCTCAATGCATTTAGGTCCATGAGGGATTACATACACCCTCCACGAATGAGTGCGCCCTCCTGCATTGTGCTTCCAACTGAGCAAATGGTTGTTAGGCCTTACCTTATCATAGCACCCTTTTCATGGCATGGAGAGTGAAACCCTTACTCACATGAGGGAGTTTGAGGAGGTGCAACACCTTTAAGGAGAAAGCTGTCACAATGGATCTAATGAGGCTCGAGCTTTCCTTTCACAATGAAGGATAAAGAGCAAATTTTGGCCTGACTCCACAGGGCTAAGAATTATATCTGAAACTAGACGGAGATGTGGGTGAGTTTTTCAAAGAAATTCTTCTCGCTCACAGAACAAACAAAAGCGGAAGAGTGAATTTCCACCTTCTCAGCCATTGAAAGTGAAAAATTCTATGCATGTTGGGAGAGGTATATGGAAGCACTTAATGCTTGTTCCCACCATGGGTTTGACACATGGCTGCTGGTCAACTACTTTTATGACAGAATTTCTCTTACCATGAAGCAATTGCTAGAGACTATGTGTGGAAGAGATTTCTTGAGCAAAAATCGGCTTTGGATTTCTGAATTATGGCGAAGCTTCAAAGGTGGGATGAGCCTAATGAGGAGATGGAAAGAGGCGGAATCTCGATCAGGTACAAGGGTGGCATGTACTCTCTTAGAAGGATATGGACATGAAAGCGAAGTTTCCACCCTAAATAAAGGTTGGAAGCCGAAATGAGAAACCCCGACATGAGGTGGCTTCGATGATTGAGATTCCAATGTCAAAAACGAAGCCATGCTTCATTTATTCGAGTCCAGCAGGCATATGGGAGAACTGATGTCCGACTATTAAACTGATAGGGAGATGTTAGTGGAGCAAGCAAATGTTGTTAGTCAATTGAAACTGTCCCAGTAATGAACCATCGGCAACACTTACAACCCATTTGGACCTCTACTCCCCCTTAATATGCTTCAACTTCTCGACCATCACAACCCGCGACTGACTTACATCCGATTGACAAGCCATCTTGAATCTTAGAAAGTGGTGGAGTAACTTTATGGAAGAAGCGAGAGAAAGTGATGAATGTGTAGTTAAATCGGATAATTGATATTGTGGAAACACTTTGTGAGCAAAGAGAATAAATCGGTTCGAGAATGAAATTACTTTAAAAAATTTGACAATAGTAGTATTCCATCTCAGGCTCACCAATCGAGTGCAAGTGCGAGGAAAATGGAAAATTTCCTTGCGAGTGATGGGAATCTGAGGGAATCCACCAGGTAGCTAGCACGAGTGAAGCTGCTCCTAAGATGGATAAGGTGAAAGCCATTATCACTCTGAGAACTGGTAAAAAGGTTGATTAATCAATGCCTAAACCACTTGATGAAGCTAAAAAAGGATAAGATGAGGAGCCTGAAAGAATACTGATCAAAGAAGATATGATGAAAAAGAGCATGCCTCCACGCTTTTCTCTGACACTTAGAGGCAAGGGGGTGAAACAAACCATTGAGATTTTGAAGTCTTGAGGTAAGTGAGGATTAATATCCCTCTTCTAAACATGATCAAGTAGGTCCAGCCTTATACAAGAATTTCTTAAGACCCAGTGTCTTTGTAAAGAAAATTTGAATGTGAATAAAATAACTTTCTTAACATAACAGGTGAGCTCACGTATCAATCTGAGGCCAGTGAAATATAAAGATCTAGGATCTTCTACCATTTCAGTGAACATTAGGGGAACTTGTGTAGAAAGGGCATTATTAGATTTAGGGACGATGTCGATTTGTTGTCTTACTCGGTCTGGCAGATTAGAAATTTAGGAGAGTTGACCAGCACCATCGCCTTGTCTTTGGCAGCAGTTATTAAAAATTCCAAAATGGATAGTGATTAGTGCTTTCAAAGTGCTATTTTGAACCTTATTTATTATAGGTTTTGAGTGCTTTTGTGTACTAATCGTGATAACCGATTTGCATTAAGGTCCCTACTATTTTACTGATCGCATTTTGTGGCAAATTTTGCAGTTTTTGCGAGCTAATAGTGCCAAAATTGTTGAGTCGATCTAAGCATGAAGAATTCGAGTCAAACTCAGCATTGTAGATCAGAGACCAAGAGGAAAGAAGAGTAGAAAACAGAAGAAAATGAAACCACTGACAAATTTTGAGTCACAACCTACTTGAAATTATCACACTTTTATATATTCATCTGCATTGTTCACATTTCATCCTGTTCACCTGCATTTCACGCTTTTGTTGTTTTTGTTGCAATTTTTTTGTTTCTTTTAATTTTTGTCCCTTGTAATAGCTTTTAGTTTCAGTTTTTTTAATTTACCTTGCTGAGCGGTATATAAGGCTGGAGTCGAGGTGCGCAATGTCAAATCCATTCGGCAATAGAGGCAGTGGGCGCGATTTCCATTTGCTTCCTTTTCCATTTTCTTTCCTTTTCTCCCTTTCTGGCTACGAACACTCCTACGAGGATGTGACTCAGAGGATGGTTGGAGGCCCAGACCTCTTCCTCAGCCAAGAGAAGGGGCTGTGGTAGGGTTTTGGAGGTAACTCACGGTTCTCTGTTTTTAACGCACGCATTTATGGGTATTTATGTTCTATTTCTCTCAATCTAGGTTTAAATCTCTTAAGCACGCCCTCACTAATGTGTATTTGGAAAGCTTTTAGGTTACATTGGATGCTTATCACTAGATCCATTGTTATCCAGTTAGTTGTTTCCTATTAGTTACTATAGGGTGGGTTTTTTAGATATGTTCTCACCGTCAGGGACATTTATGCCAAGTTAAATGCTATGTTTCAAGAAGGGAAATTTTAGGGTTTAGGTTTTAAAGCTAAATGAAGATCCGATTCGGGAAATGACTATATGTCATCCTCCCCAACGTGAGGAAAAAGACCCGAGGACATGTTGGTTGCCTTAAAACCCTAAACCAGTGGCTCGACACTTTTTTCTTATTTTTCTTCATTTTAATTTCAATATGCTCACCACCAAAATCCCTTATTTTTACCAAATCCTGAAATCCAAAACCAAATTCACCATTTTTGACTTCACTGCAAATCGTTTGTACGAAGAAAACCCATCCCTGTGTTCGACCTTAGAGCCACTATCTTTGCGGTAGCTTTGCCTTTCTGGCGTGGATTTAGGATATAAATTTTGTTGATTCATAACACCTACTGTGGCACGAATCAGATAGTCGAAGATGTTTTGGTGAAGGTGGATAAGTTCTATTATCCTGTGGACTTTGTTGTTCTCGATACCGAGCCAGTGGCTACAGGAGCCAATTATGTGCCCACTTGGGAGGCCATTCTTGGCTACCTCAAATGCCATCATCAACTATTGGAATGGGTCGTACGGCTTCGTTTGGCAACATGACCTTTGGAGCTAAACATTTTTCATAGCAGCAAGCCGCGACCACGAGGAGGAACAAGAACGGGGAAGTTTACACAGTGCTTTGAGTGAGGAGAACATTATGCTCGAAAGCGCGAGAGGAGGCGTGGAGTATAGAGGAGTTTGATGAAGAATTATTTGCCCTAGTCACTCCTCCAGCACCACCAGACAAGGCTTGAAAAAAAAAATAGGTTGAGTGGACTCAGTCTCCCCTGAGACTGCAGAATCCACTCCCCTTTTTGTTTTTGGTTTTATTTTACATTTTCTTTATTCAATTTTTCTCTTTAGATTTTCTCTACTTTTAAGTTAATCTTTATTTATAGCTCCTATTTCATTTTCCTACTATTTTTATGGATTTTCTTGTGTTTTTTTTTTTTTTTTTCTTTGCAGGTTGTGCGAAATCACGAAGCTTGAGGAGATCAGAAAGAATTCGAAGAAATTTTGCAACCCTAGAAATTGCGGTGCTTTTGCAAGGTTTTCGAAAATTTGCAACCTTGCTTGAATTTTACCACTTTGTCTCGAAGCCTCAAGTTCCCGAGCCGACTCTTATTTGCCCTCAGTCGCTCCGTTTTTTTATCCTCCATCATCCTCAGCGTTTCACATTCCATCAAAACCTTTCACTGTCCAAACCTTTCACCTCCCATACACTTTCACATAAAGACGGCCCTATCACAGGCCCCTCATTTATCACAGGCTATAACAATGGCAAAGACCCATGGAGGCGGCTACAGCTCATCCTCCAGCAGGTAAAGGCCCAGCTGCGGCCGGGGTACACTGCTTGCTTGACCTTCTTGACCTGAGATCTGCGAAATCCCCGAGTTCTTTGCCGCTTGCCTCTCCCGTACGGTTATGACAGCTAGTGGGGTGCTTTGCGAGATTCTCCTCACCCACCGGCGGTCTGTGAGGTAGCCTCCATAGAGGACCCCGGGACCTCGGCCCCGGAAGAGTCTTCCTAGTCCTAGCCACGAGGTGCCTCGTAGTCTCCTCAGCCTCCGGGGCCTCGACCGGCACTCGATGTCACTGGAGCTCCGTGCAATGCCTTGCAGGTAAGGGCCACTCTTCCCTTGTGCTCTAATAGAAGGAAACATTGACTTCCAGAACAAGGATTTCCACAACGAATACTTTTATGATATTCCAGCTTTTGCCAGTCTTTTGGAGCTCCGGGACTCGATGGGGCTTGTTCAGTGCTACTCTCTAGAGCCATTTATGACTCCTCATGGAGTTCTTATCAGGGTAGTGATCGACTTCTACCGATCCATGACGTCCCAGGTGGCCAGCGATCCCGCTACTATCAGCTTCACCATTGATGGTAGTCGAGAATCCTTCGAACAGCAGATATAGCTGCATTTACTTTTCACCTTCCTAGTGATCTGGCCAATTCGGACTATAGAGGCGTGGCCACATCCTTCACCAGAAAAATGGTTTGGATCCTGCTCGAGATACACATCAGTAGCCTTTATTTTGTTCAGGAGGCATTTCCACTAAGGATGCTTTTTATGAACCATATGCGTAATTACAGTCATTTCCTCTTCGATATCTTATTCAGAGGCGGAGCGCCACCCTGGAGGCTCCATACCGCATTTCGGAGGGCTTTTGGTTTAGCCCCCCAGAGCTTATTATGACATCCCTCTTCCACTCTGAAGAGAAGATACACCGAAAGCACTTCAGTAAAGCCGAGACCATTCCACTATTGTTTATGCGGTTGTTCTGTCATGTATTGGAGCAACTAGGCTTTCCAACTAAGCCCCGTCGAGAGTCCCATTGAGTTTGCGAGGCCACATTTACTGTCGAGAAGTGGCAGTTTGTGCTTGAGGCCCCTCCTCTTCCCGTAGACCCTCCTGCTGAGGCGGATCCCTAGATAGATCCACCACGGGACGTGTACAGCAGGAGCCCCACCCCAACGTAAAGCTGCTCTTTGCCTACAGCTTTGGTGCTGCTCCCTTAGGTTACTGTGGCACACTTCTAAATCTCCGAACCTAACCTTGCTCCAGGTGGCCACAGCTCATGCCGCTGATGGCATCTATTCACATCATTGCTCAGGATTTTCTTGCCATCATGATCGTTGTCTGCAATTTTGTGGTTACATCCCGGATCCTTGGCTGTCTGTTTGCCATGGCGACGAATGGCTCGCCAGAAGTTAATCTTTGCCGAATCCCGATGCATCCTTGCTCGGGTTCGATGACACTTGGGCTTGCCACCTATCCCTCTCACTCCAGCAGCAACAGCCACAGGATCAACAATCATACCACTTGCAGCTCCAACATTTATCCCAATTACCCTTACGGCTTCAGCCGCTACACTAACTACTCATCCTTTCACTCTGGCTTAGACACGAGAGGAGGATGAGGTTTCACCCTCCACGACTACTTGAGAAGGTATCACTTCCTTCATTCAGTTTCGCTCCATACCCCATTGAGGACAATGTCATATTCGGTTGGGGGGAGATTTAATGAAGGAAGTGCCATTTATGTTTTAAGCAAGTCCCTTTTGTTTTAGTTGAATGACTTGCTAGTAGTTTGTTTTCTTTACAGTACAAGTATATGTTTTTAGTTTCAAAACATGTTTTAGTTGTTGTTTATAATTTCTCACTTACAGAAAAAAAAAAAAAATTTAATGCTCAAATTCTATATGAGAAATTTGAGTCTTGACCTAATGTTGTTGATGTTAGGATGGTGTTATGCTTATTTGAGTTGATGAACCGTTGAAATTTCTCTTGTCTTCAACCTTATTGCTTCCACTTTGAACTGACCACACACTGTACGCATAGGTTTCAATTATAAGCTGAAAAACTGCCTTGCCTCCTAAGCCCTACAAAAATATGGCCTAATACTTTGACCACCTTTAATAGGTCAGAACCCCTGAATAAAAGACCAATGAGTCTTTCAAACAAAGAGAAAAGAGAAAGAAAAAGAAAAGAAAAAAAATTTGTGACACTTGCACTGGAAGCAGAGCCTGATCAAGAGGGTATATGTCCAAAGAATCTTTAAAGCCGGTAGCACAAACTAATTTGGTTCAGTCAGACTTTGTTGCTCGTTACAGGTGAATAGATTGGAGTTTAGCAAATTGTAGTCTTTGGAGTCTCGAGCTCATTAAAGTCAGGGGTAAAACTTTTGAAGAGTTACAGTGGTTGAAATCCTTATGACTTGATGCCCTAAACCTAATTGATTAAGAGTCATTGGTGGACCCCTGTTACATGGACATTTTTGAGTTCGACTCCCTCAGCATTACACCCCTACAACACAAAAGGAGTTTTAAAATAAAGCCAGGGTCCTGATCTATTGAGGTTAGTTAATTTTCTATGTATAGAAAATAACAAGGTTGGGGGGAGAGTACAGTTTAGCAGACTATGTTTGAAACCTACTCAAGTTAACACATAGGTTTTGGTGGAAGGTTTCAAGTTGGTTCTCTAGTAATTGACACTCTTTTGATACTTAAATATGCATAGCACACACTCTTCCTGAGATAGTCTTTGGGTAGGATGTTAGTGACTCTTGTTGAAAGTTGAGCATAATCCCCTCATTTTATTTGCCGAGGCCCATTTTTGTATATATATATATATATATATATATATATATATATATATATATATATATATATATTTCATCTTACTACAGTTGCTTTATTCTTCCTTCATTGTTATGGGGCTAAGTAATGTGTCGGTTAGGGGGAGTGATTACTACCCAAATAGTGTTGTTTCATACTCTCAAAAGTCCGGGTTTTAAGCACTTTTTTTGCGTAATAATCAGCCAAATTGACCTAGTTAGCACGGCTGATGTGCAATGCTTGATCAATTTTATAGCGATTTTGTTGTTTCTGAGACTATAAATATTGAAGATAGGATCCGACTCGAGCATGAAGGAAATAAGTGGAACACGAGGCTACGAAGCAAAGGAAGAGGCGACGAAGAAGCGAAAGAGAAGAAAGAAGCGAGCCCCTTCCAATTTCTCGGGGCTATGAATTTTTCGCGGCTTGCGAATTTTTTCAACCATTCTTGTTGACTTTTTGTTGCTCTTTTATTTCTTTCCAAACTATCCCTATGTATAGTTTCTTGCTTTTGAAAATTTGGTAATTTGTATGGTTTTTGTGGTATATATTCCCCAAAACAACACTCTGTAATCATCTTGGAAAATCTTTCAATATAATTTTTATTGAATTTTGGGAGGCTTGTCGAACAAGCTCCCATTTTTCTTTCCATTTTCTCTTATTTTCTCACTAGCCAAACACCCCCTAAGGATGACAACTCGAGGGAGGATGCGCGGTTCCCTCGCTGTAGTAGAAGGCCTTGACGAGGAACTGTGGTAAAGTAGGGGCCCTCATGTTTTCAACATAGATATTCTCTTTCATTGATGTTATGCGTCCCAAAAAATACCACAGGAATTTTTATAATTTTTATTATATATGATAAGATGCAGTGGCAAACCAAACTTGGGTTTAAGGGAAAATTGATAAATTGACAAATTGTGAAATGTAAATTGAAAGTGTAAGCAAATGATTTAATATTATATGCTAAAAATGAGAAACTGAGTGAACCCGGAAATAAACCCAGGTGAAAAAGGGCAAATGTAGAAAAAATTGTAAAATGAGGACCTAAGGAATTCGATTATTATAAAGAATAAATATCACAGAGTGAAATTATGATAAATGAATGGCCAAAATGAAAGAATAGGAGACCTAAATGAAATAATGGGTTTTGAGCCAAACATGGCTTTAAGAGAATAAATGAATTAAAGACCAAGAAGGAGAAAATGAGGAATAAGAATGAGTGTGTAGGCCAAACATGGCCTTACACTTAAATGGGTTAAAGGCCAAACAAGGCCTTATGGATTTAAGAGGATATAAGGCCAAAATGTGGTCTTAGGGGTCATTATATGAGCAATCTCGTTTTTAAGGAAGAAGAGAGGAGAAAGGGGGGAAAAGCTAGGGTTTGGCTAGAATACAAAGTTTTGGTTGGCTTTGGCACCCATTCCTTGCTCTAGAGACCAAGCAACATACAAAAAGAGATTTGAAGAGGTTGAGGTAATAGAAATCAAAACCCTAACTTCATCCTATTTGATTTGGATTTTGGGGAAAAGCCCTAACTTGAGAAAAGCCCTAACTTGAGAGAAAAGGGTTTTTATTGATTCTAAACTACATTTGGAGTTGTTTTGGGTGGATTTCATGGTGGATTTTTTATATGGGATGAATTGGAGAAGATTTGTGAAAGAAAAATGAGTGAGAAATGCAAAATCCCGCATTTTTGGGCAAAAACCCGTAGGTGGTACCGGTACCAGTTGAGTGGTACCAGTACCATGATGCAGTGGGCAATTAGTACCCGATTACCACGGCCGATGCCGTGTCGGTCTGCGATCAAAGTGATACTTAGGTACCCTTTACTTCCGGCGACTGTTTGACATGTTTTGCAGATTAAGAATCCGTATTCATTGCCCAGAATGTTTAGGGACCTAAGAAATGATTAATGGGGGTTCAAATAGGATAGAACTAAGTGAAGCGTGCCGTGCCTTGCCCGCAGGTCGAGCGAAGCCCTTCGGCGAGTCGATCTTCGGGGCGGACTTAGTGTCTTAACCCGAGGCCCCGTTAACAAAAATATTGTAAATTCACTAAAATTGTTTGGCTGGTGTCTGCATCCCACTAGGTGAGTGAGATGTTATTGACTAGGGACGGGGTGATGATCGCTAACCTAGGGCCAGAGATGAAGAAAGGAGCTAGATTCGACGGCTTCGAGTTTGTTCTCGACTCTATTCTTATTCTTGAGTATTTTGGTAGTTTACAGTAACATAAGCAGTACATGAATAAGTATATGAAATGAGTACGAATGAGTATATGAAATAAGTACATAGATTGAGTATATCTTTGAAAGATATCTGAAGAGAATATAGGTGAAATGTGATATTTGGCAGATTGAATGATGTTAAGGACGGGATTCATCAAACGAATCCGTCATAAATGTGAATTGAATGATATGTCGAATGAGCCTTTGACGGGATGCGCAATCGCCCATCGTCGCGAAAGGCACCAAAAATTATCAATGTCCGCTTGGTGGGATGCACTAATCGATGTCGGAGTCATGATGGTGTATGGCATTGAGAATGTACGCATTGGTGGCGGGGATGCAATCGACGTAAGATCATGATGGCGTATGACATTAAGTGATACCACATCGGGGTGCACGAAGCGGCCTCCGTCGTGATGGGAGCCGGATTGTTAAATGTGTAAGCACATTAGAATGAGAATAAGGGCGGGATTCATCAAGCGTAGTCGATGTGAATTGAATAGTCAAAGTGAAATAACATTGACAGTGTAAATGGGATTTTTGTATGGCAATCTCATAGATGAATTGCGAAATGGTGTTGCATTGAAAATGCATGTTTATGATATATTAAATGGTTTGTAAATTGTATGCGGAAATGAATAGCATGAGTATATGTGATATAATGCTTCCATGGTTTAATGTTAAATAAATCTTAGAGTTAAAGATTGAATATTGGAATAGAGCGTATAGAACCATAAGCATGAAAATGCTTAGCGTATAGTTTTATCTATCTTGCGGAGTTTTCAAAATAAATAGGAGGAAGACAAGATCGTGGGCGTAGAGTCATAAAGCGGATTGGCGTATAAGTACATACCACATACATGCATATCATTTCAGCACAACATAGAAAATTTTGTAGACAAATAGTTGAACTCCAAAGAAATGTTTGGTTTGTATATCATTTTGAAAGGGCATAGAATGCCTTCATTGTAGTACTTTTGTGAAATGTGAATGTTTGTGGGCTACCATTTGCGAATGCTTCAGCATGAGTGAAAACCTAAAGAGAAATAACATAAAAGAAAATGTTTTGATAAGATAATTGAAAACGTCGAGTAAGCGAGGGCTCAGGTTCGGATCAGCCATGCGGTCTGGCCCAGGGATTTAGATTCGCGACACTTTTGAAAAAGAAAATTTAATAACACAAAAAATAAAAAGAATTAAACGGGCGTCCCAGGGGTTTCGGTTCGGACTCGCCAATCGAGTCGGGAGGTAGGGCTCGAGATAAGATCCCGCAGTGTTCTTTCTCCAGCTTTAGGTTTCAATCCCTTGATTGACTAGAATGGTTAGTATAGTAGCTTTTATGGCTCGTTTAGATGCTTGTGCTGAATCCGGTGATGTTGATTAGTTATCATTTATGAACCATTGGAATGTGACTCAAGGAGATAGGTTTTTTAACTGACTGAGAACATTAATGGACAATGAATGCCATTTGCAAATGATAGTTATTGAGGGTCAAGTTTTATAGTTAAACCAAAATTCGATTTGGGAGGTAACTATATGTTACTATCCCCAATGTGAGGAAAAGACCCCGAGAACCCCTCATTTGCCCTAGGGACCCAAGTTCAGTGACCTAACACTTCAAGGGAATTCTTTCTATATTTTTACTTCACTTAGGTTACGATTTCAACTACCAAAACCCACTCTTTTTATCCAATCCCAATATCCAAATTATAATCACCAGTGTAAACCTCAGCATTAGTCATTCCCACGAAGAGAACTCATCCATGTGGAAGATCCTAGAGCTGCTATACTATAGTAGCTACGCTACGTTAGTATGAGGTATTAGGTTATAAATTTTGTTGATTTAAGATACCTTCACAGACTCATGTAGAATCGATTGTTGCGAGTGTAAACCCGAATTAAGTGGCCCTGAATGCATAAACACATGACTTAGGAAATGCAGTTAAATATTGGGAACCGTTCAATGGTTGATTTATAAAACAAAAAGCTTTGTTTGAAAATGGTCATTGATGAAACATAATGTGAGTTTGGTTTTTCACCTTTCGGCATATGCATGTGTGGGGAGTCGATGAGGACTGGGACATAGGATAGGGTGAGTCACATTCTCATCCATGACATGTAGACATTTGAGTAGGAACGTGCATGTTTTTACTTGAATGTGTGGTGTGCCATTGCATGTGCACTTAGGTGGGTAGTAGCCCTTGTAGGAATTATTCTCTGTTAGGCTTTGCTCATCCCTTCGTGGGACCCCCTTTCAGGTGCAGGAAGATGAGGCCGTGATTATGAAGGAGGCCGACATGTGGCCTTTAGAAATTATAATATTATTTGATGAATCCTATTGCGATTTTTTTTTTCTGATATCAACATGCCAAAAATTTAGAAGCTTACAAAAACTATTGAAGCATCGGAAACTTAAGAAGGCGGCTAAAGAGGCGACTTCGACTACAATGCTTGGTGGCCATGGTCCTTTATTAAAGACATGCTTGCTCTATTTTCCTCTGCTTCAATAAGGACTACGAAACCCGTGACCGCTACATCAGCTATATCATCACCACCCAGTAAACTTGACTATTGGTGAGAGATTGAGAATCATACTAGTTGAATCAGGCAAGGCTAAGCTAGTTAGATCATATTTAGAGGATGTCCAAATCAAGACTAGATTTGATGCTAAAAAATCTTGGTGAAGGACAATAGGTTTTTTTATTAATTTATGAAGCTTCTCCTAATTTTCATTATGTTTCGGTATTTTGATTTCTCTTTTCCTTGCTTTTCGATTGTAATCAACTCAAACCATTCTTTTTTCTCTCATAATAAACCTAAGGTTAGTATCTTTGGGAATGAACTAAATTTTCGATCCATGTTGTGATGCAAACAAGTTGCGAATCTATGCATAGTAAATTTTCTACTCTCTTTTCTTTTGATGTCGAATTTGTTAATGTGATTGGATTTCTCCAGCTTGTTGTCGAAAATTTGATGCTTGTGCAGCTCCGTTTAATTACTAATTGTGAAGTTTGCGAATCAAGTTGATGATTCGATTGTGGAAGCTTACTGTTGTTAGTTAACTTTACTATCTTTAATTTTCGAGCATAAATAGGCGTTCCCTAATTTATTTCATTTGTTGTTTGGTTGCTTATGGTTTCCAAAAGTGAAGAACTCCACTAACATAAATACTCATGTTGGACTGTTTGGTAGTCAATTTGATCTAGAATAATGGATAATTATAGTTAAGATTTAAACTTTTAATTTCTCCAATGAAATTTTTTTTCCACAACTTCTATACAACTGTGGACCTACCCAGATCCACGAGTATTGTGACTAGCTTTTAAATGAAAAGAAAATGTGTGGGTTGATTTTAGAATTTTAGAAAATCGTCACGAGGAGGAACAATTTTTCTTTAATTTCGCCACTTACTGCGTTGTTATTTTATAAAGGGAAAACAGTAAGAACAAAGCGATGACTCAAATATGGAAGCGGTCTACAGTATAGATTTTTGAATTAGGGATCAGATTACCTATCGGGAAGGTACCTCATATGAGGTAGCACCCCTCTAGGCTCAGAACTCGGTCTCTACTAGTGAATTGGGTATGTGGGAGCATATGGGTCACAGATTAGATAGTCTCCTAGGCTAAACATACAACTTGGATCATACCAACCTAATTGGTATCTGTCATGCTTAAAACCTCAACCAAAGCGAAGTAAACGTACTGTGGTTCCTAATAGTGGCCTTGAGGAAAGTTAGTCGCACATTTTGAGCACACAATAATAATTTCTCAAAATTAGATATCAAAGCAAAAGCCAAGAAACCATACATGGCATCTCGACCACTCATTGATGCACTACCACTCTTGTCTGACCATATCTATTCATCCCGAGAAGAAATGGGCTCAACAAAACCTTTAGATTATTATTGGTGTAACTAATCAACCATGGACCTTATAGGTCTGATTCTTAAGAATCCAAAATTGAACCACATTAACCTGAACTAAACCCTATTTCAAACCCTAAACATAGCCCTACACTGATATGGAGCGAATGGGCCGGACTCACAAAGGTCACGGGCTTCAATTAAATTGTCGGACGAGCGCACAAAACCGAAAAAGCGGAAGTCGGTTCCCGATCGATCGTCCGGTTGAGAACAATTCTAAAAATTTTAGATCATTCCTTCTGAGTAAGGAAACCAAAAATACAAGCGTGTACAATTCCAGCGTAATGACTAGAGCAGAGCATAAACAAAACAAAGTACCTAAACTTCCATTAGGAAGTGAACCCGATAGAAATGGCTGTCCAGGTTTCCCGACATGTTATTGGTTGAGAGGGAACTCTCAAAATTTTCAAAACCTTCCTCGAGGTCGAGGGGATCCAAAAAACAAATCAAGTAGAAAACCCGACTCGGATGCGAGAATGACACAAGCAACGGCGCTAAAGACCCGAGCTGTTGTTCAACCCAATGAATTGATGAAGCCAAGGCGTCACGGTTTCCCCTGACCGATTGGCCAGTTGAGAAAGAACTCTCGAAATTTGTCAGAACCTTCTCGAAAAGTTAGGAATCAAAAAAAAATAAATCAAGTAGAAAACCCGACTCCGAATGACGAGAGCAGAGCACAAGCGGTGCCAAAGACCCTGGCGCTATTCTATATTTGAATTGATCGCAAATTTGATTTGGTTTCCCCCGACCGATTCGGAGAAGATTGAGGAGGCTCTCGAGAATTTGTCAAAACCTTCCTTAAAGAGTCGGGAATCCAAAAAAACAAACGGAATTACAAAATCAGACTCAGAATGATTGAAGCAGGCACAAGCGGTGCCTAGTGACCCTAACACGAGTCAAGTAAACAACAAAAGGCAAAGAAAAGCGAAAAGAAAGAAATGGGAGAAGCATATAAAATGTCGTACTGTAAGATTCATGGATATTCCCCCTTTTCTTCTTTTAAACCGAAAACATGGTATCCACTCCTTCAAATCCATCGGAACTCCTCTTCAAAACAAGAGAGACCATGCCCCTCCAGATTTAGATAAACTCTCATTTCCTCCTTTTCTCCCTTTTTTCTCTCTTATTCCTCCCTTCCCTTTTGGATCACCTCTCCACGTTTTTTCTTCTATTTCTCTCTCTTTCTTTTTGCTGCAATATTTCTCACAAAATGAGCACATTCTCTTTGCCCTAATCTGACACCTCTCCACTTAAATAAGTGAGACAAGTGGGCCCTCACTATTTGGGCTTTTACTCCACATAGGAAGGGAGCCCAAAACCCAACAAATCTCCCCCTCACAACTATGTGGAGATGACCGCCAAACCGGCGATCTCACAACAAACTTCAAACTTTTCTCTTGGAAATACCTTAGTCAAATTTGTGGACCCTACCCGGATCCACGGGCCGACGCGACTCGCTTTTAAATGAAAAGAAAATATGGGTTGATTTTCGAATTTTAGAAAATTCGCCCCCGAGGAGGAACAATTTTTTTTTAGAGTCGCCACTTACTTTTTGTTGTTATTTTATAAAGGGGAAAACCAAGTAAGAACAAAAAACCCCAATGACTCCAATATGGAAAAAGCGGTATGCGAAAACTAGATTTCTAGATCCGGGGATCAGATTACCTATCGAGAAGGTACCTCATAAGAGGTAGCACCCCTCCCCAGGCCGGAACCGGTCTGCACTAGTGAATTGGGTATGTGGAGCATATGGGTCTAAATCAGATAGTCTCCTAGGATAAACATACAACTTGAGATCGGACCAGCCTAATTGGTATCTAGCATGCTTAAAACACTCAGCGAAGAGGCCAATGGCACGTGCACATGGTCCACTAGCAATGCAAAGGGAAAGTTAGTCGCACATTTTAAGCATACAATAATTTCTCAAAATTAGGTATTAAAAGCAAAGGAAGCCAAGAGAAACCATACATGGCATCTCTTCACTCATTGATGCTACCACTCTTGTGCGTAGTATCTATTCATCCAGGAAGAAGCAGGCTACGACAAAACAATTATTGGTGTAACTATCACCCTTGGACACATGGAGTCTGATTCTTAGAATCAAAATTGAACCACACATTAACCTGAACTAAACCCATTTCAGACCCCTAAACATAGCCACACGCGATGCAGGTGAATGGGCTGGACTCCTGGTCACGCTTCAATTAAGGCGAAATGGACTGACCCTTCTGAAAACTAGAAAAAGCGGTGATCAACCGTTCGATCGATTGAGAACAATTAAAAATTTTTTAAAATTCCTTATAAGTAAGGAAACCAAAAATACAAACGGTGTACAATTCCGACAGAATGACTAAGAACCGACACAAACAAAACAAATTACCCCGAGCTTCCATTCCGAGCTGGACCCGATGAGTGTAGGTCGGTTTTGACCGATTCAGTAGGATTGAAGAGACTCTCGAAATTTTTAAAACCTTCTCGAGTCGGGAATCAAAAAAACAAATCAAGTGGAAAACCAGCTCGAATGGCGAGAACTAACCTGGCAGCGCCAGACCCAAACTGCTGTTTTAGCAAACTGAATTCAAGTGAATCGGTTGATTTGGTTTCCCAACTAGTCCATCCAGTTGAGAGAGGCTCTCAAAATTTGTCAGGACCTTCCTCAAAGAGTCAAGAATCCAACAAAACAAACGGAGTACAAATCTAACTCCGAATGATTGAGAACCAACATAAACGGTGCCAAAGACCCAAACAGCTGTTCCAGCAAACTTAATTCAGTGAACCGACTGATCTGGTTTCCCAACCAGTTCATCCGGTTGAGAGAGGCTCTCAAAATTTTTCAGAACCTTCCTCAAAGAGTTAGGAATCCAAGAAAATAAATCAAGTAGAAAACTAACTCCAAATGACTAAGAACCGACACAAATGGCGCCGAAGACTCAGTTGTTCAGTAATGTTGAATTCGGTGAAGCGCTGGTTGGTTTCAAACAGTTATTGGTTGAGAGAGGATCTTAAAATTTGTCAGAACCTTCCTCAAAGAGTCAGGAATCTGATTAGTGTCCAAAAAGTTCTATTTTGAGCCCTATTTATTATAGGTTTTGAGCACTTTTTGTGTCACAAATCAACCCAGTGCTGGGTTTGCACATTAAGGTCCCGACTATTCTACTGATCGCATTTTGTGGCTAATTTTGTAGTTTTTGCAAGCTATTAATGCCAAATTTGTTGAATCGATCCAAGCACAACGAATCCGAGTCAAAACTAGCTTTACAGATTTGAAATCAGAAGCAAAAGAGGAGCGAAGAAACAGATGGTGAGCGAGTTTTCGCGGGTCGCGAGAATTTTCTCGATCACGAAATTTTCTCCATCGTATTTTGACTTTTTGGTATTCTTTTTCTCTTTTTTTGCCACTTTGCCCTCCTTGTATAATGCCTTTTGAGGGTATGTTGGTATTTACCTCATTTAGATTTCACATATAAGTCGAACCTTGTAGAGAATGATAACTTTAACTTTTGCTTTTGGTGGAAAAACAAAGCCTTGTAAGTTCTCGAACTAACTCTGCATTTTTCTTTGCTTTTCATTTTTTATTTTCTTGGTTTCTAGCTCCCTTGAGGATGGTGGCTAAACCTACTGCATCCTTGAAGAGGAGAATTTATTGGGCTAGGGTTTTGAGGTAAAATGACCGGTTCTCATGTATTTAATGCAAGTATTTACGGGTATTTATGTTTTCATCTCTCACTCTAGGTTAAAATCTCTTAAATGTACCTTGATTAACCTGTGTTTGGCAAGCTTTTAGGGTTCAGTGGATGCTTATTACTAGATCCATTGAGATTCATTAGTTGTCACTTATTAGTTAATGTAGGGTAGATTTTTAGGAGATCGATTTTCACTACGGGAACTTTTAAGGCTAATAAATGTCATATTTCAAAAGGAAAATTATTAGGGTTCAGTTTTGATCGTTAAATGAATATCCGGTTCGGGAAATGACTATAGGTCATCCTCCCCAATGAGAAAGAACGAGAACCTCTCATTTACCTTAAGACCTCAACCCCCGGTAGCCGATGCTTGAGTTCTTTCATATAATTTTTTTAGTTTAGGTTATTTTCGGTTCATAAACATTTCAACCCTTTGTTTTACAAAACCTTAGAAATCAATAAGATTCACCATTTTGGGCCAATTGCAAATCATTTACACGAAGAACCATCTTTGTGTTCGACCACATGCCTTATCTTTATGATGCTTTGCTACGGGGAATTTAGGTTATAAATGTTGATTCCGAATCACTACCGCGGGCATCTTAATCAAAATGGCGTCGCCGGGCGTGGACGCAGCCTTGAAGGCAAGTGATGAATTGTTGAATCCCAGATCCTCATCACAAGTACAGGAATCCTGCACACTTTGCTTTTACTTTTATTTCATAGCGCTCACCGTTTGTGTTGATTTAATTTTTATAACGTCTACTCAAATTTCTTGTTTATTCTTTGTATTAACAATAACATTTCTGTGTAGCCCCGTTGTTTCAGGTCAAGGCCTCAGGCCGTTCATATGACTTTTATGCAATCTCTGGGATAGAACACCGCAGCATATTAGAGAGAACCGTGTTGTCCCACGTGAGTAGGGCTGTGAAGTGAGCTTAAACACTCGACGAGGATGGAGCCCCACCAAGAACAAACAGGAGCCAATGTGGGGTCCAAAGAAATCGCAATGCCTACAGCTTCAATGAGGGGACTATATACACCACCGCGGTGAGGCATTACCATGATCAGACTCTCCCGCTGAGATGACTGCCGTGCCTATCTGCAGCCTCTCATCAATCCTTCCATGGTAGCGGAAAATGAAAACCATACAATATCGTAGAGATTTTGAGAAAAGTTTGCACAACTTTTAAGGAGGTGCAACCGATATGAGTCATGAAGTTGAAAGCCTTTCCTTTAACCCCTTACTTCTGACAAGGCCAAGATTTGGCCCAACTCCTGGCGCCAAGGACAATACTAAATTGGACGTAGATGCAGTCAATTTCTCAAGAAATTTTTTCCATGCACGACTAACGGTTTGAAAGGCGTATCTATACCTTTGCGCCCAATGACAATGAGAAGTTTTTACTTAGTGTCGGTGGCTCGAGACCATCACGCCCTGCCCTCACCATGGTTTCGACACGGCCGTCAGGTTAACCATTTTTATGATGGGATGTCCCGCCATGAAGCAAACGTTAGAAACCATGTGTGAGGGACTTCCGCAAGAATCTAGATGAAGCCATGGATTTCCCCAATTATGGCCGAAACTTCCAAAGCGTGATTAGCCTAATCCCGTGGAGACGCATGTGACGGTCACCAACAAATCAAAGTGGTGCATACCTACTTCGTAAGAAATGATGAAAGCAAAGTCAGCCCACCTGGCTAGAGGTTGGAAGAGCTTGAAATGAGGAATTAGCATGAGGTAACGGTGCAAAGGGGGGTCGAGGCACCTGGCGATTAATCAACCATGCTTCAATCAAGCCACCCACCGAGCATCGGGCGGAGAAAGACCGCCCGCGTTCTTCGAGGGACTTATTAGCTGAACAAGCCAATGTGGTGGGCCATTATAAACCACCAACCATGACCCCATACAGCAATACCTACAACCTCAATCGATGAATCCCACCCAACCTCTCCGGAAGCCAAAACCCTCCGTATGTGTCAAATGCGATATCAAGAGCATGGATCCTCATCCTGGGCCTCACCACCACCATCCTCATTCTGAATGAACAAAGCATATGAACTCGGAAAGCAAGGTGGTGGGCAACTTTGTGGAGGAACAGAAGGCAGTGAATGCCCAGGCCAATCAAAGAATTGACACGGTGGAAAGCACACTCAATAAGAAAATGAGTAACCTACACTCAGAAATTTCTCAAAAGCATGATAGCCTATAAGCTGAAATTTCCCAAAAATATGGACTATCCAACCAAAGAAATAGGTACAGAGTGCGGGAAATTCTCTCGTGACAATAACCAAATCCCAGGACTGCATGAAGTGAGCTCCTCCAGTGAGCCAAATTCTATGATGGATGAAGGCAATCTACATTGAGAAATGCAAAAGATTTCAAATAGCCACACTCAAAGCAAGAGAACAAAGCCGTGAAGCTAAAGAGATCAATCGTATGGCGATCTACAGAGACCAACAAAAATAAAGACTCTACCTTTTCAAGCACTAAAGGCTAAGAAAAACTATCAATCAGGCTGAAATACTAGAAGTGTTGAGACAAGTAAAAGTCAACATCCCCTTGCTCGATATGATCAAACAAGTCCCCACTTTACAATTTCAAGGACTCTCAGGTAATAAGGGAAAAGAGGGTCAATGTCAGACAAGAAGGCCTTCTCGACCAACAAGTGAGTGCTATCATCCAAAGGCAAGACCTGCGCATATAAAGATCCGGTCATTCTACCATCTCGCCATTGGAGACACTTGCGTGGAAAAAGCACCGTTGACCCGGTGCAAGTGTAAATCTCTCCTCCTATTCGATGTACAAGCACTGGTCGGTACCAGTCATCATATCATGACGTTTCCTCAAAATAGATCCATCAAGATACCAAAGGGGACAGTGGAAGATGTTCTCATCCAAGTAGACAAATTCTACTATCCAATGGATTTTGTTGTACTTGATACAGAACCAGCTGCAACAAGGGCCAACTATGTGCCTATCATCCTAGGGAGACCATTCTTGGCCACCTCTAATGCGATTATCAATTTCCGAAATGGTGTTATGACTCACCTTCGGAAACATGACCCTAGAACTCAACATCTTCCACTTGAGTAAAAAGCACATGCAACCAATGGAAGATGGCCCAAAAGAAGTTTGCATCATTGACACAATCTCGATAACAAAGTCAATTTCGCCAAAGGCCGCAAGGTTTGCCGACCAAGAACTCGGCTGAGTGTTTAAGAGCAAGAAGAAGCCTAAGACATGAAACTTGGGGTAGGGGAATGGAGAAAAAGCAAGAAATCGCTTGATAATTGAGGAAGGAAACCGGAAGGGAAATCTCAGAAATTGAGCTTAAACCTTGCTCGTGGGAATTAAAATATGTCTATTTAGAAGAGCAGAGCAAAGGCCTGGTCATATTTCCTCCCCGCCACACAAGAGAGGTAGCCTACCGCACATCCCAGGGGAAACAAGAGGCCCAGATAGCAGAGAGCCATTAATCTGAAGGGTATTAACCCAACAGTTTGCACCCATCACATTTACTTGGAGGATGAGGCAAACTCAATAAGGCAGCCATAGAGAAGACTGAATCCCCATATGCAGGAAGTGGTTAGGCGTGTCCCAAAGTCGCTATTGTGTCAGGTATCATCTACCCCATATCAGATAGCACCTGGGTGAGTCCAACCCAAGTTGTGCCTAAGAAATCAGGGGTAACAACTATGCATAATGAAAAGGGATAGGAGATGCCCACCCGTCTTACCATAGGTTGGAGGGTATGCATTGATTATAGAAGACTAAATGAAGTGACAAGGAAGGATCACTTCCCTCTACCCTTCATGGATCAGCTTCTTGAGAGTGATTTCTCGGTCTTTCACCTTCACCAAGCCTCCTGGATGGCTATTCAAGATATTTCTCAAATTGAAATTGTTGCATGACCGTGAAAAGACCACCTTCACATGGCCATTTGCACGTATGCATATGTGAGAATGTCCTTTTGGCCTCGTAATGCCCCTCGCCACATTTCACGATGTATGCTCAAAAGATCTTCGCCGAAGTTGGTGAGAGCTACGTGGAGGTTTGCATGATGACATTATAGTTCATGGAGAGAGCTTTGAAGAATGCCTAACCTAGAAACTCCGCCCTGCCACAAAGTATAGAGAAAACTTGGTACCGAACTAGAAAATGTCATTATACGGTCAACCGGTGAATCGCAGGTCGGGCATATTATTTTGCGTGATCGAAGTCGGACAAGGGAAAAATTGACTCGATTTCCAAACCGCTCCCACAAATGTCAAGACCGTAGCATAACGCAGGGCGCGCAGGCCGCAGGAGGTTCACGGACTTCAAAATCAAAGTCCACAGGATCACGAAAGATACCATTTCCGGGAGATCGCCAAAAGAGCTTTGACGAGCTCAAGGCCTATTTAACCATTGCACCAGTAGTGAGGGCCCCCAACTGGCAGTTACCTTTCGAGGTGATGTGATGCGTTTGATTCCGCCATTGGCGCAGCTTCGGGCAAAGGGAAGGAGGAAAGCTTTACGGGTCTGTTATTATGCAAGCAAGACATCGGGAACGAAAGTACGCAGGACCAATAAACTACGTAAAAGGAGTTACCGGCAAAGGGTCTATGCCTTAGATAAGTTTCGAGCTTATTTGGTTGGGTCGACAATCATATTCACGGATCATTCAGCTTAAAGTACCTGCTCACCAAACAAAATGCTAAGGCTAGGCTTATCAGATGGGTTCTCCTGCTGCAAGAGTTCAACCCGGCAGAGATCAAGGGACAAAGCGGGTGTGGAAAATGTTGTTTGCCGATCACCTCTCAGATTAACAACAAAGACATAACACTCTCGCCACAACCCAATCAATGATGAGTTCCCTGAGGAGTCCCTGCTCCTGGTCGAGAAGACACCCTGGTATGCCCACATTGCCAATTATTTGACGACAGGGGAGCTACCAGCCGATTGGAAAGCACAAGACAAGAAGTTTTTCGCAAAATTCACTGGCTATTGGGAAGAACCTCTTATACAAATACCGCGGCCGACTGAGCATTCGAAGATATGTGCCTGAAGCAGAGCAACAAGGAATACTCAGCCATTGCTATGAGAATGCATGTGGAGGCCATTTGCTTCCCAGAAAACTACCAGGAAAGTGCTACAGTCTGGATTTCATTGGCCCTCTCTTTTCAAGGATGCCCAAACTATAAAAGTGTGGAACGCGATAAATGCCAAAGGTCAGGAAAATTTCGCCGCCACATGATGCCTTTAAACCCGATTTTTGGTAGTTGACCTATTCGACGTGATGGGGTAAATCGATTTCACGACCATTCTTCCTCCCGATAATTTCTACATTTTCGTGGAGTCGACTATGTGTCGCTGGTCAGCGCCCTCAGAGCGTTATATCGGCAGACCGAAATTTTAAAGAGAACATACTCTCCAGATTTGGGGTCCCTAAAGCCATAATTAGTGATGGAGGTTCGCATTTCTGCAACAAACCTTTTGAAAGCTTAGTCACTAAGTATGGTGTCAAGCATAAAAGAAGCACCCCATACTACCTCATCAGCGGGTCGTCGAGCTAGCCAACGGGTGGGAAATCAAGACACATCGATGAAAGCCGGTGAACTCTAACCGGAAGGATTGGTCCTCTGCCGTTGCTGGACTCCTTTGTGGGCATACGTAACAGCCTACAAAAACCATCCTCGTACGCCCCTTATCACCTAGTTTATGGCAAGGCATGTCACCGCCAGGAAATCGGTATAAGGCATGATGTGGGCAAGAAAGACATCGAACCTGGATATGGGCAGAGTTGGTCTCAAAAGGCTCCTAGATATCAACGAGCTGGAAGAACTGAGGAATGATGCCTACTTCAACTCGAAAATTGCAAAAGATAAGTTAAAAAAGTGGCATGATCAACTGATAGCTCGTAAAAATTTCAAACAAGGAGACCAAGTGCTACTCTATGACTCCAATCTCCACCTCTTTCCGGGAAAGCTCAAGTCAAGGTGGATCGGTCCATTCATTGTCCATCAAGTCTACCTAAATGGATCAGTGGATCTTCTTAATTCCAAAGACAGCAGGATGTTCAAGGTTAATGGGCAAAGGTTGAAACCCTATGCAATACAACACACAGCAGACAAGGAGGAGATTCCCCTCCTTGACCCTCCATGAATCCAAAAGGGCTACCTGAGAGGGAGTGATCACTCCAATTTTTAGTTGAATTTTGTTTGCTTTATTTTTTTTTTAGTTTTGTTTGTGACTTTCTTAACTTCCTTAATTTGGCTTACTCTTCTGCAAATTCTTTCATTTTCTCATATTCTTATAAGTTTTGGTATTCGTCAAGGTGTAGCAAGAATCCCCTCCACCCTTCCATCTCCTCCCTTATCCAGCATGGCAGACCCGTGAGTGGAGACAGCTAGGTCTCCTAAAAGGACCTTCCTCCACCCCGCCACTCAGAGACGCAGAGCTCTCCTCCTACTACAACTAATGATGTATCCCCTGCTTCTGCTTCCATTATCGATACCCCAGCAAACACGCAGGGTCGGTCTTCTTCCACATCTCCTGCCTATCCACGCGTCCATAAAAGGGCTCCTGACATCGGACGTAAGTGAGTCATTCTAGCTCGAGGTCAGCCAGAGCCCCATTCACACACGTCCGGTGGCCAACCGATGACCTTCCCCGACCGTCCCCTACTTCTATCATTCGCCTCTTCACGGCGCCCATGCACGCACTGCATTGCGCACTTATAGCACTACGGTGACATATTTTGATCCTTCCATCTTTGTCAGAGATCCCGAGCTCAAGGATTCCATGAGGAGTGCGCAAATGGAGATTCTCGAGGCTTTTGGCGACTGCGCCAGCTTCTTCACTCCTATGGTCATTGAGTTCCACCATACCATGACATCTAGAGAGTGCCTCATCCCATCATATCCACTTCTCTCTGCTGATTGGTGGCATGGCGGGACACTACAAGCCACCGATATTGCGTACCTTCATTCCATTTCCCATCGCCCAAACTACTCCGGCTAATTAGCTGTCAGGGCCCCACCCTCGTCTCAGAGAGATTGTCTCGCGTTATATCTAGAGACGCAACGTTAGGTCTCGTCTTCTTCCGCAGGCAAACTCCTCCGAGCATGCTCCTTATCGACTCCATCCCGGAGGCTCTATACCGCATTCGAGGGTTACCGTTCAGCCATGCCGAGCTTCTTCACACATCCTGCTCCACTCGCTGGTGACAATGTTCATCACAAAACTTCACCCGAGTCATTACACCCTCCTGGCTCCTCGAGGTCGCTACAAATATTAGAGCATTTAGTTTTCCCGAGAGCCATGATTGAAGCCACACCGAAGCCATAGATCCACTTATCACAGTGGCCACGCCTCGCTTCATGCTCAAGACTCTCACCTCGTGATCGAATGAGGACATAGCGGTTAACCATCCAACAAAAGATACAGAGGAGCCTCATATTGCATCATCGCTAGCCTGCACCCACTACTGAATCCTCGCGACCTCCAAATTCCTACAAAGAACAAGAGGGACCTAGGTATGATCACCGCACTAATCGCAGAAGATATCTCCATATCCACTTCTGATTTTCTCGCCATTACTGGATGCGCCTCCGCCTTCAACCATCGCCAAGATCACGCATTTACGCCCATACAGCCTTTAGCGCAGAGGATAGCACGCGATAGAGGTCATTGCCGCACAAACCACGCCTTATCCTCATGCAAAGCAGTGTCACCGGCCTCGCCTCCTATTCCACCACCGCACGCCTACTGTGCCCTTTCAACAAATAGCCATAAGATTTTCCTCCAATTTCCCTCGCACACTCACCACCCTGATGAGGATAACCTTCCACCGGCACACACCACTGGGAGTGGGTACTACTTCTTCTGGTTTCTTAATCCGAGTCTCATTGGGGACAATTACATTTTAATAAAGTGAGCGAGAGAAACAACAAGTAGGCTGCTTTTACACTTATGCTTTTGTTATTATTTTTTGAGCAAGCCCATTTGTGTTGTTCTGGCTTGTTGTTTGTCTTGTTTGTAAGTTAGCATTGTTGTGGAAAAGCTAAAAAAATATAGCCATTTATTTTATATACATACTATACAAATTTTACACTTTTAGTTTTCAAAATTATCTCTTTTTTTTTTTTTTTTTTTTTAAGCTACTTAGTTCGCAAAGGTGAAAAATTGAAACACCGTCCAATTATTTTGATGTTAGATTGATTCCATGCCTAGTTGAGTGGATGATTAGTTGAATTCTTGTTGCTTTCGACCTTGTTCTTCCACCTCTAGCTAACCACACACTATGTACATTAGATTTCAACAATAGGTCGAAGAACCCGGCCAACCTCCTAAACTTTGCAAAACGTACTCCTGCTTTCTTTTGACTACCTCATTGTGTGTTATGACCCCCATGAAAAGAAGGCCAATGTGTCTTCTAAAATAAAAAGAAGTGAAAAAGAAAAAGAAAAGAAAAAGAAAAAAAAAGAAAAAAAAAGAAAAAAAAGAAGATTGCAACGTTTCGCCTTGAAACCCGAGCATGGTCCGAGGGGTATATGATGAAAGTCTTTAAAGCCCCGCGTCTGCCAATCGTCGGGAGCTGCCACCACTCTGGGCATGCTCGCAGCACGGGTGGGACGGGGTGGGATTTTAGCAAGTTGTGTGCTGAGTCTTGAAATCACCCGGAGTCCCGGTGAAACCCCAAGAGCAGTGGTCAAAGACCCTATGACTTGGTGCCTTAAGCCTTAATTGGTTGGGAGTCATCGGTAGATCCCCTGTGGACTTTAGTGAGGTCGATCAAGATTACAGACTCACAACACAAAAGAGTCGTGGAATAAGAGAGGGTCCTGATCTATTTAGGTTGGTTAGTGTCCTAGGTGGAGGCGTGAGCTTGGTTGGGGGAGAGTACGCCATAATTTATCGTTGAGAACTGAGATCAAACAAACACTTAGGTTTTCGTGGAAGTCTCGGTCATTCACCAACAGGAGGCTCTTTGATACTCACTATGTATGTATATCTATTCCTCTCAGATAGTTATTGGGTAAGGGTTTCGGCGATTCTCATCGAGGGTTAGGCATTACTCATCCACATACTTTTTTAAATACCATTTTTGAGAACATAATTTTGTTATTATTTTGTTTGCTCTTTCTTTCTTTCTCTCATTGCTATGGACTAGACATCAGGTTTCATTGGGGAGGGATTAGTGTCCAAAAGTGCTATTTTCGAAATTCTATTTATTGTAGGTTTTGAGCACTTTTTGTGTACTAATCAACCGACCAACCCGACGTAACATTGCTGTCCCTATTATTTTATCGACGTATTTTGTATTAATTTGTAGTTTTTGCAAGCTATTAATGCCAAATTTGTTGAATCGATCCAAGCACGACGTAATCCGGAATAAAACCAGTTTTCGCATTTAACGGCTTAAGAGGAGCGTAAGAAGAATCAAGATGAGCTTAACGGTTTTTCGCGACCGGTGCGTAAATTTTCGCTAGTGCAAAATTTTCTCCTCCCATATTTGACTTTTTAAGTATTGTTTTCTTTCGCTAATTTTCGCCTCCTCAGATAATGCCTTTGAGGGTATGTTGGTATTTTACCTCATTTGGAGCCTACATAAGCTCAAACCTTGTAAAGAATAGATAACTTTTAACTTTGGCTTTTAGTGGAAAAAACAAAACCCAAGTTCTCCAAATTTTTCTTTCTTGCATTTTTTTCTTTTGCTTTTCATTTATTTATTTTCTTGGTTTCTAAACATCCCTCGAGGATGGTTATTAAACCCTCCATCCTTGAAGAGGAGGGCTATTAGGCTAGGGTTTTGAGGTAAACACTGCTTCTCATGTATTTACTAAGCATTTACTGTAGAGCCATGTTTCATTTCACTCTAGGTTAAAATCTCTAAATGTACCTGATTAACCCCAGGTTCGTAAGTTTTTTGGGGTTGGATGTTTATTATTGCTAGATCCACTCGAGATTCATTAGTTATCACTTTTGTTAGTTAACACGTAGTAGATTTTTAGGAGATAGATTTTCACTACGGGAACATTTAAGGCTAATAAATGGCATATGTCAAAAGGAAAATTATTAGGGTTCAGTTTTGATCGTTAAATGAAGATTCGGTTTGGAAAATGACTATAGGTCATCCTCCCCAACGAGAGGAAAAGAACCCGAGAACCTCTCATTGACCTTGTGGACCCCAACCCCGTGAGTCCGATGCTTCAAGAAGTTCTTTTTCTTTTTTTTTTTTTTTAGTTTAGGTTATTTTCGCCTATAAACATTTCAACCCCACCGTTTTTGCAAACCTTGCAATCCAAACCTGGGGGACCACCATTGGGCCAAACCGCAACCATTTACATGAAGAAAACCCATCCCCCGTGTTCTGGAATCTAGAGCCACTATACCGCAAAGAGCTTTGATACAAAGAACAGAATTTAGGTTGCAACATTGTTGATTCCGGATCACTACTTTGGCACGAATCAAATGCCAACAGAAACAAACGAGTACACAAATCCACCCGAATAATCGAGAACTGACACAAACTGCAAGCCTAGTGACCTAACACAGTCCGTAAACAAAGGCAAAGAAAGCAAAAGAAATGGGAGAAGAGCATAAATGTCGTAGACATGTAAGATTCACTTCGCTTATTCCCCTTTTTCTTCTTTCTTCGCTCTAAAACCTGTATCCACCCCCAACCGTCGGAACTCCTCTTCAAAACAAGAGAGACCACGCCTCCTGGATTTAGATAAACTCTCCTTTCCTCCTTTTCTCCTTTTTCTCTCTCTTCTTCCTCCCTTCCCTTTTTGATCACCTCCACGTTTTTTCTTCTATTTATCTCTCCCTTCTCCGAGCCCACCATTTTTCACACCCTTCGGCCCTGGGAACTCCTCTGGGGCCTCGAACTCTCCCCAGCCTTCTTCATAAACACTCCTCCTCTATTCCCAAGGTCCATAGTCGGCACATTTACTCCCTTTGCTTAGCCCCCAAGTATCCGTTAAGTGGATCTAAGGGTGGCTAAATCAACCCACAACATGGTCCAAAACTGATCCAACCCATTCCTAGGATCGGACCGGGGCTTATGGGGCCGATCCATATAGAATTTGGGCACCAAAATCACGTACTGAAGGCACCCCACGCAAGCTAGCTCGATGACTGGCCGTACAGTTCCCAACTGTCATCCGATTGGAAAATCTGAAATTTGAGAGAATATTCTGAATAATATGAGTCCATGAAAACGGTGCTTGATTCCAGTCGGGTGATGAGATATGGACTGGGGGAAACAGTTTTAAAGGTGTTCGAATTCGAATCAAGCTTCTAAGAATGAACTTCAATTGAAATCAATTGAGCTGGGCTGATCCGGTTACTAAAATTCCTCAAATTTTTTCAGTTACTCCTCAATGAGTAAGGAATCCAAAAAGAACGGTACTCAATTCGAAGTTCGACGAGGGAGATATGATTGAAACAAACCCGCGTTGACTGACATGCTTCAATAAACTGATCGAAGTTAAACTGGGGGCCCCCACTCAGCTCCTATGGCACGATGCCAATAACTAAAAAGAAGCCAATGATGACACTCTAAAGTGAACTACATAAAAGACTCATCGGACCATATACAAGCCCACCCGAGGCTTGGAGATAGACTAAGCCTAAAAGGGCCCTAATGGTGTTATATGAGAACGATAGGTGAGTGTGACACCCAAAGGCTAAATGCAAGTGCTGAGGGACAAAATTGAGGGTCTACAAATATGCCCCTCTTTAGTAGAGTGAATGAACGAGTGTATCGCTGGTCCGGGGCGCGATGCAAAGAGTGAATGAACTTCAGCGGTTGAACCCGATGACCAACAATTCTTGTCCTCTTACCTTAGCATCAAGGTTAATCTGAATGAAGCCCAACGCGACTTAAAGAAACCGTAATGGCACTGAAGATGAGTGATCCGCACAATGTCGGAAGATAATGAACCGGGCGGCGTCGGAGAAAACGCAGGAAATCCGGCAAGCCCGCAAGGGAAACCGCAAGTACCGAAAAGGTTGGATCTAGGCAGCACCAAAGGTGGATCCGGGCGCGTACCGGTATCGTGGGATCCGCACGAGTACCGGAAAAGGTGGGATCCGCAAGTAATCAAAAAGGTGGGGATCCGGAGAGTACCGGAAGCAGTAGATCCGGCGAAAACCAGCGGCGATCCGCAAGTACCGAAAGGTGGGATCGGTGAGTACCAAAAGTGGGATCCGCGGTACCGTAGCTACGGGATCCGGCATCGAGTACCGTAGCGCGGATTCGCGTACCAAAAGGTGGGATCCGAGAGAGTACCGAAAAAGGTAGGATCCGGGTGAGTACCGAAGAAGGGTTCGGGAGAGCATCGGGAAAGGTGTGTGATTCGGCGAGTGCCGAAAAGTAAAACCGCTAGTATCTAAAGGTGGATCCGAGCGAGTACCGGCGTGGATCCGCGCATGAAATGTGGGATCCGTGGCACCGAAATGTGGATCCGGGCGGTACTGAAATGGATCCGGCAGTACCGGAAGGTGGACCGCGAGTACCCCAGAAGGTAGAACCGCCAATACCTAAACGGGATCCGAGCGAGCACGGAATGTGGATCCGCAAGTGCACCTAAATGAACCGGGAGATGCTAGAGAACCCAAACCAGCTAACGGCGCAACAAACTCAAGGAAAAGGGGTAGCCCCAAAGAGGACGCCCAGGTCTCCATGCCATCAAATGACTCTCGCCAATAAGCTTTAAATCAAACACAATCATGACAAAAGAAAGCGGGGATGCCCCAAAGATGACAACAGTAAAATGCCACAAATGATGTTTAGAAACCAAGAACTTAATAACAAGACGGAATAAATGGGTATGCCCTGTAGGACAATCTCACAAAATGTGACCAAGGGCGCGAAAGGGGTTATGCCCCGCCTAGGTATCAATGCCATGTCAAAATCCCATAACTGCACATGTGGTCAAAGTCAAAGAGCTGAAAATATCACATCATTCATTCATGAAAAATCATCCATTTTATTCCATAAAACTGATATAGGGTATACCCTAGTGTGCACATCTGATATGCAAGTGCCTTGATGAAAAAAACTATGAAATAAATTTCTGAAGACCCAATCATCTGAACAAGCGAACAAGACAACATATGGGGAGTACACCGGCTTGAAATCCCTACTGTCGATCAATATGCGTGAATCTCGACCTCAGCCCTTAGAAGCACTCGTTGTATGAAGAAACTCGGGTCGCATGCGGAGCATACATACTCAAACTTTGATGCCAAAACATTTTTAGAAGGAACACGCTTGTACATGTATGAGCCAATGCCAACATGAAAGGACGTGGGGTGGCGCCCTGCCAGAACGTGTCAAAGCATCGTTATCGGGCTATCAACGGTCCCCACTTCTCAGACATCTATATCTGATCATGGACCGAGGCAAGCAAACCAAATGGAGAAGCAATATGTGACCTCGATAATTCCTCAGTAAACGCAGACTTGTCGAATCCCGTACTCAATTAGTAGACAGAACCTGTCCATATAAAATGCTTCGAAGCAAACACGAATGGTCTCAGGGCGGTCTTATGACTTGGACTGTAATGTAGGCTAGGGGTGAAAGGTGAATGACATGATGGGAAACAAAGGTCTACCTCTCACACAAACACCGCCAAACCCCCTCAGACATGAATGTCAAATATATCAAATACTGCGAGAAAGGTGATCAACCAACATCCAATGAACAATGTCAAATGAAAAGTAAAAAGTGCACTGAAGGCACGCCGCTTTAAGAAGCTTGGTGACGACGATCAATAAGAGTAAGTAGAAGAAGACTTAAAGGGATAAGAAAATGATGAATGATAAAGTAAAAGAAAAAGGAAGAAACAAGTCGATACACAATGGGCAGCCAGACAATGACGAACAACTCATCCTGTGAACGCAAGTCGAAGTGTCACTATGCAGACGGGATGCGTAATGATCCAGGACAGGCAATCCAAACCTCATTCCCAATGCACCCGGCATCCACATGCTGGAGAAAGATCGCACAACGTTCTCACCCAACTTTTAGAGGGAATAATAAATCTCGAACCCAAATGACCTTTGACGACCCCAAGTATATTATTAAAGAATACCAAACAAACAATTTTTTTTTTTTTTTTTTAAGGCCAAAACCACCAAAGTAGGTCTAATGCCATACTAATCAATAATCCAACCAAAAGAACCCCAAACCCAATCCCAATGGTCCTTCATCCCAAGAATCCCACATCAAAACCTAGGCGAAACGTAAGGGTGTGACAAACCTAATCGTAGCTCGGATGAGAGCACGTCATCATCATACAAAAAGGAGATAAAAGTGAAACGATCGAGATGATCGTAAACTAGACTCAAAGGCGCATAAAGGTGAAGATGCAAAATGGAGAAGAAAAGAAACATGCAATGATGCGAGAAAGAACAAACAAACGACACACGCTCATAATAAACACATAACCAATTAATAAATGTAAAGCGCATTATGGGGCGTGCCCCCAACCTGTGTCGAAAAGTATGCAAGGTTGAATGAAAGAATAGCTAATAACGCAATCGTGCAATAGCAATAGATATATCAATGTATGGGTGTGCAATAGGGAATATGGTTACCAAAGTGATGGCCACCCATCCTTCCGACCATGATCCATGCATAAAACTTCTTTGGGATCCACATTTATCGCCCAGAACTGACATTTCCGACAAAGTCTATCAATCCGTCGCTTCCCTAGTCGATCTCTCGGATGACATAAAGCCCGCTTCCACCCGCTTTAAACTTACCTCTCTAGGTCGCTGATCAATCCCCGAGACCTTCAAGACTAGGTCGCCTTTGAAACTTCCCGCTTGTACACCTTTTCAAATGTACGGTCATTTTCCTCCGACAAAGCCCTCAACATGATATGTCGCCTCTAATCTCCTTCCTCATATCCAAAAAGGTCAATCGATCATATGATCGGAGCCCACTCGCCTCGATATATCCGATACCTAATGCTTACTCAAGGATCCCATCTTCACCTCAACAGCAAAGACCGCCTCCATGCCATACCAAACAGTAAGGTGTGCCTAATCGAGGTAACGAAAGATGTACGATACTAAGCCCATAATGCGAAAGGGAGATTCTCTCACCAATTCTAGAAGTCTCAACCATCTTTCTCAAAATCCTTGATATTCTTATTTACTTGCCTCAACCGCCCCATTAGTATGTGGCTCATATGCATGATCGATGATGCCGAATACCATACTTCAACCTCAGCTGGTATCCACTTTGCTCAAATGCTTCTCCTATCTCGAGATCAACTCATGAGGAACCCCATATCGGTAGATAATGTGTGATCTGATGAATTTGGACACTCTGGCGGCCGTCAATCCAACATAAGAAGTAGCTTCCACCCACTTAGTGAAATAATCAATAGCCACCAGAATGTACATGCCCACTCGAAGACTTGTGTGAGATCTTCCCAATAATATCAATACCCCATACTAAACGCTGGCGGGATGGGTGCATGTAATCTCGAAGGTGGCACGTATCAAGTCTCCGCGGCATTTGACACTTCAAACATCTCGCACAAACCGGCAATAACTGCTCAATCAACCGTGCAATCCGGGCCTCATGATCTTACGCTGGCCATGCTACTTCTCCCATGTGGGGCTACGCATCGGCATGAACCTCTCTCATCACTCGATTTGCAGAGGCGCGGTCTAGACATAATAATAATAGGCCATCGGGTGATCTCCTATAAAGGGCATCCCCACAAATAAAAACTGCGGGCCAATCGTTTCGTTCTTCTATCCTTAGTTATTATTTCGTGGTAAGCGCGATGATAAACTGGAGCAACATCATGATACCACATGGTAGCTCATCCCGATTCTAAATACTTCCAATTAAACAACAAGTATGGTGCTGGACTCGGGTCTCAATCGCAGTTGTCGCGACAATCACTCCCGGCAGGAATCTCTCAACCACAAAAGCTAAGGTGGCTAACGATTAGCAACCGATTTCTACCCTAAAGTGTGACGTAGATATATCTCAACTAGTCAAATCTAGCGCAACGCTGGTTCAGGTGTTGCCGGTAGGCTTCGCCTTTCTCATCTCAAGTCCCTCCAAATACCTTCGTCCGTCTAACTAAGTTGGATTCCCCATGGATCTCCAACTGTCTAATGCTAAGATCCATCGCGGTCTCTAGGCTCGTAATGCAAGCCCCATAATTAACTATATTATTCGCCAACCTGATGATCGTAAAATGCTACTGAACCGGAGCAGGAATGTAATCGCTTCTATGGTGATATCAATAAGATACCAATACCACCCCGACCGGTCAAGGGCACTATCATACAATCGCCATCCTGCAGAATACGCCGCGCTGAAACAAATTGCTCATCAAGGAAATCATCGGGCTAATCGTTCGGCCATCTGATACACCGCAAAGAAGCCAAATGATCCGCAACAATGCTTCCTTACCGATTTCAGGTTGGCATAACAACATCAAACTTCTATCAATAGAACCAACTATCTCATGGTATTTGGTCATTTAACAGTTGGTCGAACAAATATCTCTAATGGATCCAATCGGCACTCGTGCCTCTCGATCTCTTCTCATTCCCTGAGCGTGGCATGTCGGCATGGCCTTTGATCTTCTCTCTCGATCAACCTCTATATCGCGCCACTAAATAATGTGACCCAACAATTTCCCAGAAGTTACCCCAAAGGTGCACTTTAGGATTCAATCTTAATCTGAACTATCGGATCCTCTCAAAGAATCTCTCTGTATCGTCGCTAAGGATCTCGCCTGGCCTCGACTTCACTATCATGTCATCCACATATACCTCAACATCTCTATGCATCATATCATGAATAAAGTAGTAGCAGCTCTTGATGTTTGCCCTCGTGATTCTTCAACCCAAATGGCATGACCCGACAGCAGTAAGTACCCCACTCAAGTGATGAAAAGTCTTCTCCATATCCTCTTCAGCCATCAAAATCTGATTATACCTTAAAACCCATCCATGAAGGACAACATGGGGGTGCCCCATGGGAAGGTCACAACTAACATACGATGTGGGAGGGGAAAATCATCCTTAGGGTTAGCCTTGATTCAAATCTCAAAAGTCACAAACTCTAACTTTTAAGCATCCTTCGGGGAAATTGGGGGACGACATTAGGCCAACCAATTTAGGCCAATTAACTACTAACAAGAAGCCAACACTGAGTTGCTTCTAAATCTCCTCCTTAACCTGCAAACTCCATCGAGGATGTAGTCTCCTCAATTTCTGCTTAACTGACCTAGCATGTGGTAGAATGGGCAGGTGATGCTGAACTATAGTACAGGCCCTGCATACGTCCTCATACGGACCATGCAAATACATCCAAGTATGACCCGAGTAGTCAATCAATCCACTTCTCTCATCAGGAGATAAGGAAGAGCTAATCCTAATCTCTCTGGGCTGATCTAGTACACCAAAATCTATCAATCACAGGCTACTAAACGGTGTAACTTTCATGTCCTTTGTACGCATCTAGACTCGACTCATTGCCACCTAGTGGGTCTGCGGTCTCCCACATCATCAATATCGCTTACATGTGCGCAGTGGGTAATCGTGGTGCAATCAAAGGAAAATGCCGCGACACAAGAAAATACTGAAATACTCATGTCATTATTATTAATGTGAATGTCATCAAAGCTTGTGACAAACCCGACATGTTGTCGTAAAGAGAGGGTCCACAAGCTCCGACGCTCCCCAACAGAACAAAGATCATGAGTAATATCGCAGCAACAAGTCATCACCATCAAACCTCAAGCATAGAAACCCAAACATCTGGGTGCGACCGAGGCCTAGGTGAGGAAAGCATCCGCACGCGCCCAAAGGCCGACCATGTCCACCGCGGCCGCCGCAAGCATCATAAAGTGTCACATTATCAGTATTAATCATAGAAACTCCAAACATGTCAAAAGCATAATGGGGCCCACACGTAGGTCAGTGTGGTCAAGGATACGCGCTCAAAGGCCTTATCATGTCCATGGCATCCATAAGTATCGCACAAAATCACACCATCGCATCCTCCATCTCCCAAATCCATAGGTATCATAGTCGTGACCCTCCTCGTGAAAGCACATGGAAAACACATTGCTCGACCGATGATAGGTGTAACTATCATGGCCTCTGGGTGGTTCTGCGGTCTTAGAACTCAAACACACTGTTTAGGGTTCGCTGAATGCCTCGAATCTCACCCATCTTCAAACATGGTCAACTCCTTCTGGCGCGGGTGCACGCTCGATCCTCAAGAAAAATAGTCGCCTAACCTAAAAGTGTGGCTGGCAATCGACGAACCCCAAACAAGCGAAGCCTACCCTATCTCGGGCGCAAAGATCTGGCGACAGGTTGCGTGATCATCCTAGAAGGAGTGTAACTCAATCCATATGGCATGTCGTGATCAATCAGACAGAACCTGCTACGCCATGCTAACAAATGACCTATCCCAAACCAGTATTATAAGACATGCCTCATCATGCTAAGCATCAAAGTGTCGGGATGTGTCGATCAAAAGACATAGTGTACCATGTCTCATTGCCATCCTCTTAACTAACAACTCCGAACTCCTCACAAAAACAAACTCATTGGCGCAAGTCATCTCATCAGGATCGGGATGAAAATCGTTCAAAAGAGGTAACAACATCTTTGTTAGATCAGATCGTGGATGGCGCCTTCGTGGTATGAACTCACCGATGAAGTGGAAGATGGTATAGCACCCGCCCCGCGAACGGCGGGCGCCCAAAGCAAGTTAAAGGATGACCGACCTCAAACCTCGGTGCAGGCGGGAGTATCCGACCGACCAATCATGACATGTGTAGTGCAGCTGCATCTTACAATCGCGTCCTTCAGAGTCCCTTCATAAGCCCCGACAACCAGATGGATGGCCCAAAATCGGATGGTGAAAATCTCAGCACGGTAGTAACCAGCTGGACAACGCAGGCGCGAGTCGCTTGTCCGCCAGGACTTGACTCCGCACCCTACTACCCGAACAAGCAACATCGATTTAACAAAGGACGCAACATGGTTCGATCCCTCATGGGTAAATCATTGTCAAACACCATGCATGTTCTTATCCGCCGTGAAGTGGATCAACTCTGGTGGTAGCGATCAACCTAATCCGCACTGGAGCTTGATCAATGCGTCTCTATGTGAGCGAGATAAGCTAATAAGCTCCAAAGTGAAATGCGCCCTCGAGCGGTGTGCAACAAGTGTAAAATCATCATCATCTTCCTCTGAATCTCATCTCTAGCATCAATGCCGAAAAGGTTTATCAATAGGTGGGGTCGAAGCACCTCCCACCTCAGAACAATCCGACATCTCATGACCGCTCGTTGTCCTTCGGAAATGCGTAATGAAGTGTTACTGGAGGAACATGTTGCAAGTAACCGCACATCAGTTTCGGCCGAGAACATCATCCGAATCAACACCTAAATGGCTTGGAGACCAAGCACCATAGGTGTATCCACTAAAGCCTGAGTCTGCATACAAACAAATTGGCTGAGGAGCCTCTCCATCCCATCCCATCATGAATATCTCATCTCCCAAAAACTCAATCGAATGTATACCACCCGGGAGTGGAGGTACACCTCTAGTGTCATGAGTGGGGAGCGGGTCTGTAGTCACTCCAGGGTGTCCCAAATCAACTAAACCCTGATCAATCAAGTCCTGAATAGCATGCCTCAACGTCGCACAACCATTCAGACGCGACCCGTCACTTATACAGGCACAGCCAAGATTCGGGCCCTAAATCCGTAGGTTAGGTCGTGGTAGTGGTTCAGGTAGTGGAATAATCAAACCCTTTCAACCAATTCGAAATGTTTCGGCCAAGGGCATCCCAAGTTGTGTAAACTAATTGGCCGTCTCTGGTGGGAGGCTGGCGTCGAGCATCGGCCGATATTGTACATGTGGCCCTAAGGCACTGTATATATAGCATCGGTAAACAGATGATAGATAAGTAGGGCCCGGGCCGGTTCGAAGGAAGTAGTGGTGTTTGTACCGATCCCATCGTATCATTTGGTAAGGAGTGTTCGAAACTGCCTTGAAACTAAGGTGATGGGGACCAGGTTTGTCATGCCATCAAAGCATCAACATCCGATGGTCTCTGTCCTTACCCCGGCTTCTTTCCTTAGAGTCCATGGGAAGAGAGTCCCCGCCCATAATCCTCTAGATATGCCCTCCTCAATGCCATAGAGGGCCAGAACCAATGATCCAAAGTCTGTATGTGGGAAGCCCATGAGATTCCTAGCAGCGTATTTAAGATCGGCAAGATAACCACACCCGATCGCGCTCGAGGGTCTTTACATTCACTCTGTGCACCTTCTTCTCTCCAAGACGAATGAAGTGACCGACTTATCCGGCTCGCCCGAGGGCCTCGAATCCTCCGGATGACGTCCACTACGTGATACAATAAAAGAATACCTGATAAACTCCCGCCCCAACCAAATTTACGTCCCACGCCGGTGGTCTAACGATGCAAACCAACGCCGGAAAGTGGCACCACTCAACGACAGAGGCAAAAGCATGATCATCCGTGTGTTCATCCAATCTGGCTCCACGCATATGTTGTACAACTGTAAGTGGAATACTGGGAAAACTGGTCCAGCAGTAGGCTCTTTCAATGTCCGACATGCGGAACTCAACTGGCAAGGCTGCCACTGGAAGGTCATCATATCTGTCCCAACCTATAACTCCATCAGAAACATGTAGAGACCTGATCCTCTGCTCAATCCTATCGATACGGGCCTGAGTGTCATCAATAATTGGTGCAAGGGCCACAACAGAATGTGGTGTGGTCTCTGTCTGACCATGCAATGTTGTAAATGCTTCCACCGCATCGATCGGAATGTGGTGGTGGGCGAGGAACCCAGATAGTCCCTGGATGCATAAGGTCGAGGTAGGCGGTGGTGGCTGTGGTGGGCGGAGGCAAGAGTCATGCGGGTGCTCCCGAATTAAGTAATGGTCGGGCCGATGCCCAATAATCCTCTCTATCCTGGCCCCAACATAGCATCCCGAGAGATGCCACAGGTCGTACTTCACCAATCAATGACGCGAGCATACCGAGGGTCCATATTCATGACTTGATGTCTCTGGTTTAACCGGACCAGGATTCAATTTCTAACAAGTCTACCTCCGATTCGATCCAAGCCCTGAACCCAGGTCGTTTAATCAACAATCCCATAAAGGAGAGGGGTAATTAAGTCCCCGTGACTATCAATCCGGAAATCAATCCAGTAATGCAATCCCATAATGAAATCCTCTAAGGGAATGAGTCGACAAGGCGACATCAACGCTTAATCTGATATGTGGCTCCACAGTGTGAGAGATCGACATGGTAATACCTTTAGGGTAAGGTGACTCGTTAACAAAGATAAAAGGCAAGTCCTGTGGCTAGATGACCGCACTCCACAAGGATACACAACCTAAGATCCTAATCAACAATCAATCAATCAGTGACATACCTACACGCAGCCTATCCATGAAATCTAGCTCGGGCTATATTGTGTCTTCATCACTGGACATTCGTCAAGCTCCATACATCGATAAATCTTTATGTTAGACCTTTATTCCAAACCCCTAGCTTGGTCGCATAGATAGTTGGGAATGACCTCAAACAACATAAGGCAATCCATGAGGAATGGTTAACCAAGACTAGTGGATTCTGGCGGTTGTGGGATACTTACTGCCCCACAAACACAAGCGGGTAAGGTCATGCAAGGGAATGAGCAATAAGGCAAGAAACAATCATGCACAAAGAGCAAAGCCCATCACAAAATCTACACACATTCCACATCCTAAGCCAATCCCAAATGTTATAGCTAGATACCAAATCAATAATGAGAAAGCATGCCAGAATCCAAATGTGTGAACACACAAACATCAACAAATCACAAATGCAAGCCAACACCAATCAAGTGTATGATCATCAGTCATCTATGTAGCCCAAGAGCCCTGATCAGAGAACCATGTGCTCCAGACAACTCGTCTGTTTCACTTATGAAACCAAAGACTGGTTCGGATCTCCCCCAACTAGTCGCTAATTTGTGGACCCACCATCCACGGCCAGCGCCACTTTGCTTAAAATGAAAGAAAATGGGTCGATTTCTACCAGAAAATTCGGTCTCCCGAGAACACTTTTCTTATTCACCACTTTTTCATTATTTTGCTAAAGGGAAACCAAGTAGAACAAAAACCCCAATGACTCCAATATGAAAAGCGATTCACGAAACCAGACTCTAACCAAGATCGACACTGCATCTGGAAGGTACCCCATATGAGTGTAGCACCTCTGTGTCCGAACCCTGGCTTACTAGTGAATTGGGTATGTGGGAGCATATGGTCACGATCAGATAGTCTCCTAGGCTAAACATACAACTTGACTTTCTATTCAACCTAATTGGTATCTAGCATGCTTAAAAAACACTCAACCAAAAGGACAAATGATGCCAGACATGTGGTCCCTAGCAAGCACGCAAGGGAAAGTTAATGCACATTTTGAGGATACATACTTTCTCAAAATTAGGTATCAAAAGCAAAGGAAGCCAAGAGAAACTACATGGTATCTCAAACCACTCATTGATACCCTCTGTAATTTTGTGCAACCACATCTATTCATCCCAAAGAAACTGTTCAACAAAACACTAGATTACCAAGAATTAATCACCTGACCCAAGAGATAGGTCCTTTATTCTAAGAATCCAAAATTGGACCACATTAACCTGAACTAAACCCCATTTAGACCCTAAACATAGCCTTTTGCATAATCGATCTAGGAGTGAATGGGCCGCACTCACAAAGGTCACTTGCCTTCAATTAAACCGGGAATCTGACGACCTTACAAAACCTCGAAAAACCTGGTCGATCCGCTCCCCACCTGGCCGATCCTGCTGAGAACAATTCCTGGAAAATTTTTAAAAACATTTCTTACGCAGTAAGGAAACCAAAATAAAACGATACAATTCGACACCGAATGACTAAGAACCGACACAACAAACAAAGTGCACCCAACTTCCATTCCGGAAAATGATCGACCGGCCGATCCGGCTTCCCAACCAATGGGTACTGGGTTGAGAGACCTCAAATTGTTCAAAACCTTCCTCTGAGGAATCCAAAACAAATCAAGTAGAAAACCAATCAATGATCGGAACCGACAAGAACGGGCGCTTGGGAAGACCTAAATCAATGCCTGGAAGAAATCAATTCGAACAGATGATTTGTTTCCAATCCGCTCAAATTGACTGAGAGAGTTTCAAAATATGTCAACTTCCTCAAAGAGTCGAATCCAAAAACAAATGGAGGTAACCGACTAATGACTGAGAACCGATACACAAATGCTATTAAAGACCCAAACAAATTTGTTCCATCAACTGATCATGAACCTACCGACCACTTCCCCAACTAATTCAACCGGTTGAGAGAGACTCTCGTACCCTTAGAACCTTCTCAAAGAGCCTGAATCCAAAAACAAATCAAGTAGAAAACCAACTCCGAATGACTGAGAACCGACACAAACAGTGTCGAAGACCTAAACTGTTGTTCCAGCAAATTGAATTTAGTGAACCGGCTGATTTGGTTTCCCAATCAGTTCAGGCGGTTGAGAGAGGCTCTCAAAATTTGTCAGAACCTTCCTTAAAGAGTCAGGAATCCAACAAAATAAACATATTACAAATCCAACTCCGAATGACTGAGAACCGACACAAACAGTGACTAGTGACCTAACACAAGTCCAGAAACAACAAAGGCAAAGAAACGCAAAAATAGAAATGGGAGAAGCATATAAATGTCGTACTGTAAGATCCATGGCTATTCCCCCCTTTTTCTTCTTTCTTTCGCTTCCAAAACCTGGGTATCCACTCCTTCAAACTGGCCGAACTCCTCTTCAAACAAGAGACCATGCCCCCTCCAGATTGACAAACCTCATTCCTTCCTTTTCCTTTTTTTTCTCTTCTTCCACCCTTCCCTTTAATCACCTCTCCACGTTTTTCTTCATTTCTCCCTTCTCTCTGAGCCCACTCCATTTTTCACACCTTCGCCTGAACTCCCTTGTTCCAAACTTCTCGCCTTCATAAACACTCCCTATTCTCAAGGTCCATAAGGCCGCCACATTTACCTTTCTTTGCTTAGCCACCAAGTAACGAATGGGAATTCAGGGTTGTGCAACCCATGACATGGTCCAAAACTGATCCAACCCATGCCTAGACTGATTCGTTTATGGGCCCAATCCATATAGGATTTGGGCACCAAAATCACAAAAATTATGCCCCACGTTAGCTAGCTCGATGTAACTAACAGACAATTCCCAACTGGTCATCCCGGGATTGAGAAAAATATGAAATTTTGAGAGAATATTCCTTGAAGAATAAGGAGTCCATGAAAAAAAAACAGTGCTTGATTCCGAGTCTGGGTGAGGGAGATATGACAAAAACAAGCCTTAGTGCTCCGAATTCGAACCTGCTTTAGTAATGAACATCAATTGAAATCAATTGAGCTAAATGATCCGGTTACTAAAAATTCTAAAAAAAATTCAGTTACTTCCTCAATGAGTAAGGAATCCACAAAGAACTATGACTCAATTGAAGTTCTGGATTTAGATATATGATCGAAACAAGCCCAAGTGTCTCGACCACATACTCCAATAAACTCCTTCGAGCTAAACCCTTTGGGGAAGACTTGGCTTCTCATGGCACGCATGCCAACTAAAAAAAGAAGCCACGATGACACTTCTCTAAAGTGAACTACATATCGCACTCAATGACCATATAAAAGCTCCACCGAGGTCTCGAGACGTACTGCTTAAAGGCGGGCCCTAATGGTGTTATATGAGAACGATGGGTGAGTGTGACACCCAAAGGATAAATGCAAGTGCTAAGGGACAAAATTGAGGGTCTACAACAACGTACAAAGGGAAGGAGACCTATCTCTAGAATTGTTACCATTCAAAAACCAATGTTTATTCGTGTGTTTTTTGTTTTGTTTTGTTTTTGTTTTTGTAATTTTTTTTTTTGTCAAGGAAAGATTTTCAATTACATGTTTAGAATAAATGGTGCTTGTATGATTTTTCCTGGTCATATTTTGTGTATTGTTAAATCGTTCTTCTGTTTCTTGGGATAAATAGTGAGCCACATAAAATTTTATTAAACTTTCATGAACTTATATCTATCTTTATTATGAGAAAGTTAGAGAAATTTTCTTCCAAAACCCGCTTCATATCACCAAACAACTTAAGGCTATTTCTATGATGTCTATTAAACAAGGAAAGTTAATATTATTCTATTTGTTTCCTCTACACTAACTTATCTTTAACATTTCCAGTTCGTGCTTATTTCGTTTTACTAAGAGTAACTGCGTCAAGGAGACAAGTAAGGTGCTTTGTGGACAATGGAAGCATTCCATGTAAGGACCCGAGTAAAGTATAACGATAGATTACAATTACAGTACAGGCTGCAAGCTTGGGAATTTTGCTAGATCTCGAATAACGACATGGACCACATCGTTGAATTCGTCTCGTGAAATCTAGTTGCACAAATAACTATGTCGACCCCGACAATCGAATTTATCGATGGATAATTACGACACATGACACAGGGACACGCTCCATGTGTGGTATCAAACAAGTGTGACACTTACACATGGGAACTAAGTGTTCTAGGCCATTGGTACCCACCACAAAAAAAAAAAAAAAAAGGGATGGAAGTGGCATAGGAGACACATGGCATGAGGATTGCCATGTGTCACAATGATTGAGAAAGGTGTCCTACACCTAGATCAAAGTGAGTTCGTGGGAATAAAAGAGAAAAGATAGAAAGAAATGAGAAGGGAAAGGAAAGGAAAAATGAGAGGAAGTCCGCCATCGGCTTTTCCAACGCTCAAAACAAATGAGTTCAATGGTCAAGAAGTGAGCTAAATTGTGCTCCAAGAGGTGGTTCTCTCCACTTGTTAGTCCTTTGTCTGGCGACCATTCGATACAAGAGGTAGCCCTAATGGTGGGGCTGGTTCAAGAACATTTGTGATTAAACTGTTAGTGAATTACATATTAGGTTTGGTCCTCTCGTGAATCGTAGTTCTCGCGTGTTGTACCGTTGGTAAATACGGGCTTGAGTATGGTGATTTGTGTGTGCCTGGCAGCAACATAGAATGACATGCTAGACTGTGTGTACTGTTCTAAGTATGAACATGAAGATCTAGTTTTGTGTGTTGTTGCTTGATCGAATGACATAAAAGTGTGTGAAAAATCATGTGGATATATGTTGAACTGGCGATTTATTACTGGTTGTATTATGGATGTAACAGATACCATAGATGTGATATCCATGAATCATAAATGCTATGGCTCATCGCGCATGTACATGAAAGAACATGCATTGGGTATTCTTATTTGCATATACTGTGGATATCACAAGTGGAACGGTGTGGAGCACATGGTATGAAAGAACATTGTGTTTGGTGTTTAATGGTGGGCTCTGAAAAAGGGACGATGTCTTAGAGTTGTACGGTTTGAAATTATGTGTCGGGTAGTAACAAGAAGATATAGACACCCCCTCAAGTGAAAGGCATACTTGGTCGACACATGTCCAGGTGAGTCCACCGAAAGTGTCGAAGGTGTACGACGCCTGCGGTAAAACCCCTAAAAGCTGTTACCCACAAAAGACACATGGTTTTTTAATAAAGCAGTTTTTCGGAGACTGTCCAAGAGTTGAAATATAAAACAAAAATCTTTTGTTTTGAAAATTAAGGTTTTTCATACATGATGTGTGCCTATGTGAGGGAGTCGTTGACTAGCTTCGACATTGCATGGCTACAGAGCATTCATGTAGAAATGCATATGTTTGACTTGAATGCTGATAAACGTTAAATTCATGGCATTGCATGCACTTAGGGGTGGGGAGTAGCCCTTTGTAGAAGACAATAATCATTCATTGGCATTGCTCAACTCACTGGGAAAATCATTTCAGTGTTGAGGTCCACTCAAGAGATGGAACTCGCTTTGAGACCTTAGCGGTGAAGAAGGCGATCCCGGCTTATTTTTATCTTCCTCAGGAAATGGATAGTGATCCAGCCGTTAAGTAAAAGGAAGGAGTTGTACAGTCCCATTACGAAATTGCTTCATACAATTTAACGGGTTTTTCCCATATTTTTATGTTGCCTTTATTATGCAGAGGCCTAATGAGTCTTAAACTCATCTATTTTTCTAGCTTATTTTTAGTATCTTCAAATCTGTTTTCATGCCAAATTATGGAATATTTACCAACTTTGTGTTTTATAGTTTTAATTCAAAAAGAGGAAATTACAACAAGAAAGAAGAGAAAAAGAGCAATTGCATCATCACCTAATAGAGTTCCAAACGTGAACAGTCTTCCAAATAGCAATACAAAGGAACCTCACACACACACTTTTATCGCAACACAGTTAACCGAAATGCATTGACATGAGCCTGTCGCGACAAAAGACAGTGTGTCGCGACATAAAATTGGAAGAATATAACAAGTCAACTGAGAAAAAGAAAGTTTATGTTGCAACAAAGTTTTTAGTAGGATGTCAACACAAGGAAGAAATTGTCGCAACAAAGAAGTTGTTGTCGCTACAAATGAAATGCAGCCAAGGCGAACTCGTCACATAAGGTATCTTCTCACACGACAAGAAATTAAAAAGCAATACGTATATCATCACAAATATAAAAGTTTATGTTGGTTACATAAGGCAAAATCTCGTCACACAACCTCTTCTCGCTATGGCTACCGATTATGGCAAGATGGAAAAAGTCATTGGTGACGTGTTAAGCAGCTCGTTAGCAATTGCCTCACTACAGACGTAAGTCGCAACACCGAAAGAAGAAGAAACTCTAGTCATGACAGATAAACTAGGCCGCGACATGTGATACTTACTTAGTGAATCGACATGGTTGCAACAAAAGAATCCAATGTTGAGACATACTTCAAGCTGAAGAGATGTTTCGATGTCGCGATAGGGATCCTAAGGTCGCGACACAGAGATCTGTTGACCATAGATAAATAAGGTCTCGACAGAATTTTCTATGTCACGACAAAGATTCCAACATAAGGAAGAGAAGTCTGGTCGCGACATAACAAACTAGGTCACGACACCAATTTGAAGAAGTTGCATAGAAACTCTGTTGCAACAAAATTGTCGATGTCACTACATAACTATTCAAGGAACCACACATAAGATTGTCGCGACATATAACGGGTAGAACAACAAACTTTGTAAGATAGATTGTTAAGGAGACAAAGAAAGATCTGTCGCGATAGAGGAAACTTTGTCGCGACACAATGAATATGTTGAAGAAAAGAATATTGTCACGACCAAGGAAACTCTGTCGCAACAGAATCCAAGAAGGAGCACAGGGAAGAGGTCGGCAGATGACTCACATGTCAGACAGAGACCCCATGAAGACTTGAAAACTCCTATCACGCCAAAACTCCAGGTCATTGTGAATGTGCAATTTGGGCTGTGAAATTAATCCAATGTAGCCTCGAATTTAGGGCCCAAACTGGTGGCTCTATAAATAGAAACAACAATCAGAGAAAGAAAGGAGTCTAGTCAGTCGAGAGGAAAAACGAAGGCATCTAGGGAGCTGAGGACTCTTTTGTATTATATTTTTATTTTCTTTCTTTCTTTTTTTTTCTTCGTAGACTAGATTTAGCATAGAATTTTAATTTTTTTACTGGATCTGAAACAGTGAATTGTCCAGAAGTTTAGAAATTGAATTAAATTGTTGAAAGTCATTTCCAATTACTGTTTGAATCCAATGAAATCTAGACAAAAGCTGGAATTCATTTCTTTCAGTTGATTGCAGTTATAGTGAAATTTTCTTGATCAGTATTACAGTGTTCAATGTGACCCAATTATCGAAACACGCAATACTGAAAGATCTTACGTTGGGCTTACGGTCTTTTCTCTCGCATAATTAGAAGAAAATTTCCCCGGGTCGAGAATCTTGAATTTATTTGAATGGTGATGTTCATACAGTGAGAATTGTTCCTAATATTAGTAAACTAATACCCATAAAAGGACCTGCTTTTCTTAGCTCACTTCAGAGGCCCTCCTGGAGGACACAAAGAGAGATGGAGATTCCGAGAGCATGAGGCATCATGGGGTATGCTAGACTAATATTGAAGAACCAATATTTGAAAGACACTAGATAAATCATCAATTTACTCATGGTTTGAGAATTAGTTGAGTGATTCATCAATTAATCAATTAGAGACTTCCTTAGTCCTGGACGAATGATCTTGGATCCCTTGTGTTAATGATAGATCTAATCAAGGGAAAGGGAGAGCTTTTAAGATTATATGATGAGACATCATTCATCTTGTAGAAACTGGTAATGACCCCCTGCCTTTGGGAAGCAAGAAACTGCAAATAAGAAATGGGTATGAAGTATTGGAAAAGAAAATAATCTTATCTTATAAAGAAATTGATTACAAGTAATTGATTAGAAACATGAATCAGAAATGAATATGAATCTCTAATCAGTGAAAAGTATGGTTAAAGGAGAAATCTAAACTATACTATCTCACCTCTTCGGGATGTATCTGCATTCCACTTATATATAATCAATTAGATTAGGATGCATAAATTGATAATTTCACAAAGCAGTGAAATCCCAATGTCCACTTCCCGCAATAATTTGGTTCAGTCCAGTTTATGTTTAGGAGTTTAAATGTTTCCTTTATTGTAGATGTAGAAATTTAGATAGTAGAATTATTAGTTCGGTTACTGAAATTTCTATGAAATGAAAATTCAAATAGTGTGGAACTTGAGTAGTTGGGGTAGTTGAATTTTAAATTCTTTTCAATCTATGTGGGAACGATATCCCGAATCATTATTAGAGGTCCACTTTTATTACTAGGACGATCGTGCACTACAAAGATAAGACAAAACTAAATCTTTAATGAATTCATTGAAAATTCCATTTTTCTTGGTTAAAGCATACAAGTTATTTTTGGTTCGAACAAGTTTCGGTGCTTTACCGGGATTAGCATATAGTCCCCATGGTAATGGTGACATAAATTGTATATAGATTTGCCACATCAAGTTTTCAAGGCCATGTTGTGGATCAATGAATTTAAAATCAATATTTTGACAAAAGAGAAATGCTAATTTGACATTTTTTCTTTGTTTCACAAAAATTTTTAAAATCAAGATAAACAGCTAACATCATATCGAAAAGCTACTAATATTTTTTGAAGCATAAATAGATATATAATTTTATACCACCACTCATTTATCTATATTTCTACTTTCATGAAGATTTTCAATGCATGAACCAAGGTGATCTACTTCTAGACACTGAAATTGAGAGAACCCTGTAGAATCTGAGAAGGATCACCAGTGCGGAATCCAGAAATATGGCAAATCAAAGAGAAAGATCAGCTATTCCGTAAGGTTACAAGAGAGAGAAATCAGAGGCCTAATACTATGGAGGACTTTTGGAGGCCTATTACCAAGATGAGTACTCTGCAATAAGACAACCTGTAATTGAAGCAAACAATTTTTGAGTCAAACCAAGATTGATTACTCATGCAAAGAACACCAATTCACAAGTCACCCCTCTGAAAATACCAATGAGCATATGGGAAGATTCATGAGGATGGCCAACACAGTCAAGTTGAATGGGGTGAGACTAGAAGTAATCAAGCTGCAACTCTTCCCCTTTTCATTGAGAGATGTGGCAACAACATGGTTTGATTCATTGCTAGTGGGATCAGTGAACACTTGGGAAGAATCATCAAAGTTTGAGGCTTATAATATGAATATTTTTTCCAACCTCACTAATGAGAATAAGAGAAATAATTGTCTTCAAGTAGGGGGAAGATGAGAGCCTCTACACTGCATGGGAGAGATTGAAGAGATTGTTGAAAAGATGTCCTATGCATGGAATATATCTGACCACTCAGATGGATATTTTCTATCATGCTATGAATTATGCCTCCAAGGGTATAATTGATGCATCCTATCAGGGGATGAAAGAAGAATGGCGTGGGAGGCAAGGCAACTGATTGAAGACCTTGCCAAATGCACTACAAGGCTCATCTAAAGCTTTCAGAAGCAAAGCAAAGACTAAGGGGAAGTGGTCTTATCGGGACTTGACATCGACAACTCTGTAAAAGCAAAGTCGGATGCGCTATGAACAACCAGGAAACAATGAAAGAAGAATGCACACTGCACATGAAGTGGGAGTAGTAAAAGAAAGAATTAGAAGAATTGTTGAAGGACTAGTTGAAGAAGAGCCCTACCAAGTTGAGGAGAACAAGGATATGAATGAAGCAGTTATCACTCTCTGAAAACTCTAACTTGCTACCACATTATACACTGCCAAGACTGAGGAACCATGAAAACTTTTCATATGGTGGAGGAGCACAAAGAAGTGCAATCGTTAGACCTGTATTGGCTTCATCAAGAGCTTATGTCAGCCCAGTTCTAAGAACAATAAGAAGAAAGGACAATAAGAGTGAGATTATCGTATTTAAACGTACTTAATCATTCAAGATCTTATGCTTCATTTCATACGAAAAACAAAAGCGATTTTGAATTTGCAATATGAAAAGAAATTTTCACCTTGAAAACTTCTAAGTAAAACACAACTGTTTCGCATAACACCAACACGCTCTTTGAAGCCCTCGAGATACGTATAGGCAATCGCCTGCGCCGCAAAGAGCCTAAGGATTCATTTCCAAGTGACACCGTGAAGAATCCAGCGAATTTTATGTTAATTTCGAAGTGACAGAGCTAGATGAAAAGAGGGTTGAAAAAAGGGACACTGAGGAAGAGAAACAAGCATAAATTGGAGAATAACTTGAGCAACACAATTCAAAAACTACTGAGAAAGAGAAAACAACATAAATGCAGCCCAAGCAGCAGGGGAAGAAGGAAGAAGTTAAGGCTTACAACCTCCGCCTGGGCCTCTCAAAGATTTGCAGAGCAAGCTAGAAGAGTAGTTTCAGATTCTAAAACATGCTTAAGAAGATAGAGATTAACATTCCCTTCTCGTACATTAACTGTAATGCCTCATGCAAAATTCATGAAAGATATATTGAGCAAAAAGAGAAAGATTACTGAGGAAGGATAGTGAGCCTAACAAAGAACCCCCAGTGGATTGATTCAAGACATTACCAGAGAAAGACGTAATCTGTGCAATTTCTGACTATACCCTCGCAAATTTGACGTATATGGAAAAGCATTGTGTGATTCTGGAGCTAGCATTAACTTGATGCATTTGTCTATTGCTAAAAGATTAAGTTTGGGGGAGCTCACTCCCACAACCATGACCCTGCAGATGACAGATAGGACATTGGCTCATCCTGAGGGCATCCTTGAAGATGTGATGATCAATGTGGGAAATTTTGTCTTCTAGACTTGTAGTGATTATTAGAGGAAGTTACAAAACAAGTTCTATTGTTGTTAGAAGACCATTCTCTAGCAATGTGATGCATTGATTGATGTGGTAAGGGAACCGACCGACTCGTGGTCGAGATGTGAAGCAATGTGCATCAATTCAATCATAGTTTAAACAACTAGAACTTAGTAATGTCGACCGTGAAATAGAAACAAAATTCCTACTAACTCCACCACTGATTGTAATTTTCGAATTCAATGAATGAGAATGAGATGAATTTCAAGATCTTAAGTATCTTGAAGTTGAAACTCAACTCCAAGTTTAAATTAAAAGATTCGCATTCAATGTCGAGAAAACAAAGCAGAGAAAACTGTGGTTATGAAGAAAAAGTTGTTGAAGAAAAACAAAAGTTAAAGAGGGTTTAATACTCAAGGAATTGCCCAACATTTAAAGTATGCCTTCTCGGCAACTAGAAAAAGGAGTTCAGCTATCATTTCAAATTGATTGGCCGAAGAGCAAAAACCGCCGGAGACTCCTCAAAATATAATAAGCAATAGCTTGGTCTATAGAATATCTAAAAGGAATCAGTCCTTCAACTGTGATGCACAAGATCCCGCTGAGGAGAATGCTAGAACTTCTCATAGAACATTAAAGAAGGTCAATCCAAGAGAATGAAAGAAGTAGTCGAAAAGAAAGTAACAAAATGGTAAAATTGCATGCTTTATATACGTAATCTCGCATGTACCTGGGTGAGCCCAGTACATGTGGTTCCAAAAAAAAGAGGATTCACTATAATCAGAAATGAGAAGAATGAATTGATTCCTATAAGAATTGTGACAGGATGGAGAGTGTGTATAGACTACAAGAAACTTAACACTTCTACCAGAAAGGACCATTATCCTCTACCTTCATTGACCAACAAGTTGACAAAAGTTAGCAAGGCACCCTATTAATGCTTTTCTTGATGATCTTTTGGTTATAACCTGATTGGTAATAGCGCCTCGTGAGGATCGGGGAGAAATCAACATTTACATGTCCTTATGGTACATCTTTACCTTTAGGAAGGATGCCATTTGGATGATGTAATGCTCCTACCACCTTTCAAAGATGTATAATGTCTATATTTTCTGACTTAGTGGAAGAGGTTATGGAAATATTTATGGATGACTTCTCAGTATATGGATCTAGTTTTGAATATTGTTTGAAAACTTGTGTTAACATTTCAAAGGTGCAAGATAAAAATCTAGCTTTAAATTGGGAAAAATGTCATTTCATGGTAACTGAAGGTATTATCTTAGGGCACAAGATTTATGTTGTTGGATTGGAAGTATAATAAGCAAAGATTGTTGTCATAAAAAATTTCACATGTCACTTATATAACAAATGAAGGGAATAAGAAGCTTTCCCGGGACATTGATTTATAGAAGATTCATTAAGGATTTTTCAAAAATCTCCAGACCATTGTGTAGACTACTGGAAAAAGATGCAAATTTTGATTTTGATGAATCATGCATATATGCATTTAAGGAAATTAAATCCAAATTAGTATCAGCTCCCATTATGTTGACACCAGACTGGAACAATGAGTTTGAAATTATGTGTGATGTCGGTGATTATGCAATGGGAGCTATATTAGGACAAAGAACTGAAAAGATATTCAAGGCCATATACTATGCCAGCAAAACATTCAATGAGGCACAAGAGAATTACTCCACCACAGAGAAGGAGATGCTAGCAATGGTGTTTGCTTGTGAAAAATTGTACCTTTATATTAGTCCTGGTTGTAATACACATTGATCATGCCGCAATTAAATATATCTAATGGAAAAGTTAAGGACGCTGCCAAGGTCGATCAAATAGGGTGCTACTAACGCAAGAGTTTGATCTAGAAATCAAGGATAAGAAGGGTAGTGACAATGTGATAGCAGATCACTTGTCTAGATTGGAGAGCATTGCTAGAACAGAAAAGGGGACAGAAATAGCAGAAATTTTTCCTGATGAGCATCTATTTGTGTTATCAGTACAAACACCTTGCATGTAGATACTGTGAATTACTTAGCTTATGGAGTCATGTCATTCGACCGGGCCACTTCACAGAGAGGAAATTGAGAACTGACAGATTATATATATGGATGACCCACCATCGTATAGAAGAGGAGCAGACATGATCATAAGGAGATGTGTCCCAGAAACAGAACATGGTGGTATTATGGAGAAATGTCATGCATTACCATATGGAGGACACTTTGCAAGAGACAAGACAACCCAAAAAATTCTCCAATCAGGATTTTATTGGCCTACTCTATTCAAAGACTATTTTGAATGGGTAAAACATTGTGATGCTTGTCAGAGAATGCGCAACTTAAGTGGTATTAGGCAACGCCCTACAAGGAATTCTTGTAGTGTTGATTTTTTATGTATGGAGAATAGACTTTATGGGACCCTTGCTATCATCATTTGGCACATGCATTCCTAGCTATGGATTATGTATCCAATGAGTGAAGCAACATTTGTCCTAGAAATGATGCCACCACAAAGGGTCGGGTTTATAAGAAACATTTTTGAGCAGATTCGAAAGACCTTAACAATCATCAGTGATGAGAGAAGCCATTTTGTAAATAAAATTTTTGCAAAACTCATGAGCAGGTATGGAATCAAACATCTAATGGGATTGGTTTATCATCCTCAATCAAATGGACAAGCTAAAATTTCCAATAGGGAGATAAAAGAAATTCTGGAGAAAACAGTGAATGCAAGCATAAAGGACTAGTCTATAAAATTTGATGATGCACAGTGGGATTATAGAACTACTTAAAAAACTCTCATCGAATGTCCCCATACAAAATTATATATATGGAAAACCTTGTCATCTCCCCCTTAGGAACTAGAATACAAAGCTTACGTATCATCAAGAAACTAAATTCAGACTTTCAAGCCGTAAAGGAAAAGAGACTACTCCAAATGAATGAATTAAGAATGAAATGAAGCTTATGACAATGCCAGAATCTACAAAGAAAAAACCAAGAGGTGGCATGATCAAAAGATCCTAAGAAGAGAATTCAAGGCAGGAGAACAAGTTCTCTTATACAACTCTAGGCTAAAGCTATTTCCAGGGAAATTGAAGTCAAGATGAGGTCCATAGGCCTCTACAAATTCAACACGACATTAACCCACACGACAATGGCGATTAAACGGGTTTTGGTGAGACCTAAACGAAGTTCTACGTGAGACCTAAACGGTTCGGGTGAGACCTAAAAGTGGTGTTCGCGACGGTCAACCCAAGAACACGCTTAATAAACTGGTCGCGGTTCGCGTAGACATGCTAACCTGCTTACCCGTTTAAATAAAATAATAATTATTATTATTTTTTAAAAAAATTAATCATTTTTTTTAATAACAGCCACACATAGAAAAATATATCATTTTTAATAAATTAGTATTATTACATTTTGTGTTAGTTTGTTAGTTTTATGAAGTTAACATTTAAATAAACAGTAAATGGTTAAACGGTGGCTTCACCGTGTTAAATGGGTCAAACGGTTGGTAAACAAAATGGGTCAAAATGAGGGTTTATCAGGTTAACCACCTAACCCAACCCAAACCTGCTTAAAATGGGACGTTAAACGAGTCACGGTTACCCGCTTATTAAACGGCTCGGTGTTCGTAGTTTCGATTTTCACCATTTATTAAACGTGTCGTGTACGGGTTTACATGTTTTTCACCACACCGTTAAATCTGCGAACTGGCTTAACCGAACTCAACACGTTGACACCTTAGTCCATACACAAGTGGGTAACAAGTACACCTTGGAGCAATGAACACTAAAGACCGACCCTAATTGAATTGTGCAACCATAGAGACTCAAAGCTACTATTCTGAGAAGCATGCGGAGGTAGTTCCAAATTTTGAAAAGGGAAAAGAGAATTAGTGAAATGAAGACACTCTACAGCCTATGTCTAGCTAAGGACATTAAACTGAGCAGCTTCTTGGGAGGCAACCCAAACATAATTTCCTTTTTTTTTTTTAGTTTTGCTAACTTTAACATGTTGATTACTTTATGAATTTTGCTTCAACTTTTTTGTATTTTATTAGGAAGTCTCCATCATTTGCTAATTTTCTTTTCTTTTTTTTTTTTTTTTTTTTTTTGACAGAAAGATGAATTGAATCGGTTATAAAGCACACACCGCATCAAATCGACTCAGCGTAAAATAGCTACAATTGTGGGGAGTACTTCTAATTTCTAAATTTTTTAGGTAATGCATAAGGAAGTTTAAGAAATTTGATGATTTAGAGCCTAATTAATTAGACAACTTTCAAAGCAATGTTTAAAATGTTTATTGAGTATTTGATGCTAATGAGATTGTTGTTCATACTTTTCAATTGAGGTTCTTTCGACATTTAAGTAAATTTTCACAAATATGATCAAATGAGTATGAGTGGATGCACTTTGCCTTAAATGTCTCATGAGAGAAAACAGAGAAAGATGTAAGTTCATAAAATTTTAGTTAAAATGTCGCAACACAATTGATTTAGGAATCAAATTGAAAAAGAAAGTTTATGTCGTGACACAATTCTTTAATGTCGCGACGTAAATTCAAAAGAGCACTAAAAAGAATGTTGCAATATACTTTCTTCGCAACATAAATAAATTTCGGACTCAAATTGTAAGAAGTTCATGACATGTTTCAATGTTACGACACAAACTCGATGGATGTGACCAGCAGTGTCACGGTTATTCTTCTCACGTCGCGGACATTAATGTTGTGACATTTAACAGGCCTAGTTTCCAATTTATCTCAAAACTATGTCGCTGACAATTATTTCTATCTATCGCAACATTGCATTAAAAATGGAACAAACCATAAGGCAGTTGTTGTGGCGACATTTAATGAAGGGCACAATCAAACAGCTATTTATAATTGAAAATTTTGAAACCGAAGGGGCCACCTTTCTATAAACTCTCAACCTTCTAGCTTCTTCACTCAAATCTTCATCTCAACCCCTCAAACCCTTAGACTTCAAAGACCCTAAACCCCAAATCCAAATTCATCAATGGCGTAACCTCAAACCCGGTCCTAAATTTCGCCACAGTCATGGAGAAGTATACAGAATGAAGAGAAGGTTCATTCCAAACCTCAGATAGAGATCTACTCAAATGGCAAGATTGGAGCAGTGAGAGAAGTCCAATCCCGCTAAAGAAGAAAGTGCAGAACTGCAAGTTGAGGTCAGAGCAAACAAAAGAACTAAGATTTATAAAAGTTTCCTAGTTTCATGGCTTCTACCTTTCGTGGAGATAACCGATCTTACAAAGCGATTTATTCGATAGGTAACAGAAACATCCACCCGTGAGATAATAGAAAAGGGGGTCGAACTGATTTCAGCATAAACACCTTGATTTGAAAAGAAGTTGGGAATTTTGCGCAATATATCGACACGGTTAGAAGATCCGTTGAGGTCGCCGCAGAATGACGGTCCTCACGGCCGAAGAAAGATTTAATAGCCTTCAACCAGTGATCCCCGGCGACTGATCGGCAAAATCGACGAGATTCAACCATCGCGATCGACGCCACGGCTGCGCGGCGCTGAAACACCGTTAAGAACCGCATGAATCGGACGTAACAGCGCTATTTACGAGAAGGTGCTATGGTCATTTCGCTGAGATTTTTCTCGATTCCAACGCTGTGACATCCGGCACCTCCAGAGCGGCAGCCATCACATCTGGAGAAAGCTCCTCACTGGGAAGCGGATATAAGTTCAAGATAATAACCATCCATAAAACAATAAAAAATAAAGATATCAACATTACGTCACATCCGATTTTAGCGGCATGATTTTTCCGCTGATTTGACCAACAAGACCATCGGCGCATCGGCGAACAACAACCACAAACCGTTGAATAGTAATCTCAAGAAAGAAGATTTTTGGCGGCGAATGGTTGCGGAAACGTTAATTATGATGTAATCACTTGGCTGTCAACATAAAAGGTTACAAGAAGATGGCGTTGAACTGACAGTCGCGCGAAAGCCGGCGCAGATCCAAAACACACCGCACAAAGAAGAAAATCACGAAACTGGTCACCTGAACAACGCGCAAACAGAGAGCGTTGAAAACCCGCGTAGCCAACAGCAAACATACAGTAAGACTCTCAAGGTCGATGATTCATTACTGTCGCGATAATCAACATACGTGGTTACGATTTAAGTCATCGGCCAACAGTAGCGCAATAAGAGTCACACCGAACTCAGCGAATTATCGACGCCCGATACCAAGACCAACCACGGCGTCGTCTGATTGCTCACACCGCTGACGAGATCGATTGGTCGCACAATAACCGATCGGGCGCGAAACCGAGTCGGTGTTTCACACCGCGATGGTGAGATTTGATTGTCACATGATCATGAGCCAACGCCGAAGGTGTCAAATCCACGAGATGTTAGTCGCGACGCAACTGGTTTCCGAACATCAAGAGCAAACCAGTCGGTTTGATGTCACAAGATCGGCATGCAGTGGATCAGCTGACGTCATAGCGATTGACGTCATCGCTGGGATACGCCGAAGCTGATGACTCGGTCATAGTTGATGAAGAGAGCCCACGTTAATGATCGTGAGTGAATCAATCTGGAAACCATGTACAGCGATAATGCGATATATCCATGTTTTCTTCCACATATCTGAAATCATCACTGAAGGCTCTGTAAGATTATTTTTGATACCCACTGATCACACTTCCTCCACATGACGAAGAGCACCCATATGATTCTTGGTGTCACCATTAATAATGTCAACCACTCTGAAAACCACAAAGATTCAGATCGGATTACAAATCAACCCAGAAACCCAACATAACACCAAACAGGTAAGTAGTTTACACACACGATAGAGAATCTATGCTCATACTTCATTTTTATTTTTAGTTTTCTCTCTTGATTTCTTCTCAATGATATTAGATTTAGATTGACTGATCGCTGAAGTTTCGCTTTATTTTCCGGAACTATATTGTTATCGTTTATAAGAACGTAATCATTTCAAATTACTGGTCTGAACGCTCAACGGCACACTTCCAATTCGCCTTCACATCGCCAGACTTTACGATCGAGTAATGCTTCCAGTGCGGTGCACTCAGAATTATAACTCCAGCTCATTGGTTAATGCTGGTTTTCGTAGTCATCTTCCCCGTGAAGCAGCCTCGTTGAACGCACTTCAAATGATAATTTACCGCATGTTAACAAGCTTAATCAAGACGCTATATTCCCCGCTACATTGTTTCGCTGTTTCCGATCAAGGAGGTCCTCCAGCGGCCACTGCATTGACAATCCGTGGAGTTACGGTAAATGATTTCTTCGGCGCGACTACAACCCTGCCACAGATCTTCACTGAGCTTCAGGTGGTCATCGGACAACCCTCACCGAACCGGGCAATGATGGAATGAGCCATCACCCGAATGGTTGTAAGAGAGAGTTCGTCTCACTCAACAGCAGTCAATCCCGCAAAGAATACCTAGTGACCGGTCGAAGAGTGCGACCATTCAATTTTGCGTTATAACCAAAGGTAACCTGCCGGACCTGCAACCTATTACGCGTTATATCCATAAAATGCGGCAAGAGTTAATAAAAGAAAAATAACGCATCAGGAAATCTCTGTTAAAGAAGATTCACTCCAGATTCAGATGATTCAAAAGATTTGATAACGTTTTAGTTTCGCGGTGGCAGAGATCCAAACAACCATTTAAACACAGATTTGAAACCTCAAGATGGGTACAAAATTAACATGAGCGATAACAGAACGATGATTTCACATGATTGACCTTTAACGGATTCTTCAAACTATTGATTTGATTCAGCGGTGTCCATTTAACTTCAATCGGTCTTCATTCTGTTTATCTTCGATTCACTTTTGATCTGGTCGTTCGGCTTTCGGCGGCTACGCGGCGGCCGCCAAACCGGCGCCAGCGGTAAACACAACAGCCGTCTTATAACCCAAACAGCGGCGTGGCTCGGCGGTCAGTGTGCCGAACGAATCTTTGACCGTGGGACTGACGATCCGACTAAATCCACTGATTGTTTCAACACCTATGCATCATAATATTAGCTAAAACCCATATTTGAAAATGATTTAACTGAGGTTTTCTGGTCCCAATAATGTTTTCTTACATCACTGCCGGGATTAGAGACAGTCTTTGGTAATAACTATAACAGATAGTTTTAACCCACACAAGTTTATGGTTGTTACTGGATCGGAACTCCATCACCCCATGATAACAATAGATCACTCCACTATAACAAACTATATCTCGTGGTCACTCAGATCCCTATCCAAAATAATGTCTGTTGTTTGTACTTTGTATTTTTACTATGTTCATGGTTATGGGCAGAGGAATCCCCGGCGCCTTTCTTTACTACGGGATATGACATTAAAAGGCCACCAAAAGAACATGCATAAAGAAACAGATCAAAGTAAAGTAGAGTGGAATTCCTGGTGAAAGAAGAACATAATGTCATAATAAATCCGGCGTGAGAGGCCAACGCTAGTGAGATTACGCAGAGCAGTGGTCCGTCAGATCCATTCATCTCCATGTAAGTCGCACCTTTCCATCCAGAAACAAGAGCATCCGGCGAAATACATCATGAAGATGTCGCGTTCAACGAAAGAATCAGAAGATCCGGAAATAACCAACTTAAAGAACGACTTCGTCAAAATCCGTCTTTCGATCTGATTAAGAAACGATCTCACCGCGAATCGCCCCGGCGAATCAGCTATCATCAATTTGTCAATTTCGGATAAGAGGAATTTCACGTTTATATCGCGCGTGCTCAAAAACGTCAGAGAGACACGACGGATAACACCCATTATGATGTGATCCACGGACGTTACGTCGCTTTACTGAGTAGAGATGACGATACGCCCAGATCACGCCGGGCGCCAAAAAATCAAGAAAAATGGACAGATATAATTATTGAACGCACTATGAATCATTATTATAAAACAATATGCCTCTCCACTTCAAAACAGGTTTGGGTTTTTTTTCTTTTAAAGCTCAGTTCTCTTGAGCTTCCAGAGAGAGTTGAGTTCTCTCTGATCATTGTGTCAATCCGCCTTGCTCCTTCCATCTTGACACAGCTAGCTTCGTGATCCACATGTCGAAAGGCCACATGGATCCACTTTATGAGTCCCACAACCCAATATGGTGACCTTCCTGCTCAGATATCTTCAATGTCATGTTTGATAGGTTGTTGAAGATGTTGCAGAAAAATGATTTGAAGTGTAAATCACAACAAACCTGAAACCTGGTAAAACCAGAATAGTATTATGAACAAAGGCCAACCCAGTGGTTTCAATTCTATAGTCACATGAATATGACTCTGATTTTTCGCGTGATTTTTATGATATGTCGAAAAGGATTCAAAAACAATTGTCAGGTTGTTGGTTCAATTACGTATTTACTATACGACATTTGTAACTGCATAATATGATTTAAGGATTTATCTGATGTTATATACATATGTTTTCTATATTATAAGATGAGTTTTTGAGATTTGAGCATCATGATTCACATACTTAAATCCCTAACACAGAGTTAAAAATATTGAAACAAAGAAAACTGTAAAACAACAGAACATTCCCACAGATTTTCCAAGACGCTCCTGGAGAATGTCCAATTATTCACTTTATTGAAGACTCCACTGATCCGTTTGAGATACGATCCAATTCACTTCTGGTGTGATCCAATGTATTTCATCGGAAATCAGCAGTGAGTTTCATAAATGCACTCTTTAGCTTCCGGTGTCCATTTTACCCCAGATTCGCTTGAATGCGAGAACGCGAAGACCTGGCGGATCGGTCATGTATTATGATCCATGTCACGCACTGTTTAATGATCGAGTTTTCACAAAGCAAATAGCAGATAACCCACGTAAAATCTCGATCTCATTGGTTTGCGTTCAATTCCGTCATGATTCATCATCGTGTTATGTGAGATGTGATGATGATCAAACGCGAGGCTCAGTTGGCAGCAGTCGCGACGCATTGGCAAACGATCTTTGGTATAATACATGAATTGCAAATTTACTATGCAGTTAACAGATACAAAACTCGAACCACGTAATATAGTCAACAGACACTTTATAGAGTATTATTTTTAGTTCGCTACCGGGCCCGACGATTTCAAAGACTCCGCAAGAACACAAACTGAGATTATTGGCTCGGTATCTACATGCGCACCGCCCATTTTTACGGAGTAAACGAAATATTCACGATCCATCGATTAACTCGAGTTCGACGTGCCATTATCTTGACCTGCCAATATCACGTCGGAAAGTAGGTGAGAAGAATGATGTGTTCAACAACGCGAGATTATAGAGAGCCTGAGGTTTGACTGCATAACAACTATGTAATAAATATCATAAACAAAGACAGAGAAGAAAATGAAAATAAAGAAACAGAAAGAGAAAGATAATTGATGTGAATAACAAAAATAAAGATCCTCAAGCTGTAAATGAATGTCCAAAGAGATAGATGCTTCATTTAAGAGAGAGGAAAATATAGTCATTACAGGTTGAAAGATAGGCACCCAAATATCCATGAACATTCTATGAATCAATTTTTTATACAGAGATAAAGAGCCAGATAAATAACACAGATGATAAATTATGAATGATATTCCAGACCGTTAATCCAATTATGATCATATACAACAAAGTCATTGAACTTGAATAGATCCGGCTAATAACCGCAGAAAGATTCATCGATTGTTCCATCGAGTATGAAGACCATCGATTATTTGGTTCTTCAATAGAATATAAACCATCCAGGTTTGAAAAAGCTTTGACATCATCTCCCAAAACATCTAAAGCACTTTAACTTTAGAACTCAACTAAAACTTCCAACCATGTAAGAGCGGAAGATAATCCATGGTCTTCTTCCAAACAAAAGTTGTAATCATTCTTCCACAGAAGTCGTTCCGCTAATGAGCAATCTATGTGTCTAACGTTTTTGAATGAGTCGATAGCACGCTGACTTCAGAGAGTCGTTATCGATAGTCATTAGTTAAAGACGAGAAACCAATCACCCGACTCGTAATGTTCAATGGTCATGTTTATTGAAATGAAATGATAAACAGGCTGTGCTGGCGTTTTGAGTTGAACGCAAGACCAAAACAGAATCCTTCAACTTATTTAAACAACACAAACAAGAAACTTCAGCCAAACATAAACCATATACCGTGTGCTCTCACCACAAGCAGCCGCGTTATTAAACAGAGGTTGAATGTCCAATTTAGGAAGATTTTATTCAATAGGAAAGAACAATATACTTCTTGAGATCATCATAGAAATAAAGAATGTTCGAAAAATCCTGGAACAAACAATAAGACTAAACAACCTTCAATCTGTCCTAAAACATTTTAGGATATTCTTCCTTCAATCGTAATTAACATCAAATATTCGACTGATCTCAGAACTGTTAGATTGAATATCAAGCAATCCAGCATTGTTCATCAATGCAGCTGATAGTTTATTCATGGGCTTCTGAAATGTTTCCAAGCCTTACTCTATAATATATATGCATATATATATATCTTTAGTCTCGCAACGAGCTTCAAAATGAATCCTAATTTTTCATTGAAACAATATCTTAGTTTCAACCTTCCTTCATTTGTAATCCAGAAATAAACCCCCTTGATATTCATCAAGATGTTAATCTCAAAACAAAAGATTGGGAATGTTGTTGGATCGAAAAAGGAAAAACAAGAATATTATTGAAAGAATAGAGGAATTAATTATATGAGTTAAAGAATGAGAAGTAGTCAAGGAAGCCAAATAATGGGAATGGAATAGAAGCCTCACTATATCCCGAACAGAACAGTCCATAAACTAACGACCTTAAAGTCTGACGCCAACTGGGTATGGGAATGCTAAACCAAAGCCCTCAAGAGCGGAAGCCTAAAAAGATACATATTTAACTGAGTTCCCGTACCTGACAGCAAGAAAAAGCAAAAAGCAGCTTTTATTTTAAAAATCAACTGATAAAAACACGTACTGGAAATAAAATCGTCAAGATGAGAGCATGCAAAGAGAAACAAGATCAAGTTTAAAACAGATTTCTTTTGCACATCAGAGCAAAGTGATGAGCAGAGGAAGCAAAGATAAATCAGATCAATCTGTGGTCTGAAGCCTTGAATTACTGAACCACCGACTGTCAAACCCATGTCAAAAGACCACTTGATCTTAAAGCTACAAGTTCTTGACATTAGTAAAGACTAATATGGAAAATACATATGGACTCCTTGAAGAACTGGCCTTGAGCCATCAAACCCAGAAGATTAGCTGGTCTTTGCCAAGTGAAGCAAGGGTATATTCATCACAATACACGTGATTTAACGACCGCATCATCGTACTTTAGAAAATTGAGTTTGAATGTGTCAAGATCAAATTTTTCACTCATGAAAATCGGCCTGAGGTCATTGCTCAATCAATTAGTTTACCCGTTATGATCAAAAGAGCCAATATAAAAACAAAGAAGTGTCCTTTGATGAGTTCCAAAATCATCTGAGCTTTAACCCACCTTTCCAAGTTTAGCCGGGCAATGATGCGTGCTGGCTAACGCCAAATTATGGAGAGTCAAAACCCTGTGCTTTGCGGTTAATTTCAAACAGAGAATAAATGTATGAGCAGAAGATAAAAACGAACGAGTGAGCGTGGGGTCATACCGCGATTCACCTATGTGTCACATGCAACTCGCAATGGTCAAAATCGCATCGCGATCGAACGATTTCATAACACCAATATCGGTAAATGCATCACTATTTCCTGGTCAGCGATGTCGAGATGAAGCTCACGTATGATGCAGAGGTCGACACGGTGAGACCGGGGAAAAAATATGGTGGTCATCGGAACAAGATATGAGTTTCGGTAGTACACACACGCGTCACTGAACCCATGTAATATATAAACGAATAACCTCGTCGCGCGAACACATCTGTTTGATATCCAAGATACCAAAAATATTTGGGGTCTGCTTTTACAAGAACCAAGGTCACACTAAAGTTTGACATGAACTCATCTGAGCCATAAATTACAGGAGTCAATGCAGATACAGCCTCAACCCAAAAGTTTTTTGACAACACACTGAGATCCTGCACACAAGAATAAAAGTGTCAATTTAGAGAAATGATACACCACACAACTCCCAAGCCTCCATAGCTCAACATAACAAATGTAGTCATGTTCTGCTGATGATGAACAAACAGCCCACGACAGCACAAAGTCATCAACGATGAGTCCGATCATATGTGCATGAATGGTCACATTACTTGGTCAAATGGCGTGAGAAGGCACCCCGCATCAGAAAACTGGTTCAGACAGTGAAACGAGCGCTCGACACCAGAAACGCGCAAGACGCTGATGATATCGGTCGGTTACGGTAAAACATCCCCAACACAAAAGTCTTAGGGTCGCGAACATAAAATGAAGTCGCCAAACAATAGAAATAGGGCGAGCAGGTACAAAGATCTGCTCCACGCGGCATCTCGCTCCACAATCTCAGCGGTGACACTAACAAAGATAATGAAACAACATAATCCATGAACAAAAATGTTTCAACATAGTGAAAGCTCAGATCCGCACGATCTGACTGGAAGAAGTGATCACACTCACCACGCACAAGAAACTAATTGCACACCTAACCCGTAAGAGCTCCACACTGAAACTGGAGGCAGCCAGCATGATGGCAAATGGACATTGTTGCAATAAACACAGTTTTTTATGAATGAAGAACACTATTGATAAAAATCATATCAAGCCAATGGAAAGTGCCATCTGGCACCTGCATAAAGGAAAACAGAATGTCGCACAAAAAAATTATAATATCGCAACCACGCAACACGCCAAGATCTCAACGTTATCACATCGTTTAAATATATTGAATCCCAACTCAAAATATTAGTAATAATAACAACCTCTAACGACCAGGTAGTTGTCAACCCGTTCGGTACTATAGAATCATGTTGTTATCGTTATGTCAAACTTTTACTGTTCATAAAATAATCATCTCGCAAAGCTGAAAAAGCATCCGCTGAAAATGTCACTGAAAACTAGCACTCGGTGAGTTTCGGCACCTCGTATTATAGCTTTCTTTTCTTTTCTTTTTCTTTGCTTTCCTATGAGAATACTTTAGCTTCGATATTTTCTACTCAATACGTAGATCCGCAAACAATATCATCTAAGCCTTGAAGCCGAATTAATGCCGAAACATTTGTTTGACATTGTTTGAATGAATAATCAAAACAAACAGATCTGTTTTCCAGTTTGATTTGTGACTGATGAATGAATCTTCCATCCAACCAGTCCGGCGTTAATCCCACTTTATAAACACAACTCACCGGGAAAAGATTCAACAGTTAAGGCGGCCCTTTCACAAAAACAGAACAGAAAAATCTTTGTTTACCCGGAGTTTGTCGAATGCAAATACTCCCTGATGATAGCTGATCGTAGCCCCCACTGGTGAAGGCGCGTCCGGCCAGCTGAACATTGCTTAGCTCTACTTTTAGAGTTCCATGACACATGAGCCCTTGCAGAGCCCAACGCCGTTTCAGCGTATGGCACCATAATATTATGATTGAACCACTTGCTTTCGAAAAAGTTGCCGTATGAACTCGACCTTAATTACGGTTTGATAATGGGGTCGGGCGGATATATCATTTAATCGGTCAGGATCCCCATGTCCGAAGAACGATCTGATCCGTGAAAACGTCAGCTAAGGCTGAGCAAGATCCAACCGGAAAGAAAACCCCTTCCGTGATCTGGTATGTTGGTTGAGATGATCATCTGCTGCAGAGAGAGCCAGATGAGCCTGCTCCCGTAGCAAGAGTCCTGCAAATATATGAAATGGGAATTATAATGAAAAGAAAATATCCATGAGCCCAAGCAGGTAGGAAATCCCTGTTTATTGCAATTTCAAAGAATCATAAACAGAATTAACATGAAACCTCACCAAAGTAGCAAGAGTTGAGAAGAACCAAAAACTGATAAACACATCAAATCCCAATATAAACTGGGATTTTCAACCCATAAGTGAACAGATTAATGGGAATGATACTTTCAAAGGAAAGTAGAAATCCCCAGCATTTATTTCCAGCAAATTTATTCAGAAACTATCCAGCAAAGATTTAGATCACCTTTTCTTTTATGTTGAAATCAGATTCCGTTTTTATTAGTCACAATAATTCAAACTGAAGCCAACATGTAACTGAGTGGCCAACAAGCCAAATTCCTCTTCACCTCAGGAAACATATCCCAACCCAGAAAGTCCACCTTGCGCCATACTGTATTGGACCCCACCGTGGGTTCAACCAGCAATACCCAATTCGAGTTTAGTGACAAAATTATTTCTTATGACATAATGTGGCTCGGGTCAATACCTTTTCAAGAGAAACACAATCTGAGCACAATTCTAGAACTAGGTCATACCAACAATCAGACAGCAACAACAACGATTTACCAAGCCTTTGTAGGTTGTGCCGGTCCCAATTCTTAGCTTATTCTCAAGTATAATGAACATAACTCAGATACAGGTGGTCACTGGCCCACAACAAATTCCCGGCATGAAAGTTGAACAATGAGAGACAATAAACTCTTTCTTCTCGCAGCCAGGTACAAAGCCTATGAGTTTCAGGGAAACTTGAATGTCTCCGAATCTCGATCGATATCCAACCGGTTTTTCCGCTTCACTTTTAGTGATCAACAGGCGCAATGTCAATCGGCGAACAGCCACCGGGCCCCGTGTTTACAGAGCAATCAAAGTAGTGAGCTTCCATAAACAAGATACAGAAAAGATAATGTGTGATCATCTCGCTCTGATGTATTTTCAAAAACACAATGAAATTTCCGCAACGGCAAAGAATTCATTACATAATCATTTTCCTTATCGCAATTATTAAATCTCAAAGATTTAATATTTAAGTTCCGGTCACGCGATAGTAAGATTGAACGTGCGTCACGACATAAATGGGAAGAATATAACCGCCAATCGAGACAAAGAAAGTTTATGTTGTGACAAAGTTTTCAGTAGGATGTCAACACAAGGAAGAAATTGTCGCAACAAAGAAGCTCTTGTCGCTACAAATGAAACATGAAGAAGGCAGAAACTCTGTCACAACAAGGTATCTTCTATCACGACAATAAATTAAAAAGCAATACAAGAAGAATACTACGACATAAAAGTTTATGTTGTGACATAATGAAGAACATAAGGCAAAATCTCTATCGCGACATTGATTATGGCAACATGGAAAAGCTTGTTGAGACAGAAGAAGAGCTTCGAAGAAGAATTTCTGTCGCAACAAGGTGACGTAAGTCGCGACGCCAAAAGAAGAATAGAAACTCCGTCGCGACGTATAAACGAGTAGTGACATGATGCTTTTACTTAGAACCTAATTGGAGCAACAAAGAATCCAATGTTGCGACATACTCGTTTAAGAGATGTTTCGATGTCGCGATAAATCCTAAGGTTGCGACACAAAGATCACCAACACAACAAACAAGGTCAATGACAGGACTTTTATGTCGCAACAAAGATTCCAAATCACGCGAAGATAAGTCTATTGCTACATGACAAACTGGTCGCGACACTAATTTGAAGAAGTTGGTATTGAAACTCGCCGCAAATAAAATTATCGATGTCGCTACATAACTATTCAAGGAACCACACATAATGTTGCGGACATAGAAGGGTCAACAAATGCATTTTGCAAGACAGATTGTTAAGGAGACAAAGAAAGATCTTTCGCGATAGATGGAAACTCTGTCGTGATACAATGAATACGCTCGCCAAGAAAAGCACCGCGGGTAAACGTAACGCGCCGCACTTCAAAGAAACTCTATCGCGACATAATCCAAGAAATAGCATAGGGAGCAGGTCGCGACAGCGACTGCATGCTGCAACAAAGACCTGTGATGAAGACTGAAAACTTTGTCATGACAGCTTAGTTGCGCATGTAGAATGCAAACTGGCTAGAATTTTGGGGATCCAATAATGTAGCCTTGAATTTAGGCCCAAACTTGTGGCTCTATAAATAGAAACACCGATATATAGGCGCGAGTCTAATACGAGAGGAAAACCGAGGACATCTAGGGAGCCAGAGACTCTTTCAGGGATATATTTTTTCTTTTTATTTTTCTTTTTCTTTCTTTCTTTTTCTCAGAGACTAGATTTAGCATGGGACTTTAATTTTTTTATTGATCCAAATAGTGAATTGTCTGTGGTTTGGTGTTGAAATAAATTGTTGAAAGTCATTTCTGATTACTGTTTGAATCCAATGAAATCTAGACAAAAGCTGGAATTCATATCTTTCAGTTGATTATAGTTACAATGAAATTTTCCTGATCAGTATTTTAGTGTTCACTATGACCCAGTTATCGAGAAACACAACTTCCACTAGGAAAGTTCTAATGTTAGTTATGGTCTTTTCTGCACAATTAGAAGAAAATTTCCTGGGTTGAGAATCTTGAATTTATTTGAATGGTGATGTTCATACAGTGAATTGTTCCCAATATTAGTAACTAATACCCATAAAAGGATTGTTTTCTAGCTCGACATTTCAGAGGCCCCCATGACACTGCAGAGATGGAGATTCCTACATGAGGCATTACTTGGGGTTATGCTAGACTAATATTGAAGAACAATGAGTTTTGAAAGATTACTTAGATAAATCATCAATTTACTCATGGTTTGAGAATTGCTGAGATTTATCAATTTAATCAATGGGAGCATCTCTCCTCTCGGTGGACGAATGATCTTGATCCCGTGAGCTAGCATAGATCTAACACGAAAGGAGAACTCTTAAGATTTTAAGGATGAGACATCATTCATCTTAGAAATCGGGCAATGACCCCGTCTGAGAAGCAAGAATTACAACTATAAGATATGTGTATGAAGTATTGGAAAAGAAAAAATACCCATATCTGCAAAGAAATTCTGATTACAAGTAATTGATTAGAAACATGAATCAAAAATGAATATGACTCTCTAATCAGTGAAAAGTATGGTTAAAGGAGAAATCTAAACTATACTATCTCACCTCTTTGACAGATTTAGATTCCAATTTATGATATAATCGAATTAGACTATGATGTAGGAATTGATAATTTCATATGTTGAAATCCCAGTTGTCCACTTCCCCAAAGAATCCGTTCATCATTTATGTTTAGAGCTTAAATGTTTCCTTTATTATAAATGTAGAAATTTAGATAGTAGAATTCTTTAGTTCAAGAATTGTACTCTATGAAATGAAAGTTCAAATGCAGGGAACTTGAGTAGTTAGTAGTTATAAATTCTTTCAATCTCTATGGGAACGATATTCGAACTTATAGGTCCACTTTTATAACTTGTACGACCTGTGCACTTGTAGTATTAAGACCAAACTAAATCTTTAATGAATTCATTGACAAATCCATTTTTCTTATAAGCATACAAGTTATTTTTGGTCTGAACAAGTTTCTGGTACCTTTATTGGGTATTAGCATATAGTCCTGTGGTAATGGTGACATAAATTTGTATATATATGATTTGGTCACATCAAGGCCATGTGTTAATTTTATAGTGTTTTGGGAAAGAGCTGGAGGTGCAAGATAGGCCACAAAGGTTGCTGCGTGTTTGCAGAGTCTAGGTCATGACAAGAATTCGGTCGAGAGAGAGTTTCGCCTTGTGTCACGATAGGGTTCCCAAGAAACACAACATGGTTCTCGTGTCAGGCGCTGAGCAGGTATTGATAGTTCTTTCCATGTCGCTGACGGTTCGCTTTCATCGTGACAATGTCGCTACAGAGGTTTCCTTATCGCAACTGAGACAATCACAAGAGGTCGTGTCAGACCCTTAATGCTACAAAAAAGAGTTTTGTCGTGGCAAGGGCTTTATGTCACGACAGGCGCTTCCATGTCGCGGACAAGGTTTTGGCCTTCGTGAGAGAATTCATGTCATGACAGGAATTTGATATCGCGATGTGGTTGGATACATCTCTCACAATAGTTTTTCGTCAAGAACGGGTGTGTGGCTCGTGATACGCGCGATAGAGGTTCTCTGTTACGACAGGGATTGGGGCTTCACAACATGGTATCAGAGCCTAGGTTTATAAATACCTAGAGCTAGACGTCAGACACTAGCAATATGGCTCTATGTCGGGAATTAGGTATACGATTACTTAGGACTCCATTGTGGCATCGTTAGATCATGCATCTATCAGGTATTCCTCGGCGAATTACTACAGGTTATACACTCCACATATTTGCAGAGCATGGTACTATGTGAATTATATACTGCTGAATAGTGTGTATAGGAAATGTTGAACACTAGGGTGAGAAAATAACCCAGAGGTTCTGGGTGAATGAATAAATATGTTAGTTCGACGTATATTAGCAAGGGCATATGCACCAATTAATCGAACATGAAAAGTGGAAAATCTCACCCTTCTCTATTCGGCACATGTAGATGGCAAGTCGAGGGAGGGGACGAGTTCGCCTCCACGACAATAGCCACCATCACCCCGTTCGAACACTAACAGCCTTGTAGAGGCTATAGGTGCCGCAGTCACGCTGCACGTGTGCTAATGCAAACAGTCAGGGACCAAGTAACCTCCTTGTAGGTTTATGGCACATCATCCTCCTACATTCACAGGGGGAGGGGATCCAGTGGTAGCCGATCATTGGTTCCATCAAATCGAAAGGATTTTGGAGGCCATGGAGATTACCTCTGACGCCATGAGGATCAGGCTAGCTACATTTAAGCTAGAGGGTGAATCCCAGGTGTGGTGTGATTGGATTAAAGTCTCAAGGATCTGGAGACGATGACATGGGGAGAGTTCTGAGAGCTCTTCATGAGTAAGTTTTTCCCGGCATCTGCTAGGCATGCAAAGGCTCAGGAGTTCCTTGAGTTGAAACAAGGAAGTATGACAGAACTCGAATACGTAGCTAAGTTCACCAAATTAGCACATTTCGGGGATGATTATGTGGCCACATACTTGGCCAAGGTGAGAAAGTTCAAGGATGGTCTAAAATTATCCACCTAGAGCAAGATTGTAGGGTTCCTCCTACAAGATATGGACTATATGGTCAGGACGGCTATGGAACATAGAGAGAGAGATGGACGACGCAAAGAGCATTCGAGACACGTGGTGTCAGGATAAAGCAAGCAGGGCCAAATTCTTTTCTAGTTCCGAAAGAAGCGTAAGGTTTCTAGTTCAAGAGGGTTTCGTGTGACGGGGGAGTCAGAAACATATTAGGGCTAAGCAAGCCATATCGTGGTTCTAGCTGCTAGACAGATGACATGTTACCATTGTCACCTGGCCGCATTACACATCGGACGGAATTAACCGCTACGTAGGCAGATCTCGTGAGTTGGTGAGACGCCAGTCCCATTTTGTCAAGAAGGCACACCGACACGCGAACTTTCCCTTACTCCCAAAGACAAGCCGTAGGAACCAATATCAGCCTTAGGGTGCGGCACAAGAACCTACTATGTCACAGGTGGGCCAAAGAGGCCAGAGTATGGGTCGAGGCTAAGGGGCAGGTTCACGTGCCGTGTGACTTCGGGGACCCAGGGCGTGTCTACGTCAGCATACCATAGACTCCAGATCACATATCGCCTATTATATGTAGGCATGTTTCTACTCGTACTCGCTGAAAGAGTGTCATGGATTTCGGGTGCACGTATTCATTTATTTGCTGCTGCATCTGCGCGAATGTTTTGAACTTAAAGTTTGAATCCTCGAAAGTCAGCATGGCTCCATTTCAGGAAACTAGGGTGAGTGTTGATATGATATGGTCGATCGGTGAGCTGACTTCAGATTCTACCTCACCGTGGACCTGGCGGGTCACACATGTCGACTTTGATGTCATTCTTAGTGTGGATTGGTTAATGGCAAATCGAGTCGTCATTGATTGTAGGATTATTACTACCTACACACGGGATGGTGTTTGTGTTACTTTTCAAAGGGATAAGCATGATGTTTTACCCCAGGTCATGGTATCGACTTTGTGTGGTACGGGCGCTTAACGGGTCAAGAAGCCTTACTCGAGGACGAGGCAAGACGTGAATTGGGTCTACTCGTGGATAGAATACGATGACATTTTTCTCCGACGAACTACCGGATTACCTTCAAAGGATGTAGACTTACACTAATGTTATCCCGGTATCGCCATTTCTATAACCTCAGATAGATGGCGCCGCTAAGTTACAGAACCTCGTTCGCATACAAAATCGTTTGACAAGTGTCAGACAGATCGGCGACTTCACCCACTGTGTGGCTCCGGCTTCTGTTGGTTAAGAAAAAGGACAAGCACTTTTGACTATGCATTGACTACCAACAGTTGAACAAGGTTACGATAATTAACCCAGATTCACTCGAGGATTGATGATTATTGATCAAATTGGTAGGCACGAGTGTACTCTAAGATAGACCTCTCGCATCGGGTACCATCATTTGAGAGTTAGGGAGGCTGATATCCATAAGACAACATTTAGGACACGGTATGGGCATTTTGAGTTCACAGTGATGCCTTTCGGATTGACAATGTGCCGCCAGAAAGATTCATGATCTCATGCATGTGGTATTCCAACCCATTTGATCGGTTTTTTATAGTCTTTTTTGACAACATTTTGATCTACTCCGAGTCTGAGGAGGAGCATGAGGATCATTTGAGGACTGCTTTTGCATACCAGAGACCATCGGCAGCGCCAAGTTCAAATGTGAATTTCGTTTACCGAGGTGAAATTTCAAGACACATCACGACTTTGAAGGTCAATGCACTCCTATAAAGGTCGAGATTGTCACGAGCTGGGAGAGGCCGAAGTCGCCAAGACACGCTGGGATTGGCAAGGTACTACAGGAGGTTCATTGAGAATTTCTCCGAGATAGCAGTCCCTATGACAAAGTTAACCCGGAAGGAGGTCAAGTTCGAATGGAATGACCTGTGTGAGAGGGCATTCTAGGAGTTGAAAAGGAGGCTTACTTCACTCTCCTCGCTCATAGTCCTGGTGAATCGACGAGGTATACAGTTGTACATCCCCAAGGATCTGATCGGGATGTGTATTAATGCACCGAGTGGTTGTGGCTTATGGTTCTAGACAACTTAAGAATCATGAGCATAATTACTCTACACACGATACGGACAAGTGTACCAGTCTTTTGGCATTAAAGATTCATGCCACTATCAGGACGGGTGAGCAATAAGTATTTCGACCACAAGAGTCTAAAGAATATTTTCATATAGCGAGACCTCAACATGAGGCAACACAGATGGATGGAGTATCTGGAGGATTATGACTTCACTTTGCATTACCATCTTAGTAAGGCAAATGTGGTGGCCGATGCACTCAGTCAGAAGTCATAGCGAGTACTAGCTAGCGTAGCTTCCCTGGAATGGTAGATGCTCAAGATTATAGGACGTCAGACTACGGTATGCGATCAAAGCTCTCGTGGTGTTTTGAGTTTAATGGCTACGCCTTCCCCATCGAAAAGTGGCAGTGGTTTAGTCCCAGAGTTTAAGATGTAGCGTAGTAGCCATCGGGACCGGTACAAACAAAGCAGTGGTGACGAAGGCTGGGCCATTCATGCATATGGTAGTCTTTGGTATAAGGGACGGGTCATGGTTCCCCAGTTGACAGGTCTGAGAAAGGAGATCCTCAGGGAGTTCCATTGCTCTCGTTTTGCAGTACATCCAAGTGGCACAAAGATGTATAGAGATCTTCGTCAGCCAAGATACCGATAGATTTACAGGTATGTTGGGGACTTCAATCTGCACCATTTCACGTGTTAGTAGATAAAGGTTGAGCATCAGAGGCCAACATGACTACTCCAGCCATTGGAGATAGCTGAGTGGAAGTGGGAACACGTCACGATAGACTTTGTGACCCACTTGCCACGAACATCGCAGAGGCATGATGCGGTGTGGGTGATAGTGGACCGGCTCACTAAGTCGGCACACTTCCTAACATTGTAGATGACCTTCACATTAGAGGAATTCTATAAGTTATACATGCAAGAGATTGTCCAGTTACATGGAGTACCAAAGGTCCATAGTATCGATGTGATTCTAGTTCACTAAGACACCTTTGAGGAGTTTTCATAAGGCCATAGGGACGTAGTTGATGATGAGTATTACGTTTCATCTACAGGCGGATGGTCAATCGGAGAGGACCATACAGGTCTTAGAGGACATGCTGCGAGCATGTATCCTAGATTTTAAGGGTAGTTGGGAAGAGCACTTGCCCTTGGTGGAATTCTCCTACAATAATAGTTATTAGGGCGAAAGATACTGCATGGCACCCCATTTAGGCATTATACTGAGGCCATGCCGACCGATTTGTTGGGATGTATGGGAGAAAGATCCATCACGTGTCCGAAATTGATTAGAGACACCTTGGAGAAGGTGGGTTTGATACTGAAACATCTTTTTATGACTCATAGCCAACAAGAGTTGTCTCTAATCGACCACGACCTAATTCCTAGATTTTAAGGTCGGGTGATCATGTCTTCTCGAGGCGATGCCTAAGAGACGAGTGGTCGTCTAAGAAGTAGGGAACCGTCGCTGACATCGGGCCCTTCGAGATACTCGAGATAGTGGGCACGCCAGAAGGCATTACCACCAAGTTTATCGAGTATCCACGAGGTATTCCATGTCTCCATGCTCGTGGCGCACACTTAGATCCGACTACGTAGCTGACGGCGCAGTTTGTTGGCTGGCTGCATGGGACCTTCGAGGAGGGACCTATGCGATTTTGGATAGCGTCGGTGACTGTGCTCCACGGTACATAAGACTGTGAGGCTAGTGAAGGTGTTGTAGCAACACCGAGGAGTGGAGGAGGCAACATGGGAACGCGAGGATAAGATGCATACCTTTTATCCTTTCCTGTTTGAGGATGGAGGTACGTGGTTTAGTCATTGAATGTTAAATGACTGTTGCATATGCATATGATAGTATGTGCAGGTGTGTGAGAATTTTAGGACGAAATTCTTTTAAAGGGGGAAGGATGTGAGGACCCGGGTAAAGTATAACGATAGATTATCATACAATAGGCCGCAAGTTCGAGAATTTTTGTTAGATCTCGATAACGACACAAACCACCGTTGAATTGCCTCTTGAACGAAGGTCGAACTATGTCGACCAGACGTCAGTTTCACGTACTGAGAAAATTGGAGACACATGACACAGGGACACATGCCATGTGGCACCAAACAAGGGACACTCTGGGCATGGGAAGCTGGTGTCACATACATGTCACACTCACCAAGTAAAAAAAAAAAAAAAAGGGATGGAAGTGGCAGGGGAGACACATGCATGAGGATTACCATGTGTCACAATGATTGAGAAAGGTGTCCTACACCTAGATCAAAGTGAGTTCATGGGAATAAAAGAGAAAAGATAGAAAGAAATGAGAAGGGAAAGGAAAGGAAAAAGGAAAGGAAGTCCGCTTTTCTAACAAGTTTCCAAATGCTCAACAGCAAGAGTTCGACGTGTTAAGAAGAGTTAGATTGCGCCCAAGAGGTAGGGATTCTTCCCACTGCTAGTCCTTTCAGGGGCCATTCGATGGTCAGCGAGGTGTGTAGCTCTAATGGTGGGTTGGTTCAACAACAAGTGATCAACCGTCAGAATTACTTGACCGCCAGTTCCTTCAAACCGCAGCTCAAGTGTGTTGAATCGGGTTGGAAAATACGCTTAAGTATGATGATTTTTGCGGGTGTGTCGCGCCGACATGGACCGGCGCCGGAATGTGTACCGTTATACGTCCAACATGAAGATCCAGTTTTGTGTGTTGTTGCTTGATCGAATGAATGCAAGTGTGTGAAAAATCATGTGGATAAATGTTGAACTGATGTATTTACATGGGTTGTATTATGAATGTAAATTGTATACCATAGATTTGATTATCCATGAATCATAAATGTTGCATGTAGCTCTCATCATGCATGTAACATGAAAGAACATGCAATGACATTCTGCATTGCATATGCAAGGGGACATCGCGTGAAACGGGTGTGAGTGCATGGCATGAAAGAACACTGTGTTTGGTGTTTAATGGTGGGCTCTGAAAAAATGGACGACGTCCTACAGTCGCACGGTTTGAAATTATGTGTCGGGTAGTAACAAGAAGGGATAGACACCCCCTTAGGTTAAAGGTGTATATTCTAGACACATGGGCCCACAATGCAGGAAAGTCCCCGAGTGCCTGGCGTGTAAGACGCCATGCAGAAACCTCGAAAGTCGTTAATACCAAAAGACAATATGGCTTTTAACAACCGCTTTTCTGAGACTATCCAAGGAGTTGAAATATAAAACAAAAATCTTTTGTTTTGGAAATTAAGGTTTTTCATACATGACGTGTGCATATATGAGGGAGTCAATGAGGGCTCGGGACATTGGCATGACATGAAAGCATTCATGTAGAAATGCATATGTTTTGCTCAATGTGTTGATAAATGTTAAATTATGGAGTTGCATGTGCACTTAGACGGGGAGTAGCCCTCGTAGGAGAATTTCTCTAGTGGGCATTACTCACCCCGTCATGGGAAAATCATTTCAGGCCGGGAGGTCCATCGTGATGGAACTCATTCGAGACCTTTAGTAGTTGTAAGAAGGCGTAACTTATTTTTGTATTCTTAAAATTCTGGATAGTGATCCAGTTTCTGTTAAGTAAAAAGGAAGGAGTTGTAATAAAACTCATTACGAAATTGCTTCATACAATTTAATAGGTTTTTCCCAGATTTTTATGTTGCCTTTATTGTGCAGAGGCCATGTTTTGGGAAAGAGCTGGAGGTGCAAGATGGGCTAGAAAGGTTGTTGCAGGTTTGGGTGAGTTTTAGGTCGTAACAGGAATTCCTGGTCGCGACAGAGTTTCTGGTCCTATGTCGCAACAGGGGTTCCTTGTGTCACAACATGGTTCTAAGGCTACAGGTAGTTTCTAGGTAGCGACATAGTCTTTCCATGTCACGACGATGTTTGCTTCTCTGTCATGACAATGTCTCTACAGAGGTTTCCTTGTTGCGACTAAGACGGTCAAGACAAGAGGTCAGGTGTCGCACCGTTCATGCTGCGACAAAGTTTGGTCAGGGCCAAGGGTTTTTATGTCGCAACAATGCAGTTTCCATGTCGCGACAAGGTTCGGCCTTGACAGGGGTTTTCTTATCACG